>PEKF01000191.1:0-484858 GCA_003073195.1 Ramalina intermedia | reverse complement strand
CCCACCACCAAGACCGAGGATGCGGAACCACAGCCCCATGGGATCTCTAGCCCAACAACAACAACAACAACAATAAGAGGCAAGGACAACGATGGCCACGCCCCTCCCCTCCCCCCCCCATCTTCCCACCACACCAGCAATGCCGCACCCCCCCCCGCCCCACAAACACCACCACCCCCCCAAACCTCCCCCCCCTTCCCCCCCCCCTACCCCCCCCGCCCCCCCCCGGGCCGCCCCCCCCCCCCCCCCCCCCGCAAAACCCCCACACATTCCCCAACCTCTCCCACAACGCCTCCTAAACACGGGAACCGCATCATGCGGCATGAGATGCCCGAACGGGGCCGGGGAATAAGAGGGATAGAGTATGAGACCCGGTTCGGCGCGGGATGTCGTTGCGGTTGCGGTTTGCATTGGGTTGAGGATTTGTGTGAGTGGTAAGTAAGAGGTTGGAATGGAATGGAGGGGAATGGAATGAGTGATTGGTGTATGTGCTGTTTTAGTGGGGGGGGTGGAAGTGGGAAGCGGGAGAGGAAGTGGGATTGGATGGACGGGGCTGGGGGGGGGGGATCGGTAGGAGAGAGGGCCGTGCCCCCCCCGGGGATGCGGAGGGCTGTGGGGAGGGGAGATGTGGATGATGGTGGGAAGTCGGGGGGGGGAGGAGAGGGTGATTTGCGGTGGGGTGGGGGAGGGAGTCGGTTTCGCATGATATGGAGTGGAGGGGGATGGGATGGGGAGTGGGGTGGGGGATGGGATGCGTGATGGAGAAATAGGTGGATGTGGTGGGCAGAGCGGGTGGTTTTGGGGCTTTTTTGGATGGGATGCCGAGGGCGGGCGAGATGGCTCCATTGGGGAGGGCGAGCGGGTGTGTGCTGTGGGCTGTGTGCTGTGTCACTTTGTCACCAAGGGGTGGGTCATTGGGATGAGCAGCGCGGCGAGAGAGGTGCAAGGGAAGAAGGAAAAATGGAGCAGTGTGTGCAGGAAGGATGATTCATTTTTTTGCTCTCCGCTATGAACGCGACATCAAAAGACCGAAAAAAGATGGCTTCATACATACAGGTTGAATATACATATCGTTGGACTCGCGGCCTTCCGGCATGTCATAAATCATCAATCCACGCCACCACCTACCACCACCATTCTCCAATCATCCATCCACCGTCCCCTCCTCCGTGACTTTACTCACCGGCCGCCCCATCCGGCCCCTCCCAGGCTTCTCCAGTTCATCCCGATAGATGGCCAACGCCTTCTCCCTGATCCTTTTGACCTCCTCACAATACCGTCGCCTCTCCTCCTCATCCATGGGCTCAATTTCTCCTTTCCCCTCCAGACTGGTCCCCTCCACCTCCCCGCGCTGCAACCGCTCGAGCTCCTCGGCGCTGGCGCCAATGGCCTGCAATATCGCCTCAGGCCCGAGGCGCGATACTTTTTCCTGGATCTCGGGACCCTCGAGGTGCTCGAGCCGGGAGCGTAGGTCGGCGATGTGCAAGGGTTCGACTTCCGTGCCGGACGTGCCGTGGAGTCGGTCCTCGACCTGCGGGCGCAAGATCTCGCGGCGGAGCCGTTGGCCGAATCGGTGCATGCGGCCTTCTTCCTGGGCTTGGCGGGAAGCGAGGTAGACGCTAGGCGAGGAGGAGCGGTGGGATGAGGGCCGGATCAAGGGGGTCGGGGAAGCGAGTTCGTCGGCCGTGAGGGAGGGGGTGGGGAGGTGGTGGAGCATCTGCGGTGTGGATAGGGAGGTCTCTGTAGGGGGCGAAGTGGAGAGATCGATGTTGGTGGTGTCGTCGTTGGAGGTTGGGGCGATGGTGGTGGAGGGGAGACGGGTTTCGGGGTATTCGGCTTCGAAGCGGGAGATCATGTCGGAGAGGGTGGAGTCAAGGAAGAGGAGCCGTTCTATTGGGGAGAGGTACAGGTGAGCAAATGGTTCACACAGGTAGTTATGGATTAGAAGGGGACCATGGGTGGAAGGCAGGACGTACGGTAATTCATGTTGTCGTCGGCGCGGGCTTCCTTTGCCAATGCAGGCTGCAGGCGGGATTTGATCTGGCGGGCACCGTTGAGTAGGATCTTGGACATTTCCTTGGCTTTGCCGCCCTTGACCATCTCGGTGTCCTTGAGCACGGGTGTGGTGGCGCCACTGGGTGCAGGCGAATGTTGAGGAGCTGGAGCATTCGCCTGTGCGTCCATTGCGCGCTTCAAGCAGATGTCGAGCGCTTTGGCCACACCGGTGCCGCCAACAATGTAATCCTCATCAGGGGCAGGCTCGGGCTTTCCTTCATCTTTGAATCCCTCTACATTCCCAATCAACGATCGCAAGACGTTCGGGTATGTTTCGGTATCCGTATCCGTGTCACGAATTGGCGTTATGGCAGCGATGGTGGACTCGGTTGTTTCAGCCAGAGGTAGAGGAAGACGCTCGAGGTTTCTCAGTGAATACGCCACGACCTGCTTGGCCATGGCTTTGACGATATCGCTGGATTCGGCGCTTGGGACTTCAATGTCCACGCGGACGATGGAGTCGGACACCCGCACCGCTGCCATAAAGGAAGCGTACATGGCGCATGCCTCTTCCTGGGCAGATTCCGTCTTCGCGTCCGCCAGAGGCTTGATTGGTTCGTTATCCAGGATGTTGAGGTGAGCGAGAACTTTGCATTCGGGCAGGACTTCGGCCAAAGAAACGGCATGTTCAGGATTCATCATCGTGTCAAGCAGATGGACGCGCTTCAGAAGGGGGAATTGAGGTAAGTATTTCCGGATGGTGTGGATGGCCGAGGGTCTGGTGGCGAAGAGATCTCGATTGTGCGAAAGGTCGATGAATCGAAAGTTGGGAAGTCTCAGTAATGCGGGAAAGAGCTTGTCGAGAGAAGATGGCGACAGGTTGCAAGCCGCCACGCTGAGGGCGTATAGTGGAGTTCTTTTGTCCAGGCATTGTGCGAGGTCGTCGATCCAATCCCGGAGGTCGTTGCCGCCGATGTCGAGTCCCTCACAAAGCCCGGTCTTGACGAAGTTGAAGATTTGCTGGAAAGAGTCGCGCGTAAGCTGATTGCTTGCCAGGCCAAGTCGTTTGACACTGCAACCAGCCACAGCCTGTACAATCCTGCAGACCGAGTCCGTGGTCAGGCCACATTCTCCCATGACCAGCTCTTCCAGGTGACCGCGGCCAAGGCGCGTGCTGATTGCTTCTTGCAAGATCAACGTCAGGTCTTCCTGGCCGGGCGGAGGGAAAGTCGCAGGCACATGCCCCTGGTGATGGGGCGGACTGGCACTTGCTGACCGAGCTTGAGGTTTCGGGAAAGGGATCATTGACAGGTCAATGGCCTTGAGGGAGCGTGACATGTTGACAAACAGTGCAATGTGCCGCCAGCCTTCTCTCCCAATCTTCGGGTTGTTCTTGAAAGAGACCTTTTCCACCACACACAGCTTCTCCACTGCATCCCTATGTTTGGAGTGATGCTGATGCTTCTTGCCGAGTTTGCGGTTATATCTGGCCTGTTCGGGCGTCTTTGCTGCCATCAGGCCGGCCAGTATCACTCGGACAGCCTCGTCTCCTAGCCCACAATTTTCCATGATCAACCTTTTGACCGGCACCACTGCTAGATAATCACCCAGGGTGATGACGTCCGGCAACTGCAGCCAATATCCTGTGAGATCTAGACAGGAGATGACTCCAGGAGTTGCGGCGGGGCAAGCGGAGGGCGAGGCGACCTGCTCCGCGATTCGTTTCAATATTGGGGTTTCCCGCAGCTGACAACATCTCCTGTATATCCTCAATGGATCAGTGGTAGGCCTGTCTTGGTGTTTGGGCGGTGTACTGGTGCCAGACGGGGTGCTGGACCCACTGCTGGTATTGCTGCTGCTGAGCCCATCTCGATATATCTCGGCCGGTATCTTGCCGTTCGCCAGCGCTTCTCTCTGCTTCCGCTCCTTCCGCTCTTTGCGTTCACTTTCCGATCTTCTCTTCTTCTCCCTTTTCCTTGTGGGTTCTTTGACCTTCTGCTCCTTGGGGCTTTCGGACTTGATCTCACGCTTAAATTCCGAATTCCCTGGTGTGACCGTTTCGCCGGTGGCTTTGACGACGCCAGCATTGGCCTTCTCATCCGCTAGGTCGTTGGGGTGTTTGAGTGCTTCGCCCTCGCTTTTCTTCAACTGTTGATCTTTGCGTTTCTTCTGCTGCTCGAATTGGCGCTCCATTTTCGTCAGGCTTGACTCCTTGGACACCGGAGGTGGAGGTGATTTGGGGAACTCGTCCGCGTTTGGGTACTGAGCGGCGCCCGCAATCTCGACATCGACCAGAAAGGCTACCCGTCGCAACTTCCTCTGATCCAATTCTGGCATAGAGCATCTTTCCCGGTATGGATCTATGTTCATAGTCTTTCTCGGGCAGGTGGCGCCATGACTAGCTGCTTTTGCTCCGGTAGCTCCCCCACTCGAGGACAATCGTCGCATAGCGCTCTTGAGAAAGCCATCCCCGCTCTTGCCAGGCGAAGCTGGTGGTGTGGAGGTTGATTGGTCAGCAGGGGACCTTTTGGACTCTTTGGCTGCTACGGGGGAGGAGGCGTTGAATGGGTTGGAGTGTTCGACGGGTGGCGTCTTTGCTCTAGCTGGACTCGAGGGCTCGACGGATTTGCTGGGCGCACTGTTATTGGAGGTCGAGGAGAATTTGGAGCTGATACTCGACACCCATGAGGTCTTCCGGGTCAGGGCGGAAGGCTTCTCATTCTTGGGGGCGGATGTACTCTGACTTCTTGACAGCGCCTCTGGCTTTTCTTGCGGGTGATGGCTGATGGAATGTCTGTGAAGTTGATGATGAAGTGGACTCTGATGGTGGGGAGTGCCGTTGGCCTTGGGAGGAGATCCATTCGATTTGGGGGTGGGATCGGAGGTGGTCTTGTGAGCGCTGGCGCCAGTGATCTCTTGAACTGTCACTGGCGTCTTCTGCGCGCCGTGGTCTGTATATCACACACAATTGTATCAGTATACGAGATGTTTAAAATGAGACAACCCGTCTAGGTCGAGTCTGGTTCTCCGGGGTGCCGCAAAATCGCCACAGGAACGGCATGGACAGCTGGCTGACCTTTGGGCGAATGATGCAGCCAAGATACATCCACTCCATGTATTTGTTCCATCTTGCAATTCCAAACGTCGTGGTCAGCAAGTCATCATGAATGTTATTGTTCCTCCTTCATTTCTCCAGCGACGACAGCATAGGTGATAGATGATATATGATCATACGTCAGTCAGGGCATTTTGTTGGAATTGGGGAAGTCGGCGATTGAGGGCCAAGGGCGGGGTCTCCTGACCCCGACTATTACTTGTCGTGTTCTCGTCAGTCCCAAGAGGGTTCGGTTTCGAGCTCCTTTGTAGCAAAGTCACTCGGTCACATAAGTACATTCGAGATCCTGCATAGAGCTATAGAATTTGCGACGGAGGTTTACTTGAGGACCCGTCATAAATCTTCTACGGTAGGTACTTGTCGAAGATGTCGCGACAACCATATATTTGTCACTGAAGTCATTCAGGAACGCACTGCCCACACCTTGCTGACGTTATCAGCGGTCGGAAAAGTGCACAGACAAACAGCTTCAAGGATGCGAGATCTAGAAGCCGTTGTCTGTGCTGACATAAAACTACCAGAACTATCCAGTCCTGCCCCATCCAGCTCCTGTCAGCGACAATAGCGCTAAAACCGTTCGCCGATTGCTCCCAAAGCTACGTCATTGGATCAGCACTTACTTGGGCGCAACATGGAGAAACACAGCGCTACAACTTCGAATGGGTATATGGCATATTCGAAGAATGTCTTGTGTTTCCCTCGGAGTTGATGGGCCACCTGTTGATAGGAGCGTATGCAAAGAGAGACAACCAGGGACGAAGCAGGGACCACGGAGTGCGCCATCGTCCCCTACAACATGGATTGGTGAAATCTACTCCATATCCGCTTTGACCGCTGCAATCTTGGCCTTAACTCTCTCCGTCTTCTCCTCCTTGCTCAACTTTGATTGGCGGTATTTCTTGCTCTCCTTCTTGTACTCCTCCTTGCTCTTCTTCTCTCCACCGCCTTCAGCTTCCTTGTTCGGGTCCTCACGGATGGCCTTGTGCGCCTCTGCATACATCTCCTCCAGCCCATCGGCCTCGACCTCATCGTCAATGTACCCCTGGAACTGACTCTTGTAGCGCTCCTCATCGTCATCCGCCAGCGTCTCCATGTATTCTGCCACATGCCCGCCGAAGATGTACTTGCGAAGCACTTCTGCATCCAACTCTTTGGTCTCGACATCGAAGCCAGGGAAGCGATTTTCCGAGTGCGGGATGAAGATGCCGCCATCGCTGGCCCCCTTCATGGCTCCAAAGACACGAGCGCCAGTCGAAGTACGAGCCAGGCCGACATCGAGAATGCACTTGAAGGGGCGTCGATCCTCCCCGTCCACCTCGGCCGCTTCGGTCAACTTGTATTCTCCATCCGCCTCTTCGATCCCCTCGAAGGCTTCATCCAGACCGAGCTTCTTCAGGGCGCGGCGGGCGAGGAGGAGTCCGGTGGAGTAGGCAGCGGCCCAATTGGTCAAGCCGTGCTTGATCCCGTAGCGGGGAAGCTCATGTGCATAGGCGGCGCAGAAGACTTTGTCTCCAGTCAATTCGGCGGTGATGATTTGGCAGATGATGTCCTTGTTGGTGAAACGGACGACCATGCGGTATTTGGGTGCATTGTACTTGTTCTTGGCCTGGGTGATGAGGCGTTTGCGAGCGTAGTAGTCCGTCTTCCCTTGACGGCGGCGCTTGTATTTGGTTTGGTAGCGGCTGTGTGAGACTCAGCACCTTGATGAACAGCTCAGGAGAAGGGGGAGTGATATACCTATAGTAAGCGCTGTTCTTGACCAGCTTGGTGAAAGGCTAAAAGACCGACCCCAGAGTCAGCAATTGTCGCTTCAGATTCCATACCGAAGCATCTTGCAGAGACTCATTTGCCCATGGCAGACATTTCGCTACAGCGTGCTGCAGAGCGGTGATCGCAGGCTTACCATTTCGATGACTTTCGTGAGCTGGTCAATGAAGTGCTGAGTAGTTGTTGTGGTGGTGGTGGTGGTGGTGGTGATGGTGGTGGAATGTGCGGGACAGGCTAAATAATTTGGGGGGGGGGGGTCATTTGTGGGACTTGTCCCCCACCACAAAATTCACAAGCGAGGCTGAACAATTCATACAAGATATAGATCCAAAGGTCGAGGACGAGCGCAACCATGACACTCATCACATTGGTCACAAGGGAGAAAGGCTCTTGAATGGTAAATATGATCCATGGGTTTACATATCAAGGCTGTCTAAGCCAGTAATGCCCTCGATCTCAGCCTCTTTCCTTGGATCTTACATGTATCCTGTGTCCTACACTCGAGTGACAGCCATCCCACGATTCGCCTTTGATGAAGCAATCCCGATGTCGAACGCTGCCCATCTCCCGCTAGATGCAAATCAGACATTACCGATTAGTCTTCTGTACATGGTGTTCAAGATGGTTGACAGAATAATAGTCAAGGGTATATAGCGCCCAGTCTCCCCAAAAACCCAACACGATTAGTGCAACATTAGTATTTACGAATGTGAGTCGGCTTGAACGGGCCTGAATCTTCACATCATCATCATGAGTCTCGTCGTTCTTCGCTCCGGGTATCTTCGCACTCCGCTCATGCTCAGAGCGCTGCTGGGCTGTTGCGCCGCCTTAAAGGCGTCTCGTTCGCACAAGGTCCGTCCATTCCATTCGAAGTAGTCATCTCGGAGGATCTTGTGACAGTCTTGACAGGTGAAGCAATACGAATGAAACTTGCGTCGCGATTCTGTCTCGAGGAACTGGCCCTCGATGCCTTTGTCACACCCCGAACAGATGGAATTGTTCAGTTCGTGGTAGTGACGCCCACAGTAAGGATGATTCCGCATCACATAGAAATCTGCTGTCTGGAACGGGTTGCTGCACGTCTTGCACACGAAACATCCCTTGTGGTAACGTCCCGACAGCCTGCCGTCTGCGGAGCTGACTGATTTGCCCGTAATGAGCTCGCCGCATCCTCGACATGGGCCTTTATTGGGAGGCCGTGAGCGCTGCGGAGGCCGGCCAGGCGATGGCGGAGGCGGAGTCAGAGATGGAGGAGCAGCGGACAAGTGGAGCTGCTGTGGCTGACTATGCCCTTCGAATGGGGCGACAAGGTAATCATCCGGTGAGGTTATGGGGGTGCTGCTCTTTCGAGCTGGTTGTTCCGGTTCCTGAGATTCAATGCGAGACAAAGTGGGCTCAATAGAAAGCGATGGTAGCATCGACCCTGTGGCCTGTGACGGTAGGGTGGGCTCCATGGAGAATGACGGCGGCCTTGAAGGGTGACGGGCCGTAGAGGTTTGACTTTGCTGTGCATATGGAGAATGGTGGGGTGTAGCGTTGGGGGTGGGGTCTTCCTCTGGCGGAGGCGTGTCCACACCGAACTTGAAATCGTTGAACATGTTGTCTGTGCGATCCTCATGAGCAACTTCCTGCAGGCGTCTTTGAGGGGATTCATGAGGGGGAGGGCTTGATCTCGAGCTACCGGTCCTAGCACCAGAGCTGCAGGATCCATTCGACGAGGTGGATTCATGAGGCGTATGAACGGGGCTCTCCAGCTGCTTCTTGAGTTGTTGTACCGGCGCTGGGACTGGAGGCGCGTCCACTAAGCGCTTGTCATCTCTCTGGTCGTGATTTACCGATCCTGGTGGAAGCGGGAAGTCGAGGCTTGATGGTTCAGGCTTCCGCCTCAGAGACTTGGATGGCTTGAAGGATGATGTGCTTCCAATACTATTGAGAGGTTGCATTGCCGCGGCTACCGAAAGTTTAGGTCTGTGAGCATAAGGCGATGGTTCTGAAGGTCTCCTGTGCGATGAGTTGGGGTTCTGGTCTGCATCTTTCCGATCCTGATCTGGAAATGTTTGGGAGCGATTGAGTGGGGTCAAGGGGCCAAAGTCAAATGAGTGCCCTTCTTGAGATGACGTCTGACGCTCCTCTGATGGCGGTTCTGCTTGAGACTCGACTTCCTTGGCCACGACAGGGACAGCAGGAACGGCCGGTGCGTCCCAATCGATACGCGAAGCCCCTGAAATCGTCGACATTGAGCGATTGCGAGTGTACACAGAGCTGGAGCCCGAGGCTCTTGGAGTGGCCGTCTTGAGGCTGGCAGAGCTCATGGATCGTGCGAAGTCCTTGCTGCTACTCATGGAAGGGCTCTTGTTGTGCCCACTCCTCTTTTCTTGCCCTTCGGCGTCTGCTTTGATATTGAAGGGTCCAGGTGCAATACTATTCATCCTTTCCAACATGGTACCATTACTGCCAGTTCGGGGGTCACCGGTCGGCACCCTTACGTCTCGCGTCGGCTGTGGTCGCGGCGAAGGGTCCTGGCTATGAACAGGGAAGTGACCAGTCGATGGCGTTGTTGGGGTTGGGGTCTTAGCTCTTGAGGTCGGGAAGGTCGGGAATGGACTGTCTTGAGGAATCACAATGTCCGTGGAAGGCGGTCGTTGGAGCACATGAGCCGTCATGCTTCGCAGTGGAGTAAGAAAGGGAGGTTTGCGACCTGCCACTGAAGACACGGGCGAAGCGCTTCTAGAGCTGTTTGTAGTACTGCTTTTGGATGCAAAGGGTAATCTGATGGACGAGACGGAGTTTGCTTTGAGAACACGAATCAGCACGTGATTGTGATATGCTGTCAAATCGTTCAGGTAAAACATACCGTGTCCGGTGAGATCGAGCTTGGGTCGCGCTGGCAAACTGGACTTGCTTGATCCCAGCACGGCGGGAGCCATGCTCTGAGGCACCAAGGGGCCATCAAGCGGTCTCGATATCGGCGGCAGCATTACAGGCGCTATATACCATGAGCTTCCTTGCGACATGTTGTGAGAGATTGAGTCCGCACCTTCGCGGCAAACATGCTCGCCCATGTGTGAAATTGGGATGTCCGCATTGCAGCTGGAGCATTTGATAGAAGGAAGAAAGGTCGAGGCTCTAACTGGTGAGAGTTCCATGGTCGTTTGCTTCGCCTGTCATTGCCTCCAGCCAATGCACCTTGCCGACAGTGTCGTACAGTTGCATGCAGCAGTCCCTTGTTTACTACTCCTGCCTTCGACTGATTCGGATGGACCAAGCTGCAATTCTTCAGGAAAGCGTTTTGTTGTAGTTAAAATGTAGATCAATGTCAGATGTGATGTCGTAGGCGCTCAGTCGTGATAGCAGGTCATTGAAGCATGCAATTCGTCGATTGCTTTTCGTAAGGAAATTGAGATTACAATGCTAGGAGGATATATGTACAATTAGGAGATTGGATTGGTTGAATTAAAGATAAGGTAATGAATGTCGACGATCTATGATACTGACACGAATGCCTTGATCATCAGGCTCGGTCGTCGTCCTCCAAAAGAAATGATGTTACAGAGTAGGGACAGGAGATGTTCATGAGAGTGAGCGAAGCAGCTCAATCCAGAGAATCAGGAGAAGCTCCCCCCCCCGGTCCCTCCCAATGACCCAATCCCCAATCACCAGCATTGGCCAGTGGGAGCAGAATCCTTGTCCCAAATTGTCGCAGAAGTTTAATGATTGTTTGGACCGGGAATGCGACGCGCCTTACCCCTTTGGTTCACCGTCAGGAAAGACTTGGCGTGTCCGTCGACGAGATTTAATTTCCTTTCGTTCCAAGAGGAAAAGTGCCGACGCCACGATATATTCCTCACCAATTGATCGCATCTGTTCGAGATGTCACCTCGATCGAGCTGGCGTCCTGTTCCTGTCGTTGGTCCAGCGAGTCATGCATGCGGTTCCGCGAATCCGCAATGCAGAGAAAGAAGTCCGACCATGCACAATTCCATCATCTCATCACGTGCTGCGGTACCCAGGTTAGTTGTTATGCAACCGACTCATGCTTAAATTACCCCTGACGATCCCTGGGCCCTTCCTGTAGCCGAGGGGTCGAGGGGGTCTCTTTTGATGAAGTCGGTCAGACTGCGGCACCGACAATTCCACTCCAAGTTTCAATTCTTATTGTTGAATCCTTCGAGACGGAGTCTCAGAACTCCTGGATCAACCCTTCCCAGGCTGCAAAGTGATCTGATCACCATAAAGGGCTGGCGCTTCCACCACTCTGATGGATTGCATTTGTTGGATGGTCATTATTGCCGCACCACAGATGTTGGAGGACGCTTGGTGGAGACATGGAGCAAGTGGGGACTGAGGGGCCAACCGGGAGGGTGAAATGATGCTTTGAAGTTCAGTGACTTGAATTTCTTTTCGTGATTTTGATGTGCGAAAATTCCAACGCTGCCGGACTCGGACGTTGGCAAGTTAGGCCCTTCAACGGCCATTCGCACAACGGTTATTGAGAGATGGGTTTTCCTGCATCAGGTACTCATATCCCCCTCCATAGACCTCGTATGCCTTGCTCCTAGTTGCATCACTATGGGGCTGTCCCGCAGTCTTGTGCATTGATGCCTCACGCTATCGAGATGATTTCTCGTAGTGCATGGTCCAAAAGGTGGGGTGAGGAATGCGTTGAGGGAGTATATTGGTGGGATGGTGGGGATGGTGGGGGAAATGCAGTCGGAAAGAACTCAAGGCAAAAGCCAAAATTCACACAATTACCGTCTATTTAGCATCCAGATTCCCCCATGCATTCACCCGTCTTCATTCTCTCGCATCATACCCTTTGATCTTCTGAACCCCACGAGCATTCTCTGTCTCGATCGCACCTAGTGCGGTCACCAACACCGGCAAGACGTATTCCAACTTGCTCAACTCGTCAGTCATCCTCTATTTGACCGGACATGAACTTCGCTGACAGGTCAATTCCCAGCGTTCACCACCCATTCAACGGAGGCCGACGCTCTTCCTCTCCAGGTGGAGCATCGGACTCACCCTACACCAAGTAAAAGGGTTTTCGACATCCAAGTTCAATACTCCTACTTCAATCATTCAGCAAGAAGAATCATCATGGCTCCACACGCTGAGGAACCCAATGGTTACACCAACGGTACCACCGCCACCTCTGCTGGGAACAAGGACCTCTTCACCGTCGAATCTCCGAGTGTGACATACACGGATGACGAGATCAAGAGCAAGTATGTCTACCGAACCACTTCCGTTGCGAAGAACCGTGACAAGTATGTTGCCACTCCCAAGGAGACGGTCTATGACTTCAAGGTTGAACGCAAGGTCGGAAAGGTTGGCATGATGTTGGTGGGTTGGGGCGGAAACAACGGTACCACCGTCACGGCTGGCATCATCGCCAATCGTCGTGGCCTGACTTGGGACACCCGTGAGGGACCACGGGCCGCCAACTACTACGGATCCGTTGTGATGGGCTCCACCATGAAGCTCGGTACAGAGGCCAAGACCGGCAAAGAAATCAATATTCCCTTCCATGATGTCTTGCCCATGGTCCACCCGAATGATCTAGTCATTGGCGGTTGGGATATCAGTGGCCTGAACCTCGCCGAAGCCATGGATCGAGCAGCCGTGCTGGAGCCTACCCTGAAGAGCATGGTCAAGAAGGAGATGGCCGAGATGAAGCCACTCCCTAGTGTTTACTACCCTGACTTCATTGCTGCCAACCAGGGTGAGCGAGCCAACAATGTAATTGAGGGCTCCAAGGCAAGCATGGCCCATGTCGAGCACCTTCGAAAGGACATCCGGTGAGCCCTCACTCTTACTGGCGCTTGGTTTTCGTCAGTAGTTTTCGTCAGTACTGACCATTCTGCAGCGATTTCAAGCAATCTCACGGTCTCGACAAAGTGATCGTTCAATGGACCGCCAATACGGAACGCTACGCGGACATCATCCCTGGCGTCAATGACACTGCCGACAACCTATTGAAGGCAATCGAGCAAGGTCACGAGGAAGTCTCACCCTCGACCGTCTTTGCCATTGCATGTGTCCTGGAGAATGCCCCCTTCATCAATGGCTCGCCCCAGAATACCTTCGTTCCTGGTGCCATTGAATTTGCTGAAAAGCATGGTGCCTTCATCGGAGGGGACGATTTCAAGTCTGGACAGACCAAGATGAAGAGCGCCCTTGTGGATTTCATGATCAACGCCGGTATCAAGCTTACATCCATCTCCAGCTACAATCATCTCGGCAACAATGACGGCATGAACCTGAGTTCCCACAAGCAATTCCGCTCCAAGGAGATCTCCAAATCGAATGTGGTTGATGATATGGTAGAGGCCAACAATGTACTCTACAAGGAGGGAGAGCATCCCAACCACTGCGTAGTCATCAAGTACATGCCTGCCGTGGGTGACAACAAGCGTGCTCTGGACGAATACTATGCCGAGATCTTCATGGGAGGCCATCAGACCATCAGCATGTTTAATGTGTGCGAGGACTCCCTTCTAGCGTCTCCCTTGATCATCGATCTCGTCATCATTGCCGAGATGATGACTCGTATCTCCTGGAAGGTCGACGATGGCAAGGACTACAAGGGCTTCCACAGCGTTCTGAGTATCTTGAGCTACATGCTAAAGGTGAGTGTGCGCACAGATGTTTGAGAGAGAGGGTCACTAACGTTGTCAAGGCACCCTTGACGCCTCCCGGCACTCCCGTTGTCAATGCGCTTGCGAAGCAGCGCGGTGCTTTGACGAACATCTTCAGAGCCTGCGTTGGTCTTCAGCCAGAGTCTGACATGACTCTGGAGCACAAGCTCTTCTAGGTGCGAGTGGGTATCATGACTGTCGTCGTTCGGTGGGACGGATTTCTGGCAGGGTGTAGCTGGGTGACGAATGCCAGCAAGAGGAACGAGGTAGGTGATGGTTGTGAGCAAAGACGTCCTTAGTACACTCTTTTAGATCCAAGGAAATACCAATGTCTATGCCTACTCTCAGTCTTCCCTATTGTTCGCCATCCGCGAAGGGAAGGAGAAGTTTCTGCAAAAGGTAGGTAGGGGTGCTCGTCCCGATTAGGAATCTGCCCTCCCCCACAACCACAAACATCGTTGAACATTCACTCAACATCCTTCGATCATCATCACTCTAATCATCACATGCCCATCATGGCGCCGCTCCCAAGCAACACAGTCCCAGCCTACTTCAAATCTGAACCTCCTGCCCTCAGCAGTGGCCAGACTTTGGCTGCCGCCTTGCCCTCCGGCGACCAGACACAGCTACCTAGTATTACCTACACCTCCATGTCGATTGGTGAGCTGGCTGGTGGTCTCAAATATGTGACAGTCACTGGCCGCATTTTGGCACTGCGGGAACAAGTGCTCAACGGACGAAGCCCGAGTGACATACGACTAATCTTCCACATGACTGTTGGAGACGAAACAGGCGCCTTGATTGTAAGTTTCCTCAAGACCCTTTCCATGATTCATCAGCATAACTGGAAGACGGCGTACCATCTCATCATGAGCCTCCAAGTCGTGCACAGCTGACTTAGGTTAAAAGGTCATCTTAAATTATATAGATAAGCCCGACCCCGTCTGCATTGGCCTTCTTGTCACTGTTTGTGCCCGAGAGATCTGGTCGGTGCCAACGATAGAGTACCAAGCCTCAACGGTCTACACAAGCATCTTTCCAGGACAATCGGCCGAGACCCTGATCCAGATCCGCTATGATGATCATCAGCCAAACAATATACGATGCCGTGTCCCACACTACTACCGGAGAGGCGAGCCCTTCTCCGGTTTGACAACCTTGGAAAACTTCCTGCATGGGTCTCCCCCACAGGAGCCCAAGGTCTTGGTAGTTGTCTGGAGTTTGGCGTATAAAGATACTCGTACGTCTTTCCGCGACTTGTAGTGGGCATTATGGACATGCTGACGCCTTGCAAATCATAGTCACGACACCAAGAGGTCAAACTTTTAGAGTCGAATTGGACGTCCTAGACACGAGCTTTCGTGCACCGCTGATCTTAACTGATGTCAACGCGTTATCAGTTCCGGATTGGACAGCTGGGCGGACGGTCTTGTTACTGAGCGTCCCCGAGAGACCCCTGGGGGTCCAAACACCGTTTGGGATTGGAAAAGATACTCTGATGCATATTGATCCCGACATCGAGCAGGCCAAGGCCCTGAAGGAATTTGCGTCTGAGCAAATGGGGAAGCAAGTTGTCAAAGGTGGTAAGTTCTTGCTCTCTTGGAACATGATCCCACGTCACAAGCCGAGTACTCCCGAAAGTCCTTAAGAGGCTCACTATCGAATCACAGTCTTCGATGTCAAACATCCTTTACGGGACGATCGACGCGTTCTATTCACGGTTGCAGATCTGGACGACTCGTTTGTTCCCCCACCTCCCAGTTCGATCCCGGCTCCCCGTTCCATTGCGCAGACCTCCAAACGTGAGCACCGTGACTGATTCATGGGACCACCAGGGCAAGAACGAGCAGTTGGTTGTCGATGACTGGATTCATCTATCTCATGATAGTCGAAATGGAACTATATGGTCTCTACCGGCGTTCGAAACTGTTTGCTGGGCTTTGGTAAGCGGGACGCTCCATCTCCATGGCTACTGTTCTCATTGATCAATATCGTGAAGCCCATCCTTCAACTGCAACTCCCCGGTGACCTCTCCCACGCCCCAATCACGATGTTCCAAATGTCGCCATCCGGTCTCTCTCGGCATCAACCCGCGCATCGTCGGCCTGCTCATTGATGAGACCGGCGGAGTCTTGGGCGGGCAGATGGTTTGGATGGAAGAAGCCTGGCATCAGCTCCTTGGCCTCACGACTGCAGAGTTGGCTAAATGCAATGGGAAAGAGATCAGGCGGATCGAACAAAGGCTGTTGTTCTTGAGCATTGTGGTCTTGTTCGGGTGGTCTAAGAAGCACGAAGGCGGGAAGGTGTGCGTGTTGAAGGTGGGAAGTCTCTGAAAGAGATCTCTAGACGATCAGGGAGTGTTGAGAGCAAGCTTGTGATTTTGGTCGCGTTTGCTCGGTCTACAAGGAGGTCATATCTC
This sequence comes from Ramalina intermedia, assembly GCA_003073195.1. Classification (NCBI taxonomy): domain Eukaryota; kingdom Fungi; phylum Ascomycota; class Lecanoromycetes; order Lecanorales; family Ramalinaceae; genus Ramalina; species Ramalina intermedia. Next base: position 468,921 of record PEKF01000191.1, on the reverse strand, counting down.
GCTATGGTGAAGCGACGTTCGCATGCGTTCGTGCCATTGAGAAGAAATATGTACGTCGTCTGTTTCAGGGCTGTCTGACACGCATGCCGCATCCCTCGGGAGGACAATCAATCTTGTTTGACATGTCAGATTGCTCGGTTTGTACTAAAACACCAAGCTTCTGCAAATCCGCAAATCCGCTGTCTTTTCGCCACCATAAACACAATCTGTCCTGGCTGCACTTCCTCCTCGCTAGCTAGAAATCTCACACTTTTTACTTACCACGATGAAGAGAGTTCCTTTCTCGAACTGTGGGAATATACATATATACACATTCCAACCGAAGGGATTTTCTCCACATCAGGTGACAGAGCTTGAGAGATGGGGGTCTTTATGCTTCTGGTACAATACGGAAAGGGCCTATTTAGGTGCTAACACTGTCTTCTGTTTGTTTTGACACCACAGAGTGTTTATGCGATGAGATTTCGACACAGTATCGCATTCCAGAGTGTCGAGGCCAACGTGCCGGATCCAAAAGGGAGACAGCAGACTTGTGTTCAGCAGCCGTGTCAACATCCTCTCAGAGTTATGGAACAGACCAGATACATATCAGGATCTGTTCCCTTCTCTGATACATTTACCTTGACACCCACCTGACAACCTGTTCGCCGTGTTATCTTCTTTTTGGGTCAACGAAGATAACGCGTCTCGACACCACCCATTTTGGGTTATATACATATATATGGCAACGCAGATGCAAGATGGGCCTTCTTTATTACCTCCCATTCCTCCTTTCACCTGGTCTTTACAAAGAGCAAAAGGCATCTGCCTCGTCAAGAGCCAGCAGTATTTCCTCCTACTACGGAACAGCACGACTCTCACCTTCGTGTTCGAGCAACATGCCACCGCCGGCCAGCGACAAAAATCGTGATGGAGGTCACTTAGTTCCTCGCGGCCTTTCTGGTCCGACCCAGGGCATCGTCATAGGCACCCTAGTCGGCTCCTTTGTCTTCTTCGGGCTGTTGATATGGTTGTATCATTGCATGAATGAGGACAAAGGCGGGTATGGCACCACACTCTATGACCGCCCTCCTTCCCCACCCCGCCGGCTTCGTAATCTTGGCCCACAGACTGGAGGTGTCCCACCTCAGGGACGCTCTCTTTCAATGTCTCCACCTCGGGCACCTCGATCGATGGGGGGAATGCCGGCGCCTGTGAACTCGCCGCTGCGGCCGGTTCGGCGGGCTGCTTCACATGCACCAGCACCGTCTCGAGTACTTTCTCCACCCCGGCCACGGGCAAGCTCACCGCTCCGGCCACCGGCATCACTGCCACCACGCACGCCCTCACCGCGGCCACTCCCACCAGCAGCACAAAGGATTCCCCAAATACAAAGAACATCACCCTCGCCGCGGCAACGTGTGGCACCTTCAGGTAGGGATCTGCGCCACGGCATAGATGGACGCGAAACCCGAGACCTCCACCAGGATCTGGAAAGAGCCATCCCCCCGAGAGATCTGGGACCCTCAGCGCTCCAACTCGAACGCGAACGCGACTTGGCCAGTCGCATGTCTGAGCAGAATGAACGAGAGCGGTCACGTCGCCCGTCATCGTCGTCATCGAGAAGGAGACAGCCCCGGATCGTGGTGGCGGAGCCGGGGAATCCAGCCCGGAGACCGCCCCCTTCCTCGACCTCCTCGTCATCGATAGCGTCGTCGGGGCCCGTGATTGTCATGGCAGAGCCGGAAAGTCCCGCGCGAAGAAGAGCACCGCCACCACCATCCTCCTCCTCGTCCTCCTCGTCTGGGCCAGTGATCATGATGGCGGAATCGGGACGTCCAGCGCAAACAGGAGCACCGCCACCATCGTCTTCATCCTCGACCTTGGTGCAATTAGCTTCACGGAATGGGAGAAGGGGCCATACTACGCGTAGCCAGCCGCCAATGGCGACAACCGCTCATCGTAGTCCTGGCTCCCCAATCGCCATGGTGGAACCACGACGACCACTGCCCCCGCCATCGTCGTCGTCTTTGTCGTCGCCCTTGGGAAATGTGAGACGTGGGAGGAGGAGGGTAGCGGAACCGATCGTCCCTCTCTCGGCACCGCGGCGACGTCACTCAACACGAAGTCCACGGCCGCTACCGTTCTCACAGCTTGGAAACCCTGGACCAAGCTTCCCAAGAGATGTCCCAGCAGCGGATGAGCCGAGACATCCTTCCCGACGGCCTCCTTCGTCATTGTCGTCGTCCCAAGGCCCGCGGAGAGCTAGGGAAAGAGATCCGAGGGATCCGAGGGACTCGAGACGAAGGGCGCTACGCTCTGCGTCGTCAGCGGCAAGTGGTAGTGATGGTGCCGGGACCCTGATGTCGTATGAGCGAGTGAGACCGATGCCTGGGGCATGGCGGGATTGAGAAGTCGGGTTTTCGGGACGCCGCGCAGAGAACGTTTTAGATGGAAACAAAATCCGTATGAACATAATGGATTCTGGGGAGAGTGGAAGTTCCTTTGATGTTTGTATGACGAGATGATGCATGACATGAATGAGAAAGATATTTAGGACTTTCTGTTATGTTGGGCATAAATAATGTTGCATACCCATGCGTTGAATGGGATATGTCCCTTGTGAGATACACTGGAAGAAATCATAGACTGTGAGATAGAACTACCAGTCATGCTGCCCAAACAATCTCCACGTTCATTGTTGGGGGGGAGAGTGTCGCGTGCTGGCATCGCCTTTCCCCTGAATCTTTCAGTTCAGGCGAGAAGGCAAGATTCCTCCCCTTTCACTTTCTCTTTTTCCCCCTCTCCGTGCCTGATCTGCCTCTTCCATGGTGTGTAGCAATTCTGTTTCTCGAAAAGAAAAAAAAGAAAGAAAAAAAAAAAAAAAAAGGCGGCGGACAGCTTGTACAGACAGTCCTCCTCACCCCGCGTCCAGTTCCTTTGGTTTCTTCACCTTTCCCCAGTCCATCCCAAAAACCCGAAAATGAAAAGAAACACGCCACGAACCTCTCCACCACAGACCTCACGCACCATGCAAAATGATCCCCTATATCACCATAAGAAAGTGCAAATGCCTACAGGCGAAACGGCAGAGAAGGCAATATGGGCATCCCCCACCCCCTCTCCCCCAGCCCCCAGGCGAATCTATCGCTCTTTTCCTCAGTCTTGCCTTTGTGTGAGAAGTATGGTATCCCCATGTGCCCAACCCTGCTGTCCCTCTTCTTTCTTGCCGCTGCACTGGCCTACTATTCCGTTTTTGTTACGTCCATGCCATAATTGAGAGAGACACGTTCCACTCCTCCCTCTTGCCCCTTCACCACACAACTAAAGCACTAGGCGAATAATATGCCTATCTCGCCACAGGAAAATGTAAATGCTTGGGCCTGGATCGATATGCCTGTGAAAGCGATGTTGGCGTCCCTCCTTTCCCCCCTTCAGCCACTTCCCCTACTTTGCCCATTTGCATAGATCTTGCCCTTCAGTGAAGAGATGATAAGGGAGAAACTGCTGTTTCGATACTGCCCGTTTTTCATTCTCTCTCTTCTTCTTCCTCCTCCTTCCCTCCTTGCCTCGCCCTGCTCGTCTTTTAACCCCCCCAATATCCTGTCCAAGCCTGCTTCCCCATTGTCATTGTGTTGTGTGTGCTTGCTTCCACCCCACCCATTCGACATCGATATGCCACCCTCCCCCCAGACAGACGAACGGAATACCCGTCTCCGTCCACGCAGTCTTGATCCTTCGACGCTGGGGATTGTGCTGAGTATCACTATCACCATCGGGGTGTTACTATTCTTGGCGCTGTGCTGTTGTTGCGGGTGTCATGATTGGTGCGTTGGTGATAATGATGGGGAGAGGAGAAGGAGGAGGAAAGGGAGGGGTAGAAGAGATCGACCTGCGCGGCCAAGTGGAGGTGGTGGAGAAGGAGCCCCTGGTGGAGAAGGGTCTGGGGGAGCGGGAGCTGGAGGAGGGGGAGCTGGAGCTGGAGCTGGAAGTGGGGAAGTTGGTGGAGGAGTTCTTGGGGGCCTCATGGGATGGGAAAGTCCCGGAGCAGGAGTTCCTGAGGGAGGAGGAGCGGGAGGCGGGGGAGCTGGAGGTGGAGATGGGGAGGCCGGTGGAAGAGCAGGAGCTGCAGGGCTGGAGCGGGTGAAGCGGGAGGAGGGGGAGTAGGAGGAGGAGGAGGAGGAGGAGGAAAAGCAGGAAATGCGCCTGGAGCACGAGGACCTGGAGAGCAGTGATGGGGCTAGGTGCGGCGGGCGAGATAGAGCCGGACAAGATGAAGCCCATGGCCAGGGAAGCGTTGAGCATAGGCAGATGCCACCTTCATCTCCAGCAAATCGCACACGGCAGGAGAGATGGCGGATCACAATGGGCGCCTTTCGGAGCTCACCCGCTGCCGGAGTCGCGGAGAATGAAGATCAAAGATTGGACCACCCGCGTTTTCAGCCCTTGGACGACACTGAAAAGATGGGGAAAGAGCAGGTATGCGACCCGAATGTGTTGAGCCAGCTTGGTCTTGAATGGACTATCGAAATGACCAATTTTCAATTTTTTTCAAGGGGCGGATCTCACAGATAGAAGAAATAGATAGGGATGAGATTGGAGTCCAGGAACTCATCAACGCTCAGCTCAGTAGCCAAACGCAATGCCAGAGCATGCCTGCGCGAGCAGAGACCCTGCATTACCTCGAGCAATGTTATGACTCATACTTCCGGCGTGAGTATTGCCTTTGGAGGCATAGCTGAATTGCCCTTGGAGGCATAGCTGACGGGAGGAGGCGCCGGCTGGAAGGCGCGCGGATTTCATCGACCTCCGTCTGTTCAGCCTTCGGTGAAGTAATACACCAATAACAGCAGCATGCTCTTGTGTACAGTGGCGAGGTCCTGCATGCCTTGGGGACATGGATGAAGCGACATGGTCTCTATGGGCATCAATGTCAGATGACTGTGCAATTGAGAAAACTAAGACGTCTTGCAATTATTGTGATTTTAATGCCTCAGGCTCAGGAGTTGAGCGGCCGACACTGGACTTGAATATCGAACAGCGACCATCCCAAAGTCAAGGCTCGACATTGCAATCACTGTCAACTAGTATGAGGACTTTTCGAAGTGGTCGCGTGCTGTTTTGCCTTGTTGGTCGTTTACGTAATTCGTTGCAATCTTGACCTTTTCAGGCAAGTCGTGGAATTGCGCAAGCGAGATCATTATTGAAAAGGGGCCAACATGTCGCACAACGTCCTCGCTTAAGCATATGAGCTAACAGTCATGGAGCTTGGTATACAAGGATCTGCAACCGTGAGTTCCGGTCACGTGCCCGTGTATGAGGAACAGTTATCATGGTGGCATCAATGTTGGGGACAATGAGCCGGTGGAATATTGGAGGCTGGCGGGATGGAGGAAGCTGTGTCTGACACATGGGTCGGAAATTCTTTGCGCGACAGAAGTCGAAAGTTCGGCAGAACTTGTCAGCGACATGGATGCAACCTTCAAAGATTAGAGGTGGGTTCTTCATACCCTATCCGCGGAGCTGGGTGGACAGAAGGGAGGCGATAATTAAAAAATTTTCATTCCGCCACAATCCAGACTCTCTGTAGGATCGCGGAGAGCGAGGAGACAGGCTGACAGGCTGCATGCCTGCAGACCCCGGCACCTTGCAGCTGACATTAATGGCTCACTGTGACTTAGAAGAGGTCCTTTGAAAATCTGCATATCCGGGAATGCCCTCACGTTCAAGAAGCCTTAGATGTCCCGATTGGCCGCCAATGAAAATGCACTCAGCACAGTCATCGATAGAACTTGTACCGTTGTACGGGAGGCTCTCCAAATTTCTGGGAGCTTGAATCCGTTGATGATTGGCTAATCATTGATTACTGCCTCCAAGTAAGACTGGCATTGTAGATGGTAGAGGGTCAGACTTCCCGACAGGCTTGATGAGCTTGTGGATCATTTTCAGCTGTAAGATGCCTTCTGCAACGCCTTGGATACCATGCTGTCGCCTATTTCACCAGTAAGTTCAGGCGTTGTTGAGGATTTCCTTTGGAGGCTACTGTGGGCGGATCGCCAAGGCAGAGCCGAAGCCACGAGCCTCCCAGGCGTTTGTTATCAAAAGTGGAAACTCATGATGGCTCAAAAGTCAAAGGATGCATCCAACCGGCCTGTGCCCCTATGGTGGGTTCTTCCCCACGAAAAGAACCCTCAAGAAGAAAGACTTTCCGCCAATCAGATTGCGATCGCACGAACCCGACAACGAAAACTCGTGCAGAAGCGGCTAGTGCTCGCCGCCCGTCTAGGGGCCCAGCCCCTCTCTGCTAACTTGGTAGCTCACTTCAAGGCTTTTGATTCGTCTGATGATCAGGGATGAGCGTAGCTCGGCTGCTAATGACTAGTTGACCTGACTGCAAATCAAGACACACCTGATCTGACCCTGATAAGCTCTGACGAGGCAACTTGCCAAATTTCGATACATGTTGACGTGACCCGAGGTCACCGCGGGCCAATGGCAAACGCATGCGGTATCCGCCTCTGCAGCAGCGGCCCCACGAGTGAAGATCGTTAATGGCCTGGAATTGGCGGAGCGGTGCTAGAATGGGTGGCAGATGGAACGGTGGTCAGAAAAAGGAGAGATGGCAAAAGTGGAGGATGGTTCCCAAGATGGAAGGCACTTCATCAACGGTCATCCATCTTTGATTGAGAGAGGATTCGAGGATGTCAGTCTTTCGAAAGTCATGGGAAAGAGAGCAAGTATGGATAGCCACGAGGCTGGTGCCTTCATTCCGCCATACGAAGCTGATGTTGGTGGGTACAACAATAGCTGCGTATCGGCGAAGGGCGCCAATATCTCAGACCAAGGCCGATTTGCTATCTAGTAGTGTCGCAATCCGAGGCATTAGTTGGAGGATGCTACCGGCGCAATATACCCGTTCGGTAGCAACAATGTTGGTCACTGCAAGCGGGGACCATCCAGACATGTGGCCATGTCCGCTGCCACTTCACGCTAGTGTGGATAGTTCCAAATGTACGGCCGAGATAGTCGAGAGAAGCATCATAAGAATGCCCCTGCTCCCCCATTCCCTGCAAACGATTTGCATCCCTACCTTCCGTGAGACAGGTCCCTCCTCACTGCTACCATCAAATACTGCTAGCGGTCTCCCTCCAAAACAACTTCAGATCACGCACACGGATTATTGTGCGTGAATTCGAGGTCAGGAGGTCAGGTGCAAGCACCTTCTGCATTCGGTAAATACCCCACTTTCACGTGGTAGCGTCGCCCAAGAAAACAGACAGCTTGAACGAGCTGCGTCTCTGGAGAATAACTTTCACATCAACTCATCCTTCGGCTTTCGTGAGAGAACTGAGTTGATCTGATTTTGCCTCCTCTTTACAGCATATCAAGATGGAGAAGGAACCCTACAACATCTCTCCTGACGAAAAAGTCAGCAATGAGTCTCCCAATGGCTTCCATGGAGACTTTGAGAAGATGGCGCGAGAGAGGGGAGCGAGCACTGTTGAGGCGGCAGACATGTATGGAGATATAGAGTCGGCCGAGGATTATGGATATGTTAGTCGAGGGTGAGTGCAGCATCGAAAGCCAAGTAGGGCAATGGCAAAGTAACTGACCATACATTTACAGACTCAAATCTCGACATATTCAGTTCATCGCTCTTGGTGGTACAATCGGGACCGGTCTGTTCCTGGGTATTGGCCGAGCCTTTACCCAGGCAGGCCCCTTATCTCTGCTGCTTGGTTATACCATAACAGGTGTTGCTATTTGGGCCATGATGCAATGTCTAGGTGAAATGGCGACATGGCTGCCTCTCCCCGGTGCAATCCCTCAATTTTGTGCTCGTTACGTGGACGGCAGCGTCGGATTTGCCGTTGGTTGGAATGTAAGCTCTTCTTATGCCGGGGATGCCTGAGGCATCCACGCTTCCCTTTGGGTTTACTTTATTCGATAAGCTGACACAACCTTCTTTTTGACAGAACTGGTACCAAGCAGCCATCACACTCTGCGCCGAGATTTCTGCAGCCTCGGTCGTCATCCAATTCTGGAGCGGTGCACAGGACATCAACGTTGCGGCCTGGATCTCGATCATCATCGTCCTTGTCGTCTGCCTCAACATCTTCGCCGTCTCCATCTATGGAGAGGCCGAATTCTGTTTTGCCAGTATCAAAATCATCACCATCGTAGGCCTCATCATTTTCGCCTTCATCATCGATCTTGGAGGAGGGCCAACCCGGGACCGCCTGGGTTTCCGCTACTGGAACAATCCAGGTGCCATGAAGGCCTACGTCGCCGATGGTGCCAGCGGACGCTTCCTCGGCCTCTGGTCGACCTTGGTCAATGCCGCCTTCTCCTACGGTGGTGTCGAGATGGTTGCCGTCGCCGCCGGTGAAGCCGAAAACCCACGTGTCAACATCCCCAAGGCCGTCCGCCGAGTCTTCTGGCGTATCCTGTTTTTTTACGTCCTGGGCTCCCTTGCCATTGGTGTCTTGATTCCGTACAACGAGCCTAGACTGCTAAGCGCTATCAAGGGCGATGCCCCAGGTGGTGCTGCCTCACCATGGGTCATTGCCGTCTACCGTGCTGGCGTGCCGGTCCTCCCATCCATCATCAACGCAGTCATCTTGACGTCGGCCACATCATCCGCCAACGCCTTCTTGTATTCCGGATCCCGGTATATGTATGCCTTGGCTCAGAACGGACAGGCACCACGCTTCCTGCTTCGATGCTCAAAGAGGTAATTTCCCTTCTCGGACGCTCCGACTTACAATCCACGTGGTGGCTAACGATACCCAGGGGTATCCCATACTACTGCATCTTCATCACCGCCTCCATCTCCCTTCTCACATACATGTCCTGTTCTGCCGGCTCCTCAACCGTCTTCACCTGGTTCCAAAACCTGACCACCGTTGCCAATCTCTTCACCTGGATGTCCATCTCCGTTGCCTACATCAAGTTCCACGCCGCGCTCAAAGCGCAAGGCGTCGACCGCAACAGCCTCGTTTTCAAGTCGGCTCTTCAACCATACACGGCATGGTTCTGTCTCGTCTTCTTCGCCCTCATCACACTGTTCAATGGTTTCTACGTCTTCCCCAGCCCCACCAAGAGTTTTGATACGAACGACTTCATCACGGCGTATGTGGGCATACCGATCTATTTCGCCCTGCTTCTGTTCTGGAAGATCTTCAAGCGGACCAAGTGGGTCTCTGCTGCGGAGGCGGACATTACGACGGGCAAGGCGGCGTTGGATGCGGTGCAGTGGCCCGAGAGATTCCCGAGGAATACGCTGGAGAAGATCTGGTTCTGGATTGCATGATCATACCCTGTTTCTCTTCTTCGTATCTTTGCTGCACTGGCGTGGGACAGTTGCAGGGCATGGCGAGGGGTCATCTGCATATGTATGTAGCTACAAGGGGGCTCACAATCTCATTTCAGCCAATATCTCAACTGCATAGAGCTCTTCCAATCTCTCCGTCCCTCTTTCTCTTCACGTATATGCCAAAGGACAATTGCCCCTGTAAATTTGATCTCAGATGCCACGCGTAGTGGAGATTGCTCTTGGCCCCCCCTAAGAAAGCCACGTCGCTTTTATAACCCCTCGAGCAAACATATCCCCCCTTCCTCACTATACCGCTTTTCCCTTTATCGCTCACATATTTCCCAGCATCTCTTGCTTCCAAACCCATGTGAAGGGTTTGTAGTGCAAAGGAGCCCACGAGGGGGACCCACAGGGGAGAAAAGGGGGTAATGCATGAACGTTCACCACACGAAAACCCAAACCCATCGGAAACAGGGGTGGGGGAAAAAACGGGTGAGAACATGCTCCAATGCGATGCTTGCCATTGAATTTCCCCCCCCCGTTTGTTTATTTTTCCCTACGCCGCAGCGACCTTGGCCCGCCACTTCCCCGCCGCCTCATCGAACGCCCGTCCCTTCTCCTCCATATCCCGCACCATTGCATGCTGTTGGCCTTGTTGTTGCTGCAGCAGCTCCCCCCACGCGTCCCCCGTGCCTTTGCCCGTGCACAGCGATAACACCACACTCGCGGCCAGGGCGTCGGATCGGATGGATGGGGTCAGGTCGCTGGAGGAGGTGGGGGCGAGGGATTGGGAGAGCGAGGCCGAGGCTTCGTCGTGGCGCTGGAGGTGCAGTTCGGTGATTCCTTGGGCGAGGAGGGAGGTGGGCGAGGAGGAGGAGGGGGTGGAGGCGAGTTCGGAGTAGATGTAGTAGGTGGTTGAGGAGAGGAGGGATCCGCCCTGTGGGTTTTTTTTTGGGGGTTTTCAATTTTGGGGTTGGTCGGGGGAGGAAGGGGGAGGAGGGGGGAGGAGGGGAGCGTGGTGGGTGTAGGAGGCAGGGAAGGGGGGCTGGAAGGAGAGGGGGAGTGGGAGCTTACCTGCCGCAAGCCGACCCACGCTTCGGCGAGGTTGACGAGGAGATTGTCCTGCGCCCATTTCTTGGCGGCGGTGACTTCGCGCTGGGCGAGGTCGAGCCGGTTCGTGGCGAGGTGGATTTGGGTGGTGAGCAGGACACTGGTGGGTGCATTAGCTGTAGTCCAGGAAGCAGGAGATCTTGTAGAAGTTGGAGGTTTGTAGGGATTGGGGACATGGAGCGAGAAACGAGCTTGTTGGGACACGAGAGAACGAAGGGGGCGACCAACGCTTCAAGACTGCCCTGATGCTTCGATAGCAAGCTCAGTGCATCCTCGTATCTCTCCGCGAGCGCGAGCACGGTCCCGCACAGCACCTGCACCGTCCCATTTTCCCCCTCACTGTCTACCAGGCTTTCGACCGTACTCAATGCTTCTGTCACCTTGCCCGAAGTGTATAACGCGAGGGCGCGAACAGACGCAAGATCGGGTGATGAGGCGGCGGAAGCGGAAAGCGAGGAGAGCACGGCGGAGGATTGGTTTAGGGCGATTTGAGCGCGGGATTTGAGGATCTGAGCGGCGGTGCGGTTGGACGGAGAGAGGGAATCGGTGTCGAAGTCGAGGACGGCAGAGTATTGGCCTTGGTAGAGGGCGGTGTGGGGGGTGAGCAGTTCTAATATCCTTTGGTTAGAAGACTGATGGCCGTTTCGCAAAGGAGAGCATTGGAAGTAGGGGGGAAGGGGGAGGGTGCAGTACCTCCCTCTGAGGAGAAGGGATCCATCTGGCTGTGATGGGAGACTTTGGCGTCAAACGACTACCAAGCTTTACCAGTTGAAAGTCCTGAGATTTGTGTTTCTGGATCAGTGGCATCAAAGCGTAGAACTAGAGATCCTGTTGAAGTCTTGATCGTTTCTCAGGGACCATTGCAGCGGATATTGCCGCCACCACCGGAGCTGGCGGCTTATGGCGGCTTATGGCGGCCCCTCCGCGGGCTTGGCCTTCCAATCCACGCCTTCAGGTCAAAGCCCAGCAAGCCCAAAGGTTCCCCACTAACCGGTAGGATGCATGGGGCACCGCACCACCACCAGCATTGCCAGGTTGTCTCTCTCACGGTTGAATCCCAATTCCTGTCTCTTTCGGTTTCCTTCTTCTTGTACATTATTTCACCTCCTGAAGTATTCGCCGTACTTTTCCGTGGCCTATCCGGGTGGACACTTGCTCCTTCCAGGGTTCGCCGAGAGTTCCGCTGGATCGTAACGATCTGCAGGAACGGGGCTGAGCTCTTAATGCCTCAAAACGCTTTGGAGGTTGCTGTTTGACGTGTTTCACATTACGGAGGCTTGGTCAAACGAGCAGGAGCAATGGTTCGAATCATCCCCAATCGACTCAAAAGCCACAATGGCAAACCAGGAAGCCAGTCTGGCAGTCGAAGTTCCAGTCCCATGAGGACGCCTCCAAGCGATCAGAAGGGCCTAGTTCTGAGGACAACCGTCATCAAGGGCAGGAATTTGGCTGCCAAGGACAAATCGGGGACGAGCGACCCGGTGAGCTACTCCCCTTCTGATCCCACCGCGTCAGGATGGCACAAATCGAACTGACCTGCTGAGGGACATAGTTCCTGGTCGTCAACCTGGGAGAGTCAGGGCAATCGACGCCAACCATTACCAAGACGCTGAATCCGGAGTGGAATGTCTCCTTCGACCTCCCCATTACCGGGGCTAAAGACCTACTGCTGGAGGCTACATGCTGGGACAAAGATCGATTCAGCAATGATTACATGGGCGAGTTCGACGTGGCTGTGGAGGACGTCTTTGTCAACGGCAAGATCACCCAACAGGTACATTGACATGATAGCCTCGCATGCCAAAGCTTCCCGAACGCTGTCGCTGATCTTTTTCGATAGCCACGTTGGTATCCGCTCAAAGGTCACGGCAAGACCAAGAAAAAGAAGTCGGAGATCTCTGGGGAAGTCCAGATCCAATTCACCTTGGCTGATACATCAGACCCATCCGCCAGCCCTCAGGACCTCCTGCAAAAACTCGCTGCATTCACCACCGTCGAGGGCGATGATGACTCGATCGATGATGACGAAGCACTGGCCCAGATGGACAGTCTCGATTTGGAAGATGAGGATGATGCTGATGCTGATGACAAGGAGACCGGCACCTCGGATGAGACCGATAATCTGACCAAAGAGGAGAAGGTCGAGAAGAAGAAGAGGAAGCTTCGGATGAAGCGACTGAGGAAAAAGACGAAGGCCAGAGCATATGAATTCACCGGAGGGACCGACGTTGTAGGCATCGTTTTCCTTGAGGTTACCAAGATCACCGACCTACCTCCTGAGCGTAACAGTACGTATAACCATCCCTTTCGCGGGTCTCAAACTGAAGATGGACACAGTGACTCGCACTTCCTTTGACATGGATCCATTCGTCGTCACCTCGCTCGGGCGCAAAACGTACCGAACCCGAGTCATTCGTCACAACCTCAACCCCGTCTTCGAAGAGAAAATGGTGTTCCAGGTCATGCGACATGAGCAAAACTATTCGATGAGCTTTGCCGTCGTTGACAGAGACAAGCTATCCGGCAATGATTTCGTTGGGACAGTCAATCTGCCGCTCCCAAACCTGACAATGCATGCTCCAGAAGCAGATCCTGACACCGGTCTCTACAGTCTTCCAGACCCTTCTGACCCGACCACAACAGCAATGCCACAGAAGACGTCTCGCTTCAGATTACCGCTCTCCAGGTCTGCCTCAGCTACAAGCCTCAACAAAGCTGCAAGGCCTCATTTGACATCGCAAAGCTCGCAGTCATCGATGCGCGGTGGCATGTCTAGTGGTGGCCAACCAGACGTGTCCGCAGCTCCGACGAGTGCGCCCGTTGATGGGCACCTTTTGGCACCAACAGCCTCAAACACCAGCACTCCTGGCGAGATGATCATAGAGGATGCACAGCCGAGCCCGGATGATCCTCTGATCAAGACGTACATACTACTGCTTGCCTTGAAAAACAAAGACCGCTGGGAGGATAAGCACAACCCACAGTTGATCGTCAAGGCCAAGTATCTGCCGTATCAAGCCTTGAGGCAACAGTTCTGGCGGGCCATGCTCAAGCAATACGACGCCGATGAGAACGCTCGCGTCAGCAAGGTCGAGTTGACCACCATGCTGGACACGCTAGGATCAACACTGAAGGAGTCTACCATCGATGGCTTTTTCAAGAGGTTTTCGAGCGGCATGGAAATGTCGGATCCTCTGATGACCTACGATCAGACGGTCATGTGCCTTGAGGATCAATTGCAGAAATCAATGACGCACAAGTCGTGGTCGGAGCGGATCAAAACTCATGCCAATCATGCCAGCTCTCGCATGGCCGGCATGCATGGACAGAAAGACCAGAGTGACACGGGCGCCTCACTTCCTACCACTGATAGCCCAAACACCAAGCCCATCGCATCTGAAACGAACGCGCAGGATGTGCCAGCAGTTGCGCAGGATCGGACAGGTGCTGCAGGAGAAGAAGGTGAGTATCTGGATGATGACTTGACCGATGAAAGAGGCGAGGAGCATGTGGTGGAGATTCGAGAGTGCCCGCTGTGCCACCAACCTCGACTGAATAAGAAATCGGACGCAGACATCATCACTCACATTGCCACCTGTGCCAGCTCGGATTGGCGGTCGGTCAATAACCTAGTCATGGCAGGCTTCGTCACTTCAAGCCAGGCGCAGCGGAAATGGTACTCGAAGGTCATCACCAAAATCTCCTACGGCGGGTACAAGCTTGGTGCCAACTCGGCCAATACCCTGGTGCAAGACAGAATCACGGGCCAAATCAATGAGGAGCGTATGAGTGTGTACGTCCGGATAGGAATCCGGCTTCTCTACAAGGGCTTGAAGAGCAGAGACATGGAGAAGAAGCGCAGTGAGTCTCCCCTCTGTTGATGTAGTGCATCAGTACGTACTGACGATGAAAAGTCCGGAAAATGCTCCGGAACATGAGCTTCAAGCAGGGCAAGAAGTTCGACGACCCAGCATCCGCCCGTCAGATTCAAGACTTTATCAACTTCCATCAGTTGGACATGTCTGAAGTCCTGAAGCCGACGGACCAATTCAAGAACTTCAACGAATTCTTCTATCGCCAGCTAAAGCCGACAGCACGACCATGTTCTGCTCCAAACAACCCCAAGATCATTGTGTCGCCCGCCGACTGCAGGTCGGTCGTCTTCAACACGATAGACGAGGCACAAAAGATCTGGGTCAAAGGTCGAGGATTCTCAATGGCAACTCTTCTGGGAGACGCGTATCCAGAGGATGTGAAGCGCTTCTCCGGCGGCTCTCTGGGCATCTGCAGATTGGCGCCGCAAGACTACCACCGATTCCACATCCCTGTTGATGGCGTCATGGGCAAACCCAAGCTCATTGAGGGAGAGTATTACACGGTCAACCCGATGGCCATCCGGTCGGCTTTGGACGTTTATGGCGAGAATGTTCGGGTTTGTGTGCCTATCGACTCTGTAGCTCATGGACGGGTCATGGTCATTTGCGTGGGGGCAATGATGGTCGGCAGCACCGTCATTACACGCAAGGAAGGTGACAAGGTGAGAAGGGCTGAGGAGCTGGGGTATTTTCAATTCGGAGGAAGCACCATACTGTTACTGTTTGAGCCTGGAGCGATGCAGTATGATGACGACATCGTGGACAACTCGAACGGGGCAGTGGAAACTCTGGTTAGTACTTCCCCTCTCCTCATGACAGCAGCTGCAACAGCAAAGCTAACATGGTCTGTAGTTGAGAGTCGGCATGTCCATCGGTCACTCGCCGGAGCAAAGCCAATATGCGCCTGACATGCGGAAGCAAGAAGAAAACATCACCGAGGAAGAACGAGATGAAGCGAAACGGAGGATTGAGGGAAGCTTGAATGCGCCCGACAGGTACAAGGGTCCGGAAGTGGCCATGTGAGCCTGTACATACTTGAAACATTCATAGAAAAGCAAGTAAGCAATGACGATTCTAACATACGGATCCGTAATACTGAATGAATTGATGAAGACTTGGCAAGTCGCGTGGACGAAGGTGGTTTAACAAGCTAGTCCTAAACAGGCTAGGCGGAAACGCGAAGTGTAAACAAGAAGTTGAATCTTCATCTTTTCCACTATCCCCTCAATCCACCCACCACCACTGCATTGCGCCATTCCGACCCTGCGACATTCTTATACGCCAGTGCTGAGACACTCGTTCGTAGATGTAGGAGGATAGGAACTGACCGTTCTGTTGAAGATCGCCAAGACCGACCGAACGACCGCCATCTCTAGTAACGAACCGCGACATCCCCGTTCAAACAACGCCCACCCACAACACTGCTCATGCGATAGCCTCGATGACTGCTCACGTGACGCGCGCGCCGCTGCAATTGATACAGAATCCTCATATAATGACGGATGCGCAGCGAGATGGGCGCAGACACAGTTCCCGACTGGCAGACAAGGAGGATGCCCCTCTCACAAATGGGTTCGAGCCGGTGAAAGCGAGTCAAAAGGCGCCATCAGGAGTCACAAAAGCGGCGAAATCAACTAAGACCGGGGCGAAAAGGAAAAATGGTGAGGATCGGATGCCCCTTGGTCTCAGGTGAAAGAGGTGAATGCTAATCACAGCGCAGCCTATGATGAAGTCGTTGATGACTTTGCCTTCACCCGCACAAGATCAAAGAAGCAGAAGCCTGAGCCCGTTCAACCGCCGATAGCAGAGGAATCAATCGCGCCTTCCGCGCAACGACCTGCAGAGCCAGCGCTCGTTGCACAAAGTAAATCAAAGCAGCGCTTCGAAGACAGTCCCGTCACAGGCATTGCCGAGCAAAAGCCCATTGCCACGAAAACACGCAGGAGCACGAGAAATAGCGGAGGTAGTCAAGAAGATGCGGACCCGCCCCCCTTGGCCGTCAAGAAGCGCAGGAAAGGTCGGGATTCAGAAGAGCAGCCGAGGGTGTCAGGAAGAACGAAAGATACACAGCATACTGATGGCAGCCAAGGCCAGACACGAAGAGATGGTCAGAAGGGAGGACAGGACCATCCCCATCCGGTCGAGATCACCTTCGATGCCACCAAAATCGCATTACCATTCGCGGACACGCCGATTATCAGGAGGAATCAGGAAATGCGGAAGGGGATAGCAAGTGGACACGGCAAACGAAGAAGCAGTCTAGGTATGAGAGGGAGAAGGGCGAGTTCTCTCATAGATACGGGAAAGTCAAACGGTACGAATTGGATTCATGGAATGAGGGAGCATGAGGACTGATCAGTGGGCTTCTAGCATTGCCCCACGACTCGGTCGAGACCGCCGACTTCTACAAGCACATCGAAAGCGAAGGTCTTCCTGAGCCCAGGCGCATGAAGCAATTGCTCACTTGGTGTGGGACGAGGGCGCTGGGGGAGAAGCCCCGGTCGGTGAAAGGGGAGGATCAGCATGCCGTATTAGCAGGTATGGAGATGATTGAGTTGGCGGCTCCAGAATTGGAGCTGCATGGATAGTTGTGCTGATGCGTGTATGACAGCGCGCGAGATACAGTCACAGCTGCTCAAGGATTTTTCGACCAAGTCGAGCCTGTCAGATTGGTTTGATAGGGTGAGTGAAGGTTGTGGCAATGGCCAGTCGGATCACGAACTGACACTGGGAGCAGATGGAAGAACCAGCCAAACCATCCCCACCCAAAGCGAACCCGAAAAATCAGGCAAATCAGGCGAAGATTGTCGAGCTCGAAGAGCAACTCGCACGGTACATTACCCTTGTTCCCACCCCATATCTAGGTTGGCAAGATGACATAGCTGATGGACCGCTTCAGACTCAAAGCCGAACGCGAATCCTGGACCTCTCTTCTCTCCCCAAAGTCCTCGTACCAGCAATCCGCCTCCCTCTCTCTACCTCCCATACCGACCCCATCAAACCCCCCACACCCATCAACGATCGCCTCCTCGCTTCTTCCGCCCGATCAACAATCAATTCTTGAATCCCTACTTCCACCACCACCCTCGGCGCCTACCGACCCCAGCACTTCCCCCACGTCAGCATCCACCTCACTACGAAATCGTACGTCAAGGCGACTATGCACCCTGACGAAAGATCTCGAATTCACCATCGACTCCTTCGCCACCAACGTCCACACTCTACAGAGCTACAAGGATGTAGCCGCCAGGTTAGCCGACGGTGCACTGGCGAGCTGTGCAGAGGTATTGGAGGAACGGGACCGGCAAAGCACCGCGAGGGCTGCTGGAGAGGGCCACGATGGCGAGCCGCCGGTAGCAAGCGGGGAGATGAGAACGGTGCTGAGGGGTCTGAGTCGCGTGATTGATGATTGATTGATTGATTGATACCATTACCAGTGCTATTATCATTGGTGGAGGGGGGGAAGGGGGAGGTGAGTTCTACACCTTACACAGAAGATCTAGCGTTTGCGCCACTGAATCCATCAAACTTTTTCCGAACCAAATTGCGAATCAGACAACGCATTGCTCTTCCCGTTCGAGCACGTATGGATTAGGGGAGCGAGGTAGACGCGAGGTGCGATGTAAAGAATGCAACAAATAGTCAGGTGGGTTTTCTCGGAAAGGTTTGGCAAAGAAGCCCGAGTCGGAGGCAAGTATACGGGAATGAACCAACCCAAGGGTCCGGGAATTGACACAGCTTGGTGATTCGTATGCATGAATCCCGAGTCCCCCTCGACACAAGCAGACGATACAAGACGGAAAAAAAGGGGGTGGGGAAGCATGAGAGGAGGAGGGATTCTGGTTTTTCTTCAATACATTGTAGAGGATATGGGATGATTCCCTCCCATTCCACGACTGGCGGGTGCGGTTTTGTTCGTATTTTCTGGGATCCACGTCGTTGGATAGTTGGGGAGAGACAGTGGTGTTTTGTTTCTCTTATTGCGGCTGGCCTGGAACAAGGCGCCCGACACCCCTTTCTGCCACGATTATCCCCGTTTGTTGATTGTTTTTGTTGATACAAGAGGTGTGTTTTGGTGGCAAATCTCACAGCCGGAAAAACCACATTGGGTAAAAACGCGAAAATAATGTCGACCTCGCCGATAAAAGGCTGGGGGGGAAACATTCGAGATGGTTTCGGACGTCCTTTTTGTTGAAGTTTGTACTTGCATTGTAGGGACCTTTGGACCTCTGCGGATGGCAGGTTTGGGGCCCTGGATTGCTTCATTGTGGATACCTGCTGGATTATGCCTTGAAAAAACGAGGCGAATGCAGAAGGCAAGAGATGCCCATCTTTGACCAAGTAAAAGATAGGGCGAGGGGTGTGGTGCGAAGGGGGTAAGAGAAGGTGAGAGAAGTGCTGGTGGAGGGACATTTTCATTGACCCTGGTGTGGAAGCTCCTGGATACTGTTTTTCTCCAAGACCATCGCTCTAAAAACTGAGTAAGTATGTTGTCCAGTATCTCGAAACCCGCGGGTATTCCACCTGATATCATTCAACAATCCACGACGAGCCATCGCAGCGGGCTTTACCCTGCTACATTCCCTACCTGCTCCCGCCACCTTTACCCCCCACCCCATTCCACATGCAAGTCATGTCACCACCCCTTTCCATCGCTCTCAGCACCCTCTCAACCGCAGAAATCCTCCTCATCCTCATCCTCGCAATCGGGTCGTGGTGGTATCACCTCAGCCATCGAAACCGGCGTCTTGGTGAAGCGAAAAGCTACTATAGGGATAGCGACGTTGTTGTGAAACCGGTCACTTGGTCAGCACTGCCCTGGCATCAATAATACTAAAACTAATTGTGATGTTGAAGCTGGGAGATCAATCCAAGGAACGCATCGTCAGCGTAGGCTGTCTTTCCATGGGGAGAAGGGGACGTGATGAGGTGGTGGCGGCGGAGGTGCCGTCGAGACCGGAGGAGCGGGGAGGAGAGGCGCCAAGGCACGAAGGCCGCGAGTTGCAGGCGTTGTGGCGGGAGTTGATAATGTGGGGCGAGGAAGCGCGGAGGTGGAGGTTGGGGAATCGGCGAGATAATTCTGGGGTGGGGGTTGGGAATCGGAGGGGGTTGGATGAGGGGAGGGATGGGGTAGATCGGGGAGGGGAGGAGGGTGGGGTGGAAGGGTGAGTTGGGGAGGCGAGGGCTGAGGGCGTTACGTTTGAGGTTCTGGGGGAGTAAAAGGGGTGATGTTTGGGAGACACATGGGCAGGGTTGTGGTGGTAGGGGGCAGAGAGGAGGTAGGAGTTTTGTGGATATAGGGGTCCGGACTAGGGGGACGCATACGAGGCCTGTATAATGCGTTTTTCGATGTGGGTTTTGTGGGGGAGCTCAAAGATCCAGGGTGTACTATTGGGCGTCTTCGAAACAATCATCAATGCTAGAGGTGGTGCTGCAATTGGATGACATCTCGGAATGCGATGTCATATCTCTTTAGAAAGAATTACATGCAAATGATCTGGTATGTAGGAAGAGCAATCGGGGTTCCAGGCGTTTAGAACACGTTGGAAAGCGAAAGGAGACTCTAAACACGTCTTTCATCTATTCAATGGGCAAAATCCTTCATCTTCATTTCAGCCCTTCCGCGAGTAACATCCCATCTTTTGATTTGAGGGCTATCTGATTTGGAGAACTCTTTTTTAATCTACTGCAAGGCAAGACCAAATAGGTATAGCGAGCCGTTACAAAGCCATCGACAAAGGAAGAAATGACGTTGAGAGATGGAACTGGATAAAAGGATAGTGTTGACGTTGGAAGATTCAATAGCTCAGGCAAAAGGTAATCCTGAGAAGCGTATAGTATCCGCCAGAACCCAGGCAAGCGCATCGCCTATCTCTGTGAGCGACCATCTAGATGTTACCTCCCCTTCCATTGCCTAAGCAATACTCTAGAAGACGAGACGTCAATCTGGACGAGAGGCGGCAAACATTCTCTTCCAGCTCAGTAGGCAATTGTTGTGATTGCCTCAGAAGATGCAGGCAACTGCTGGAGATATTCTGGTAGGAACTAGGTGCGAGTGATAGTCAGTATATAGACACTCTCACATGACCCGTGAAAATTGATTCAGAGCCCCTTGAACGGACAACTCTTCAAACCCAGAACATCCTGAACAAGGCAAATTTTTCCTACTTCCGCCAGGCTTCTTCGTCGAAACTTCCTACTACAACGTCTGAATACCCTTCTATTTGCCCACCAAGCCCTCCCTTCACTTTCAGCAGCGCACACATCTTAGCAATAGCAAAACGTCAGCACAGACCAGCGATGTTTCCCACCTGGATGGTCATAGTGGTCATACTTATGACATGCGGCTCAATAGCCCTTTACAATAGGAAGCAGGACCAAAAGCGGCGTCGTCAGTTGGAACAGTGGCAACGGGAACAGAGATCCCTCGATGAAGAATCGGAAGCTTGCAGGGCGCAATTGCGGGAGGCTATGGCTCCGAGCTTGTCCAGGATTGAGGAGTAGGGGAGGATATGATTCGCCGACGACGAGGGAGCGAGACGGAAGGCGCGGGTGGCGTACGGAGGAACAAAGATTTGACGACATGCAACTTTGCTTTAGACTAGGGGATGATGGTTGGATCGGATTCGGGTTGATATTCGGATGGAGGCGTCTGGTTGGAGGGAAATGAGAGGAGGAGAAGAAGGGAGGAGGGGATGGGGGTGAGAAGCCATTTGCAAAGAACTGCAGATAGATTTACACTGGCTTGATATCTCAGTGTTTATGCTAATCAGTCATGACTCAGTCTTCTCCATGGTGAATGTCATTCGTGTATGCGGACGACAAATATGGTAGGGCGTAGTCGCTTTCTTTAGGTTTAATGGAGTTTTCTCTAGGAAATCATACGGTCGACAGACTCTCCCCTCTCGTGTATCGGGAAGTCTGGCAAGTATCTGCCTATCCTTTGCTAGGTCCTCTGTCTTATGCGTTGTGATCCCCACCACGGTACCAGCATTGACGTTGAAGTAATCAAGTAGATGTGACCCGATACAGCGCTTCGGAGGCATCACCCAAGTTGGACAGAACGCCCCCAATTTTTATCTCCTTTGTCAGAATGCGGTGCGAATAGTCAGGCTTGGTGTAAAGAGCTCTCAACAATGACCGCGATTAATTGGAATGCTGAGTCAACACTGGCTCGTACAATACGAGATCGTAAGAAAACCAATGAGATCCAGTGTAATGCGAGGCTGATAACACTTCACAAAATACAGATTTTCCAAGCATCTGGTTCTCCCAAAGCACTGACCAGAATGAAAGAAACAGTCCCGAAGTAGAAATACCTAACATTCGAAAGGTTTGCCCCTGTCATCGAAGTGTGGTGGTGGCTCGCGATGAGAGGGACTGGCGCATCTTATTGGCCGTTCTAACACCTGGCTCGCTGGCGAAACTTGGATCCTCGAATTAGTTGCGGATGAGTTCCAAGTCACAGGTATCTTTTCTACTACCAGCCAGGCTTTGCATCCTGACATTTTTGTACCCAGGGTGGCGACGGAGAAAGCGTTTTACCCACAAAGGGCCAAGGGTGTTGGAAGAGGCGCCAGGCTCCTGCTCAAGGGACAGGATATATTCTGCAGCCTCTCGGATGTGATGGTCGTCAATTTGTGTGTTGATTGAGTCCATGTAGTCGATGTACGAGCAAAGAGCCTTCTCTTGAGCTGCGGTGAGCCGCATGTTGGTACGGACACGCTCACTATTGGACTTCCCTCCTTTAGTGCGATTTTGGTCGAGCCACGGCGGCGATACTAGGAAAAGTACCATTGACAAGATCATGGAGAGCCTCCATGACGTGTGTCTCATACTCAAAGTACTTGTTAGACATGGTGGTGATGATGATGTTACCAGTATGGCACGGGAGGAACGAATGTGGAATGTTGACTTCGCTCGAGATAAGATGGAATGGAATTTGGCAGGACAGACAGCGTCGCATGAAGCAGTCGGATTCAGCCGCTCTGTCAAAAGATCATCGACTTCAACATCATCATTAACGGCGAGACTCTTCTCGTCGCTTCTAGCGAGGAGACTTTGGCTATCGACCTTAGTCTCAGCGCTTTCCCCACTGTCATTATTCTTCTTGGGTCGTGTGCTCACAAGATATGTCGCGGGCGCTATAAGTCCGATATCTGCCTTTGGTGTTTCTACGTTCGACCCGCAATGCGGGACACTATGCCTTTGTCGCGGCTCGACACGCAAGGTTCGACACGCAGCAATTGTATGCTCGACACGAAGCATGGTACAAAGTGTCAGAAATATGGAATAAGAGGGACGGATTCGCCAAAGTCCTTCCTGTTCCTTTTCATCTCCTTCATCTAAGTCAACATCAAGTTCAGCTGGCCATAGATCTTGATATCAAATCCGAGTGAGGACTGCGACTCATGTCTAAGCGATCTGAGATGTACACCGCTCGAGGATTGGACCTCCGCTTCCCAAGCCCAGGCCTAGATCGGGACTCCATGCCGAATATCGACGATCTAGGACCAGGAGAAAAGATAGTGGAAAGCTTCTCGAATGGTGTTCTGCAGCTGACAGAGCCTCTGCTTGTGGTAGGAGGGGGACTTTTGAACGAACAAGGCTTGGGGGTTGTTATCCTTGCCGAGATGATAGACAGTGGGAAGGTGAGTCTGTCGAGCCTTCGTATCGATAGCAAGGCGCTTAATGATGAGCAGATCTATTGGCTCGACTGCACTCCAGCCCCGGGACCCACACGGCTCCCGACTCCAGCAAACCTCACACCAAGAGAGCTCGAAGCCATGAACACACTCCTAGAAGCTCAGCGATTTTTACATAGAGCCTATTATCAGATGCCAAACGCATTCTATATGACTTCGGATCAAGATCGCCAACAGCTCACCACTTGGGTTAGCCGCTTTGGCCTCTATAGTCTGTTGAGACATACCACTTGACCGCAGAGCTTTGCTAATTCGTTCCTTAGACCGATACGAGCAATCAAATGCAGGTGCTGCAGGGCTCCCTAGTAAGGCGATGGGTATCCCGATTAAGATCCTACATGATCATATCGATCGAGTAAGCCCTCAAGTCTAACTCCACGTGTTATTGCACTGACCGAAACATAGAAAGCTTGGCTTCTCGACGGGGAAAGCGACGAAACCACTGGTTGTCAATACCTACTGACGATTGGAAGGCACATTCACTTCGGCGCGTTAGCAGACTTCTTAAACAAGTCTAAGATCTGCGTCGAGGAGACACCGTCGAGTTCGCCTATCCTAGGATGTCAAAAGAGGTATTTCGAGGTTGCTGCTGATGATTTGGCTGATCTATCCATCGACTCCCCCGCAAAACTCAATGCGGCTTTCCGGGAAACCTTTATGAGCCAGCCAAAAGCACGAATGACTTACGGTGACCTGCGAAATAACGAAGCAGAGCTCGATCGCCTTTCACGTGTGATTGGTATGGTCGAAGCTATGTGGACCGATGATCAGCACGAGGGGCTTCAGCGCAAGGAGTTCCTCGGGCTCACAGAATTGGCAGAGCTAGCAAAGAAAGCCATGGCGAAGCTATCAAAGGGAGCTTTCCATATAGGGGTCGATCTATCGAAGAAGTACACTCCCAAACACCATGTCACAAACTACCTGCCTTGTGCTACTGAAGAGGGGAAACGGTATGTGGCGACCTTGAGACATGAATGCAGTACAACTGACTGATGATGCTCTTCTTTAGGACACAAGAAGCATTGGAAGCAGGTCCTTTGCGGGTCGTCAAAGCAGCAAACCCACCCACGGTCGAGAAGACTACAGAATAAAGGGGAAGGCTCGAGATGGAAGACGATGAGAGGCATGACACAGCACCCCCAACCATGTCTTACTGGAAGGCAAGGTCTCAGCCGGTGGTTGCAGAGATAGATACAGACTAGCGAGATGGCTGGGCGATACACTTATGCATTTGTTTCTGTTTTCTAGATACTGAAGCAATGGCAGCATGTTTATTCAATCTAAGGCCCCCATCAAGGTTCTACTCTTACGGCAAAGGGTTCCTCGATTCACCGTTATGCATATGGAACATCAGCCAGTCTGCGACCAACCTGCAGCCCAAAGAACGACCTGCTCAGTAGATTTCTTCCAATCCGTGAAAAGCCTAGCTTCAGCCTCTACATGTTTCGTATTAAGATGTTAAGATACGGCGCTGCCAAAATGAGACGAAATGTATCTCAAATGAAGAGAAGATACTGTCTTTGCTAATCAAGTAACCGCAAGACCGAAGCTACTCTTCTGATCGTCTTTACCTTGCTTGCGATGAAATGCCGGTTGCGGATCACTCACACTTGCTGCTGCTGTGCTGTAAACATTTATGAAATAATTCCATTTCATTAAGATTGCTGTAACGATATTGGTCCGCGCTATTTGAATCAGGTAAAACATAAGACTGACCGGGCTTTTCAAAATACAGACCATTTTAAAACATATCTTAGATTGCGGGAACCCGTTCGGAGATCTTCACACCCGAACTCAAGAAGATTTGCTGCCTTCATCGAAGTGTCGTGATGGCTCACGATGACGCAAGCAATCTTTGTTTATCTTCTTCCGTTCCCGCCCAAGACATACCAAACCCCTCAAACGAGACATACAGATTGCTCGTGACATTTCCAGATCCAAGAACAATGGATCTCAGAATGGGTCAAGGTACAGTGTTTGTGTTATTGTCGCTCCTCATGCCATTCCACCAGCAACTGAAAGACTTAAATGTTGACAAACCCACTTTGCAGTGTCCTGCCACACCATATAATAGTATTCTCCACCATCAGGTCTCGACGAGAGGTACGAAACAATGTCATCGTATTCCAAGGATCTGTGGGAGTTGCAGCATGCGATCCATCGAACGGAGCTTAATTACCAAGGAACCTTGGAGACCGAGCAACACCTTTACCACAATGATTACCACAATGAGTCGACCGGAGGCGAAGAGCGACATCAGAAACTTCGGGACAGAGAGATGCGCAAGCTTGCGGCAAGGCATGAGATTGAACGATGGAACGAGCGTGGTTGGGAACCTCCTGTGCCGGAGAGCGGCCATCAACCTGTCAAAAATGAGAGCCCTCATCCAGATCAGCCGAAGAGACAGAATGGACCATCTTCCGCTCCAAAAGATTTCGAACAACAAGATGCACGACGACTAGCGTCTTGGGCTCGGAAAATGTTGGCAGTCGCTGATCAAATAGAGCTTGAGAACAAGACTGTGAAGAAACACAAGATCCACCGCGGGAGACTAGACAAGAATGGCCAGGGGCATCAACAATACATAGCCACCCAGCAACATCTGCAAGGCTTTGAGATGGGAAGCCATCAGCAACAAGCCAAGGATAATCCACCTCGCATGCACGACAAAAGTCACGAAGACACACCGGTATTGCAGCAACAGCAGAACGAGGAGCTCGAGAAAGTTAGGTCCTCAGCCTCATCTAATGGATTTACCGAGACTGTCGTTCCATCGTTAGAAGAGCAAAGAATGGACCAAGAGGACGGTGCGGCAGACAAGCTGAAAGAGCGGACAACAAGGAAGGGCAAGGATAAAGCTAACGAAAGTCATGTGGAAACCCAAGAAGCTTCAGCGACCAATGGAGCACTGGGCAAGGACAGTATTTATGGAGCTGCAGAGCGCGAGATTACAGAAGAGGTCGGGGTTGATCAACCAATACTCGTTGCAGAAGATGGGCCAAAGGCAGTAAGGGAAAGGGTCTTGGTAGCTCAAGTCTCACCTGCTCGGCGCCAAGGATCGCCCCCCAAAGCTAAGCTGGACCTAGCGCAGAGCGAGAAGCTGGAGAGGAAGCAGCTGCAGAAGGCTGCATCAGAGCTGAGGAAGAAGCAAAGACAGGAGAAGAGGCAGGAGGCGAAGAGGCAGAAGATGATGGAAGAGCGAAGAGCGGAAGAGGAGAAAAAGAGGGAGGATGAGAGCTTCTGGCAATGGCTGACAGAGAGGCAGCTTGCTAATCCGAACGCCACTGTAGCAAGCCTGTCTAAGGAAAGGTACTTGAGAGAAGCTAAGCAGAAGAAGGAGCAAGAGGCGAGGGAAGCTAGACGGAAGAGGCTGCGAGAGGAGAGAGCTGTAAATTCATGAGGCATCAAAGCGTCGGACCAAAGAGATGGAGCTGCGGAAGTTGAGTAGCGGGTGTAATCAGAGGAATTAGGTCGAGAAAACTGGAGGTCGCCAAATGCAGAGCGACTCGCAAGTTCCTCCCGTCGTCGTCTGGGATTTGTCAGGGATCCTACCTCAATGTATAATGAATCAAAACAGCAAAGAGATTAGCATCGATGCGCAACTGCGCCGGCCTTTGAATGCACACTTTGCAATACGTGCGTAGCCGGCTTTGTCTAGATATGAGATGGCAATCATGGTGAGATGGGAGTAGGCAATGGAGCTGAGACCGTTGGCATGTCCACCTGCACTGTTTTAGATCAGCTGTTGGGATAAATGCAATGTAAAAGCGAAGCGGCCATGAACTATTCAGTAGGGATGACGTTTGGAAATCTGCGGGCTGAGAATTGCCCAACTATGCGTTATCTTTGCTTCAAGTCAGCTGAGGGTGAAATATCTTCATGTATCCGCTTTGAGATCTCAGTCAGTACGTTTGTCGAGTTTCTTCTCGCAACAGTGACAGGTAGGATCGTGGCTGCTACTGCAAAATCGCGTTGCAGGCGGGTAATCAGGTCTCATCGCCACTCAAAGGCACAGGTGGATGATTTCAGGCTCCCTATTACAACCTTGCGAGTGTACTTTAATACATATACATAACGCTGCTGCGTCATTCTAGGGACCATAGAGCCAACTTTGATGCCAAGATTCACTGATGGCATTAGCTCAAGATGAGGTTTTGTCAAGTAGCTACCGAGCCAATCAAATCAATATCAAAATGTTACCATCGGCAGCTCGAGTCTTTGGTGGTGACACTCCCCCGTCCTTCACAACCCTATGATGACTTCCCCATTCGTAAATTAAACGCTTTGACGAGCGGCTGTGCCAAGGTGAGGTTGTCGATTGCCGATTTGGGGATCGACCTACCTTCCGAGCTAGGGTTAGGGCTATCACAGCAAGTGCCCACGGGAATCTACGGATCTAAATTTTTTTTCATTTGCATCCTCAAAATTCTCGACGAACCACCCTCGTTTACCAATTTCTCATTATCAATCTTCCAATAACCTGGCCGATCCCTTGAGCTACAATGCCACGCTCTCCACTTACCAATGAAGAAATCCTTCGCAAGCTTCGTTGGTCAGAGGAGTATCATCATCGGCGCTGTCGGGAATATTTCTTCGATCTCGGGCTTCTCACTCTTCCCCTCTCCCTGCCTATTCCGCAAGTCCACCTTGAACAAATCCAGGACAGCTGCAATAAATCCACCGCGATTTACTCTATTACTCCCCATCTAGAAGGTCGTACAGCGGCCTATTCTCGCGACAGCAGAAATCGTCACAACATCATATTCTTACTCTACGAACAATGGTTTCGCGATCATCAAACCGATCTCGATTTCGGAAATTTCGTCGCTAAGCTTATCCGTGTCGAGATCCCTTCCATTGATACGAAACCGACGGTCGAAGATATCATAAAGATCCACAAAGCATGGTGCGCGCATGTGGATCTCAATCTACCGTTATGCTCCAGGAAGACAGATTCGGCAGGAGCGGAAATCGATGATCCTTCATTCAAATTCATGGGCGGCATCGGGATGAACAGGAAGCAGAATCAGTACTACAAGCTCAAGCCCCTTTTCCGGGCTCTCATCATGATTGTGGATCATGATGCAAGCTCAGATGCAGAGCAAATTGTCCATTTGTTTGGTACAGATCTTTCATCGGGTCTGAGCGCCCCGATTACTTTCGAAAGCATAAGTCCCAAGCTTGAGTCAGGAAGCTTCCTGGGTTATCACAACAATATTCGCGTAACCACCACCCTCTCGGCAGCCATGGACTTCGTCACAGCCCTCGAATTGCGCGAGGAGAAGGCCTTCCCGGAAAATCAACGAGATCCGAGCATAATAGATGAGAGAGGGGCAAATCCAGGAAAGCACACGAGATTGGCTAGGTCTATTGGCTACACTGGACCAGATATTCGACAGACGTCAAGTACCTGGGTCAAGCCTGCTGAGGGCGAAATTGTGCTACCCCCGCTTACTCCTGGGGTATTGCAAGTGAGAGGCCGCTTCGGGATGACAAAGGAGGCCATATTGGCACGATACCCGCAAAAATGACGATGATAAATGTATCGACCGGGCTATCTAGGTTGAGAAAGCGCAGCAGAACCTGGATGCGAGCTCTCTATGCATTATCGAGATAATGTTACGTCGGAGAACCTCTCGGTACCTCTCGGGAGAGGTGACAGCGACAGCCGTAAAATATCTATCGACACACGGCTACTCGCAATCCAACACTTTGGCCTCGTTTCGACCTACATCATGATTCGCTATTATTCATCTTACTTCCAGCAAGATTATCATGATGGGGCATGTCCCAGCGGCCCGTGGGATTCCATAGGCTCTTTTAGGAAGATGGTGTGCGGAAGATGTCTTTTCGGGGAGATCCACTACGACTTTGTTGCTCCCAGGCTTTACCAGAATCCCCTGCAGACACCAAAGGCGACCTTCGACAGAGAGCTTACACAGGGGAACGGGCGTCGAATGGACCATCCCCATTGCAGTGGCGATTGATTGTTTTTGCTTCGAGCTGCAGCGCTGTTGCCTTGACAACCTCATCTTCACGCCTGGTATGGTTATAGGGTCAAGGTAGAAGGCATCCGTATTCGTGAGATAGGTCCGTAGTGAATTGATGGCTTCGCCGTTGGGTTCCACGTGTAGCTTCTCTCTTCATAGTCGCTTCTTTCCGTCAGCAGTATCTCCATGAAGACACTGCATGAATGCTCGCCGTAACGGGAATCAGAGATCAGTGTTCTCTTTCACTGGCCTGTCATTCGTCTCATCCAGTCTACCCTATTCGTCGCGCGGAGATGTTTGCCAAAGTCATCCCGCAGTCATACGAAGGAGAAAGACGGCTCCAAGGTCAATCGATGACTTGTCAATTAGCAAGCACAGGACACTCGGCGCTCTGGACATATCCAGCTCCTGCCCACTTAAGGAAGGAGTACCATGTGACTTGTCCTCTCATTCCCCAACTTGGAGTCCTAAATTGTCAGACCTACGTCTCCAAGTGTGTCAGCCAGCGAATCTCACGATGTAATCTGGCAACAGGTCGCCACTACTCAATTCATCAACGTTCTCTGGACTTGTATTTCACTCTTTGAGTCCCCGGCTTTCTGCGCAGGCAACCTCTCTCACGAGTCACAGGTTCGATGCCGGTGCATGCCCATCCCTGAAACCAAGCTTTTCCGCAAAGTCGGAGCAGATTTGCAATCGGCTGGGGTCATTGATGACAGGGAAAATAGTCCTGCTGCCCGCCGAAACGCGTGTGTTGTCACTGCTCTGGACAAGTGACGAGGTATCATGAATGTGTATCTCACTCTTCTACCTCTATGATCGATCTATCAGAGAAATGGGGACACCTTCAGCCAATCGATCCCGAAAGCCCGTCACACCGTCGTCACTTGCTTCGTAGATCTCAATGCATAGTACTGCACCCCATAAACTGATCTCATGCCCGAATCTCTACCCCTACCTCTACTCTCACCTGCTCTATCCCCCTCACCCACCATCCTCCTCATCGTTATACAAGCGTCCGTTCACCAACACCCTTCCCATCATTCCCTCCCTGCTCGGCTGAAAGGCAATGCCGAACCCGGGCCTCTAATTCATCAACACCACCACCACCACCACCACCACCACCACTACCACCAACCCAGCCACAGGCACTGCTACCACCAACCCCCCTCCCTGCCCACTTCCACTACCACCACCACACACCTCCAGCACACACCCCCCCCCACCCCCCCACCACCCACCACACCCCCCCCCCCCCCCCCCCCACATAACCCCCTCCCTCACTCGCTCCCATCCCCTCCCAAAACCCCAAACCCCAAACCCCACTAACCCCACCCCAGCGCCTCCCTCGCAGGCATCACCGCCCTCCCCACCGACCCGGCCGTCCTCCTCTCCCTGGGCCCCCTCGCCAACTCCCTCGCCTCCGCCCTCCCCACCCCCTCCGTCCTCTCGATCCTCCTCACCGCCGCGCCCTCGGGCTTCGTCTCCGAAATCGTCAACGACCCCACCTACGCCTCCTCCTTCGAGGACCAATTCAGCGCGGGGAGTTCGCCGAGCTGGTTCACGGGCTTGCCGACGGACGTGCGCGGGTATCTGCACACGTACAGCGGGTTCGGGAAGATCGCGGGGGCGGCGGGCGCGGTCAAGGGGGCCGCGACGGGGGTGGAGAGTGCGACGGGGACGGGGACGGGGACGGGGACGGGGACGGGGGCGAGTGCGACGGGGGCGAGTGGGATGACGACGATGACGATGACGAGTGCGAGTGGGGCGGATACGGCGCAGACGAGTCAGGCGGGGCAGGGGGCGGCGCAGAGTGAGAATGGGGGTGGAGCGGCGAAGAGCGCGACGGCTGGGGGGGATGGTGCTGCCAGGCCGACCGGGGTAATTGCGGCGGGGGTGATGGGGGTGGTGGGGGTGTTGGGCGTTGTTGCTGTGATGTGATGGAGATATGTAGTGATGGACGAGAGGTGGTGTGTCGGAGGTCTTGGGGGGAAGGCTGTGGGTTCCCACGCTTCGGGACATTATTAACGGTTCAATGCAAGATAAAGGGGCGGCGAGGCCTGCAAGACTGTTGTTCAGCTTTCCTTTTGAGATACCAGAAAATTCTTGCTTTTCATAAATAATGTTAGCATATTCCACCAAAGTGGAGAACTTCACCGGTTTGCTCTTATGCATGTCTATTCCACCGTTCTCGTTCGCTGTCCGCGTCTACCTATTCTCGACGTGAAGTACGGGAACGGCACAAATCGCCATCATCAAAAAAATCCATGACAAGATTTTCTCGCCCAGGTAAGTGATTGGCTGCCTCCTGGTCCAAAGGATACTTCTTATCCGAATCTCTTCTAAATTAATAATTGAGCTGCCGGAACCTTCGTTATGTATGAAGCCTTAGGCCTTTTGGCGTGTGTAGGATGTATGCACTCCCTTCACTGGATTCAAGTACCAAACCGCTTGTAGACCCAGATGTTCGTCAAGGCGACTAAGCTGCCCACTCCCCAC
Source organism: Ramalina intermedia (assembly GCA_003073195.1). NCBI lineage: Eukaryota > Fungi > Ascomycota > Lecanoromycetes > Lecanorales > Ramalinaceae > Ramalina > Ramalina intermedia. Next base: position 437,447 of record PEKF01000191.1, on the reverse strand, counting down.
CCACATCCGTGTCAAAAGACATACACGGTGCAAAAGCAAATACCTACACTCGAAAATCTGGAAGGTTTCGCCCCCGTGCAAAGGTCTTACATAGCCATGCCGGTGTCTTTGATCCGAGATTGTTGCATGTTTGCCAAAGTCGTGAGACGTGTTGCTATGATTACGAGGATCATGTGTAGTACCAGTCCGATTGGCAACGAATTCAAGAGACATCTCGAATTCATTCTGGGGCTTAGATCTGGGTGTGAGTCCGAAGGTAGTCAAATAATAATTACAGGAGAATGTAGTAGGAGCAGCGAGGTTTTGACGAGCCCTTCTGCTAGTGCGTATTCAAAAATGTGCAGTCTTGAGAGTGAACGATCACTTGTTCAGGTTGTGAGTGGAGGGGCTTTGTTATGCTGTAGACATGGTGCAGCTGCAGTATCGTAGCCGGATCTCTTGACCTCGATGGTCGACGGATGGGGAGATCCTTAAATCGAAGCCGCTGACGGAGACCAAGCTTCTCCAGTCGAGGATGATGAATCAATAAAGTAATAGAAGGAAAAATCAGAAGTGAAGATCAGGAAGGAAACGGCGAAAGTGAAGGATCTCTTATTAGATTTTCATTTCGACTCTGGGTCAATTCATCTTCTTGAATGGTATCAATACTCTGCAACTTCGCCCCTACCTTCCGTCAGGTGAACGTATCCTTGAGCCCTCCTGCTCCTACAAAGCATTCTGAGCCAAAGTGAAGACGCGCACGTTTTTTTCAGCAAATTGCCTCTCGCACGCCCGCTACGAAACCAGTCGCTACGTCTAAATCAGCCATCTTGATAGTCGAATAAGCCAGGTCATGCAGTGGATGATGTTCCCCAACCTGCCATAGAAAGAAGACTTTCGATACTGTCGCGGACGATCTTCGTGAATAGCGGAGTTTGACAGGTCAGGAAACAGGAAGCTTTCTTGTTCTCGAGCTATTCGTAGCAAAGCGTCTTCCAAAGTTCGTGCACTGCTACGATGTGCACCACTGAGGGTGAGGCCGAAGGCGAGATCTGACAAGGCAAGACAACCCCCCCAGGAAAGAAGATTGAATGGTACATCAATAATTACACGGTGACGTGATCGAGTATGTTCGTAGAAATTAAATTCTGCAGATGCCGCCGATCCCTTGCAAATCCAGGGACCAGAGGTAGGATACAAGCTAGGCATATGATGCCTCTCGCCGAATTGTCTGTCGTTGGTCGGACTAAGATGTTCGTCATGGCCACTATTGAGAAGGAATTCAAAAGGTAAATAAAGATCGCTGCGTTTGAAACTTTTTGCATGCTAGTGATTGGTTTGCGCCAAACTCCTGTCATTGCAGCTGCATGCCGAAGTCGATGGCATGTGCAGGCTGCGTAGAATATCAATATCTTGAGCCATTGCTGAAATAATGTCGGGGTGATAGATGGGTGATTCGATTTGCAAGATGAAGCCATATCTTCACTGCTCCAATGTTCATGCAAGACACAAGTCGTCATGATTCATACGTGAGCTCCTACAGGATAATCTTCAACGATCCAGCTCCTCTTTCAAGTCCTTGCTGATGATCTTAGTTATCTTGTGGCGGTTCTTGTGGTTGAAGGCGCCATTCCTCCATGCTGCACGGAGCTTTTTGAAGGCTGATCGATCCTGGGTCTTGTCTTCGGACTGCACAATGTCGATGTAGTGGCTAGCAATGCTATCCTCAAGGATGGTACGCTGACCCAGCAGTGCTTCGTCATAGTACTGCATCAGATTGTGGATGCCGGTGTTGGACTCTCGCACGTTGGCGTCCTCGAAGGCTAAGTTGCGGAACTCTTCATACATGGATGCGTTGAAGTTCCGGATCAAGAAGTGGGACCAAAATTGATAGAGATTCTGCATGTTCTTGCCAGGGGTAGCTTGCTCTCGTTCTTTGAGCGCATCACGCTTGAATTCAAGGTACGATTCGAGGGCAAGCTCGTTGGGGGCAGAATCAAGCGCACTCGCCCCATCCTGCTTCTTCATCCAAAATACCGGTGGGGAACGACCAATGTCCGAACGTCCGCTGGCGGAACCCACGATGAAGGGACTTCTGGATCTAGCGGATGGATCACTGCAATTGCTTCATTAGTTCAGATCACGGACCGCCGCCAGCTGGAGTGTACTCACCCCTCAAAGACGTCACCATTGACAGGTCTTGACTGGCGTTCCGCGCTTTTCGAGACCTCCTCTGTGATGTTTCGTGAATCAATCGACCCGTTTGAGAAGGTTCGTGAGGAAGTCGAATGAAATGGTGGGATAGCTGAGTGGATCGGTTGCCGAACAAAGATCTGAAGATGCTGGACATCCTCGTCTGTGAATGGCTTCGTGTCTTGGGAACGCGGATCAGGTGAGGCGAAGCGGCGACTTGTATGCGAATGGGCAGATGGTGAAAATTCAGACACTGCGGCAGAAAGTGGTGTGTGGGTGTGGTTGTAGTTTTCATTGGTCGTCGCTTCGTGGGCTGTCGCGGAAGTTGTAGATGGCGCAATGGCGTTCAAAGACTGGTAAGGGGGGAACTCTGCGGTGCCGCTCGAGGCATTGGACCTGGGGGATAGATTCTGACGATCCTCCGCTCCATGTGCTTGCTCAGAGCTATGGGCTGGAGCGGGTGTCGGTCCATCGCTCTGTGCTGAAGGGTCGCGCTGATCCATGTTGAGTACAAAGCTCTTCCAGCTTTCTCTGGCCCGCAGTCTATCGCGACCGTCTGCCCACATTTGTCCTGGCTTGAACTCGATCTTTTGAGAATTCAGGCAGACGTATCGAATCATCTCCACGTCCTGTGTCAGTGCAACAATTCGATTGAAACCCGCAAGAACACCAAGAAAGACATAGCCTTGCGAGTCCATGTGTTTGCGGAGGAACATGTCCTTGCACAGGTTGTCCAGGGAAAAGTAATATTCCATCTGCATCGTTACCATGTCGAACAGGGTGACCTGCTCCTCGTAAGGGTTGTAGGGAATTGCGCTCATGATGCCTTGTGCTCCTGGTTGGTACATTGACATGTTGGCCAAGTCTGTCTGGATATTTGGTAGATGTGATGGTCCCGGGTTAGCGTTGTGCGAGAAACGACCTCCCGCCGATATGTAGGGGTTGTTATAATGTGATCGAGATGTTGATCTCAGGCTTCGATGCGGTGTCGAGGGGGCGCCGTAGTAAGGCGCCTGAGATTGGGAGGGTATCCTTTCATGATTTGAGAACGATCTTGGCTGTGGACCAAAACCCTGGGGGTACTGGAACGCTTGGCCGTTGGCGTAAGCATGTCCACCAGAAACTGGACTGTTAAACTGGGCTTGATTGGCTCCTCCTCGGCCGCGATGACCGCCCCGACCGCGTGTCGGTCGGTCATCTCCACGTTCACGGCCAGCGAAGTTGCCTTGCATGTCCTTGGGAAGATCACTTTGGCGTATGGATCCTTCACTCCTTCGCTCAGGGCCACTCGCCCTCGACTGTGGAGGCAGCTCGAAGGTACCATTCTGCTGTAACCCGTCATTTTGTCGATCTTGACCTGGGACTGAGGCCGTTGGCGAGCCATTTTCAGGTTTGGGCACACGGCCAGCGGACTTGTTGATTTGAGGTGTGGCAGGTACAGGTACACCCGTAGGCCTTCGTGATTCATTCGTGCTAGTTCTTCGGGGATGGCCATTGGGAGTCCCCTCTGCTCCAGTTTCATTCCGGACTTCCGTGCTGTCAACATCACCAGGCCGTCGTTGGTCTTTCAAGGTGACAGCGCCTGCACTGGAGGCTCGTTTCGATTTCAATGAATTCGTTGTGCTTGCTGTTGGAGCACTGCTCTTTCGGTCATTCCCGCTAGATGGACCTGCTGTTGCAGAAGTCGAGCTATTGAATTTCTCAGCTGTGTTAGCTCCAGCTCCATTAGGACGGCCACGCGGTTGGTTATCTCGACTGGTTCCAGGAGGGCCACGACCACCGCGCCGCGCTGGCGGTAGAGGAGTATTGAAGACAGCGGTAGGTACAAAGGGGACCGTGGTCCAGCCTTTCTTGCCGCTTGACTTGGAGGCCTGTGCAGTATCTTTCTCTTTCTCGGCATCGTCCTGTTTCGGCTGATTATTGGATTTCTTTCGTTCTTCAGATACTGCGCTTTCAGGAGTCGGCCAGGACATGGCATCTCCAGGTGGAGGTGGTGGTGCCATTAACGGTGCTGTGGCTTTCCAATCTTCCGTATTCCTAGCTTTGCTCTCTTTGTTGCCTGCCCTCACATTTGCTTCATTGACCCTCTCTTCAGGAGCGTTCTTGGTCTTTTTCCTGGATTCTGGCTTTCTGGCCTCGGCTGTACTATCTGCAGACTTCGCTACTCCATTGACCATCGGTAGTGCACTAGGGTTGTTTGCTGCTTTGGGTGCTGGGGCAGATGGCTGCTTGCTTTTAGATTTGGCATCTTGAGCCTCCTTACGCTGCTGCCAAAAGTTGATCATGGGAGGCGGGGCTTCTTTCAGCAGAGGAGGGGCCGGCGCTTCCTCATCCCATGTCGTGGCTGTTGGGAGACTTGGCTGTTCTTCACTCTCAAGCTTCTCTGCTGCCTTTCCCTCATTGCCCGAAGACTGAGACCTTTTGTCCCACGTGGAATCGGACGACCCGTTGCCCGTGATGAACCCATCGTCTTCTTTTGGTAGTGTTGACGTCGAGGTAGTCCCATACTCTGGTGATGAGGGATGCGATTCTTTCTGCGTAGCATCGCTCGTCACGCCCACAATCCCTTCGCCTTTGTGATCCGCTTTGGGACTGTCCCCTCTATCTGATGATATGCTGTCCTGGACGGCATCCGTGTTTTTATTACTTTCAGGCGGTCGCCCCTCACTTGCCGCACGTTTCACAGAGCTCCGGTCAGTGTCAGCGGTGCCCATGCCACGATCCGAAGATGCAGGTCTCTTGGGTTCACCCTCGGCGGTCTTCAGACTGTTGCTGTGAGTCATTGGTCGTGCAGGAGCTGCCTTTCCCTTCGCAGCTTGAGCATACGAGAATTGGGGAATGGCGGGCAATGCTTCGCGCGTAGATGTGGCACTGACGGATGGTGGGCTGCTGACAGGCTGTTCAGGTAGAGCCTGAGACTTTGGGTTCCCAGCGGACATCTTCGCTTGCAGATCTGGAGTCGTACGAGTGCGGTTCGGTCAATGAGGGAAGCCTGCCCTTCCTCGGTTGAGGAACACTCAACCCCCCCGGCAACTAGCCTCACCGGACCACACCTGTCCTGGAGGAGTACGCACTCGTTCGATCAGTCGGGATAGCTTTACCAATAATTGTTAACGAGACGTGAGCAGCGACGAGACTTGCAACTCTTCCTGAAAGCGGTACGCTGCTGGCGTTGAGGCAAGCACGAGAAGCCTTCTAGACTCGACGATCAGATGCAAGAATGTTGTAGCATGTACGTTGCGTATGATGACTGTCGCTCAGAAGCAGTCGAAGGTTTCGAAGGACTCAATGAAGAAGAATGATCGTCTTCCGTAAGGGGTGATCTCGATGCCGTCGGCACTAGATGCTCACAGTTGATGCAGTGCAGGCTTGCGAGGTACGCGCTTCCGGTGATTTTTCTAGAGCCACAGGTACAGTAGCAATGTTCCTTGAACGGTCCCAGAGCTGTCGATATGATCCTAGGGCCAATCACAACCTAAAGCTTCAAAAATACTCAGGTGTGCGTAGGCAGCTAACCCGGAAAGCCTGGCTGTGTGCCTCACAGTGTGAGGTCCTCGTTGGACTGACACAATAGACAAGGCCAAAAGCAACAGCTGTTGATATGTGCCTAGGTTTACACAATCCCTTGGTCCTGTCCTGCTTCGGGTAATGTGTTTTCTGTGTGGTTTTGATCCGATATTGCCCACCAACTTGCCGAGTACCGTAACACTTAGCTAAAGGTGGGGGTGCTTTCAGGGCACTGGACTCGGTGTATTGAGAGACAAAAAAAGAGGGGTGGAGGATTGGAGTGATGAGGTAGGACTAGGAGTGTCTGAGGATGGTGAGGTACGTGGTTGTGAGGTTCGTCATCAATTGGAGGTCGATTCATGTGAGTTTTTTGAATTACTACGCTAGTGCCCGGCTCTTTTGACTTCGGAATTTCTGGGTGTGCGGAACACAGAAAGCCAGCAGCCTTTTTCCCTCGTCAAGCTGGTGAACTTCTATATCGAAAATAGCGCAAAAGTATGAGATCATTGACTGCACGACGAACAGCGACATTGTCTCTGCAGAGCTGGTCAACCTCGAGGACGTCTTTGTCCACTGCAGTGATCGTACGGATTTCGTCGCCCAATATGATCTATGAACCACCAAAATCCTGCCCATTCTTGTAAATATCACTCCACCCAACGCCTCGCTAATCAGTCGATATTGATGGCCCGTCCGGAACCAAGTCACATTTGGCCTTGTCTGAGATACCTCGCAAAGCTTTCTTCAGAAGCACTCTGCTTTGAGTTTAGACCTTCGTCTCCGAGAGCGTCCCTGTATCGCTTCGTCAGACCTTCTTCGTCCTCGCCATCCTCAGACGCCTCTCCATCCGGCTCTACGAGCTTGGCTTCGGGCTCGGAGTCGGAGTCCTCCAGATCACTGAGAGTGTCGACATGATGCCTCTGCACAGGCTGGGCGGGGCCTTTTTGGCCCGTGACAGAGTCTGAAACCTCCATGTCTTTCATCATCTTGCCAAGTTCCTGGTCCTTCTTGTCGATTTTAGTCTGCTTCGCCTGCTCTCTCCTCTTTTCAAGCTCAGGCTGGTAGTCGCGCTGAAACTGTTGCGCTTTTTCCTTTACGGCACTGAAGAAGTCGTCAACGCCCTGCCCTGTCATAGAGCTGACGCCTACGACACTCAAGTGCTTGTAAAACTCCTCCAGCATGAGACTCATGCTGTTGAGAAGTGTGCCTAGATGCGTCCCTGAATCAGTGTTGCGGTCCTGACTGTGACCTGACGGATGGAAGTGCAGGTGCCACGATACACGCCATTCGGCAATCAAACGCATGTAGGACGATTCGGGTAATAGAGATTCATTCCATAGTCAAATTGCTCACCCATGTATCCACTACCTCCTCCGTTGCCGCTAGCTTCCTCTGCCCGCAAAGCGGCCTGGAAGGCTTCAAAGTCTGTCATCCATTCCTTGGCGAATTCGGCATCTCTAACGTCAGTCTTGTTAAAGACCAAAATCATAGGCAATTTGGTTTTGTAGAGGATACTGCAGGCGTACAACATGTTGCTCATGAATGTGCTGGTGGAACTTGTTCGTGGGGTATCAATAATGTAGGCAATGACAGTAGGAAAGGATGACGCCAAAGAGTCAAGCAAGATGCTACCCGAAGCACTCCAGACGAACACCTCGATCTGGCCAGGAGTATCGACTATAATGTTCTTGATGGGCTTTGCTTTGGGAGTCTCGGGGTTTGGCGCCGTTCGCTTTTCAAGAATATTGATGATCTGATCAATCTTGGTTGAGAAAATGTTCAACGATGTCAGGATGCCACCGTTTGGCCCAAGGTTGTATTCTTTCATGACCTCTTTGTAGTTGAGAGAATCTCGAATATCGATGTTGCTCTCGAACGGAACGTTTCGAACGGCAGGATCAAGGTTGATGACGTACGGTGGATCGCGCTTGGAATGGAGATGGGAGTTGATGCGCTGCATAAACGTCGTCTTACCAGAACCTGTATGCTTCTTGTGAGCATCTCTTTCAATATTCTAGGCAGAGCTCTTCGGCATACCAGCCATGCCTACGCAGACAATGGCGACAGGCTTTTCTGTCGCCATGATACGAAGCCTGCAACTTTGGCAGCTTCACGAGCTTTGCCGGTGGTGGCTGTTCAATGGTGTCGAAGCAGGATGAGGGTTCGCGACGTTGTAGATTCCGATCTTGACGAAAGTTGCATTGCGGGGCCTTTCCGCCTGATATTTCGTGCATGTGCCAAGCCTCACCGTCGATCCCTCTTCGAGCTCGTGTAAGTCACACTTGAATGTAGGTCTTCGTGATCTTCTGCAAAAACTGTTGGTTCCAGTATGTTCATTAAATATTAAAATCGGCTTTCCAGCCACTCATCATGAGATTGAACAACGCCGAGAGACTACCATTTCCAGAGTCTTATGCTTTCCGTCCCCTCCGCTCATTTCATAAGCTCGTCGCCCGTTTTACATCAATTGGGATCCGGTTCCTTCGGAATAGTCCAGGAAACCCAATCATAGACGCCTGTTTGCAACTCCTGTGTATGCTTTCAACTCACTTGACGACTCCATCGTCCCCTTCTTGAGTGCCCAATCGATCGATATTCCCTAGCTCGGCGCCTTGACCACTCTGCCCCCGCTTCCTGCCAGGAAGATGAAAGCCGCGATGGCTCGAATTAGGCCGCGGCGCCTCCACTGACGCTGGCGGCTCGGATTGGTTCTCACCAAAGCGCGAGAAAATGCCCTTTTTCTTGTTCGCTGGTTGCTTGGCCGCGTCAGCTGGTTTGGCGCTTCCGTCCAGCCCAACGTCTTCGAATAACTCCTCCTCGGTAGGTGCTGGGCGTTCGAATTGTGATGAGCTCAGGCGCGACTTGGGTGTGCCCGTCGCTTTTGCGTCGAGACTTTGGCGTGGCGTTATTGAGGCTTCGTTGGGGTTGACTGGAGAGCGAGCTGATATGTCCTGCTCGCAGTAAGCACCGAGAGCAAGCAAACATTGATGGTCACGAGTAGCCATACAAATGATCTTCTGTATGATTCAAAGGATTCGCGTGATATGGAGAAGGGCTCATTTTCGTTCAGCATGCTTCGGTGGCTGTTGGTTCTGCTCGACATTGGCGACTTGGGCCAGTGACTTTTCTTTTCGGGTGGTGAAGGCTAAGGTGGGTTTCAGTGATCATTTCGATGTCGCATCAAGGATCTAAAATTCACTCACGGGTAGATAGACGCCTCCATTGACCACTGCGATTGATGCGGATCAGCTCGGAGCCCATGGAATTCTGAAGCATATGGAGCCTCATGTACCACTGAGTTTGTATTCGGCAGGCTCCTCTTTCTTCTTGATGCTCAAAGACGACGAGGCTCGCGATCCGGCATAGCTTGAATGTAAAGAGTTTGTGTCTGTTCCTGACAGAGGATGTGCATTCTCATCCTGGACAGGGCCAAGGCCATTAGTGGTCGGCGGCTTCTTGAAGGTGTTGCGAATGCGATTCATAGCGATACAGCAAATGATGCGCTCAAAGGACTAGTCACGCAACGAAGCACCCAATGGCTGTAAGTTGGTAATGCAGTGGTGGATGATGGCAGGCGATGCCGTCGTTGTTGTCAGAAGAGGTAATGGACCTTCGGTGAAACGTCGATGACGCTTTCCGGGCGGCTGAGCCGCGCACCGCGTGATTGGATTTAGTCCTGTGGTAAGAGCCAATTTTGCCGAGGATCACCAAGAACTCGCGACTCAGAATTACGGCCGAGGGGGCATGGCTCGAGAAATAGCAAGTTTCTCAAGCTGTTTGAAAAAGCATTTGACCTCACACGACTCTACGTGGTTGCAGACTCCAGGTGGTTGCAGACCCTTGATCAAATATAGCTTTTGGCGTTGATAACGATCTGTTGGCGGCGAGCTAGCGGGTGAGGCTTCGCCAGATCCACAAGCCAAAATATCATAGATAGCCCGAGAGCCCCTGAGCGAGGACTTCAGATGTCGGAGTCCATCCATTCATTCATATCGTTCAAGCCTTTAGGCATCCCAAAAACCGTTGATAGATCTCCCCCACATGATCATCGAGGCAGCCATGGCAATAACACCTTGTGCTTGAAAGAGTCCCATTGCGACGAAGTTCATCGCACGCGAGGGCGAGCCTTGACTTCAGCCGTATCTGTTGTGACCCAGCGCAAACACTTCCAAGCATGTATACTGCGCGCTTTCTCTCGCGACATTATTGGGAGTCATCTTTTCTAAGATACGATCCTAATGATTTGCAAGTCTGTTGTCGCCAGCTCTGGTTCTTAGAACCTAGCCCATAACGATAAGATGTCGTAGAGCGCATAGAGGGGAGACGATGGCTGTAATTTTGTATCAAGTATCATGCACAACTTCGATCGTTGATTTCATCATTTGAAAACAAATCTTTCTTTTTAGGGTGGAAAGAGATCCGGGGAATTTATGGACAAATAGTATTGTTACACGCAGGCCACATGCACATGCAAGGCACGTTCCCAAATTGAACAAGTACGAGAAAAAGCTGCCGCAAGTACCGATTTGAAGATGCAAGTTGCCCCTCGCCTTCCAAGATTTTGTTTCACCATCATCATTGTTTCATGACACACTCTCGTCTCTCCTTACCTACGCAATACACTTTGAAAACAATTCACCCCACCAGAAACATGGGATCTCTCGTTACCCGTTCTTTGGTCTTTGATAATTCTACCCGTTGACACCGCGTGCTGCAGAGCATCTCAAACTTCTCAACACATCCTTTCACGCTCGCTTCTTTCTGTATTCTTGGTATTCGGTTTCTTTTTGCCTCTGTAGAAGACATTCCGTGGCAAGCTGGAACAATGCTCGGAGCATTCTGGGATTCATGGCAGCTATGGGAGAAAATGTGTTTTGTAAGTCAGCAGCATGTTATGGTACTCGAGAGAGCTAATGTACTTTGTTTCTAGGTGCTTGCTTCGGGCATTGTGAGTATACGTCCTATGTCTCCATCTTGGGCTTAGCTAATCTGTCTAGGTGATTGTCATTGGCATGGGCTCCGTCAAGCTGTGGTACAATCATTGGCGCGTACGAAAGTATACGAAACTCGAAGCAGAGAAGAAGGCAATACGACAAGAGATGCGGCATTCGGCAAGTGTCAGACGTGGGAGGGCCAAAGATATCCCATTCGGTGTTCGAGCGCTCGAGAGGGGAGTGGTAGTCGAGGGCGTCTGGCATTCAAAGGCCAACACCCCCATACCCAGTCTTCCCGGTAGCCCTCACTTGCCAACAACAGCTTCCAAGGGAAAATCACGTGAGCCTACGACTGACACATCAGCGACTGGGGGACCCATCAAATCGTCTGTAACCCGCATCGAAATACCTGGACCAACAGATCACCTCACACCGGAAGTGGCTACGGATCAACGTCGGGGAAGACCTAATTACAAGCCTCGCCGTTCATCAGGCTTGCGCTTCAACGACTCCCTCAAGCCTGGCGAGCGCAGGGCCGCTTTTCCATCTCACGAGGATCAAGCACGTGCTGGACAAAGCTCGAAGCAGACCCACTCAGCCTCTTCAACGGAAAGCCCATTTGTGACGGGATACTCTGATCAGGAAGATGCAACGCAGCCTGATCCTCTAACCCGGCCACGATATTATAGCCCTTCCGCTAACTCCTCACACGCCTCACAAGAGAGCAACCCATTCCTCACCCCTGGCGCGAGCCGACGGCAATCAGTGGAGGACGCTTTACCGTTATCTCACCTTGACGTACTGGTTCCTCTCGAGGTCGATGGAGACGCCACAGGCTACCATGCTCAAATGCTGAGGGATGCAGAACTGCAATACGGTGACGGTCATGCACAGCCACCTCAAATGTTTGATGCACCTATACAAGCTATGCATGCTAGCAACACCGACAATCTTGAGCTCAATAGAGGGGAACGCCAAGCCCAAGTAATCAGAAAAGTCAACTCAGGCTTTCAGATCCTCAGACCCGGGAGTCTCGCTATCCCAAGACCGAGCATTGACAATCATAACGATCATAGAGAAGACCGTCAGAGTGACAAGAAGCAACCACGGAAATTGCGGAAAAAAGGCAGAAAGCAAAGCTTAGGACGTGCAAGCATTCAGAGCTCTTGAAGGTATTATCAGAATCGCATTGCTTCTGGCTCAAAGCTGGCTGGCTGTTATTGATGAAAAATCATGTACCCTGAATCAATGAAATCGGTTGCAACCGATGAACACGCCCAGCTCATTCGGTCCAGACCAAGAGCAATCACTCTGAATTTCGTTGAAACTTGTATACATCCTCGTCCACCTAACAGGCCTAAGAAGAAGTCAAAGTTGATATGAAATATTAGCATTGAGCAAATGTAGTGCTATACAAATCCTAGAGTAATTAGGAATGAGCTATGACTCTCTCATTGAGCAGGCTAAAGGGCTTCCTCTATCGAGAAACGAGCTCTGCGTTTCTCCATCAATACATGTCTTTCCTTGCCGTCAACTGCTCACGGAGATCCTTGGTGAAACTAAACATTGTGACGTAGATTGCCAAGCAATATCACGTGCTCTCGCGATTAGCGGCAAACCTTAAAATTTCGTCACGTTTATGAAATCCATAACACAAGCTCGTCAAGCTTCTTCAACTCTTGTTGCGCACCAGATCTTTCCAATACAACGATTCTGTCTCAGTCGCAATGGCGCCAATGTCTTCGCAGGGTAAGCGCAGGTATGATGCGATTGACCTCACTGGTGACGATGATGCTGCAATGTCATCGCAGTCGCGCAATCAAGCTCCAGGACAAGATGATCACGATGTTTGGGTGGCTCAAGAGGAGCATGAGGCAGAAGACATTATCATTTCATCGCAAGATGATAATGAGGAGAGCTTGACAACTTATCAGTTGTACGGGGTTCTTGCGACGAAAATTGTTGGCGTGCAGTACTACAGGGGCATTGCCAGTAATGGGGAATACGTAGTGGTGCGCAGGGAGCCAAACAACCAGGTACGACCAATCTCCAAGAATCCTTGAATTTCATTGACATATCATAAGTACGATTCAAACGCAATCAAGGTCGAAAATGTACAGCGCACCCAGATCGGGCATATACCCCGTGCTATGGCTAGCAAACTTGCCAAGTACATGGACAGAGGCGCATTGCTGGTGGAGGGCTCTCTGTCCGGATCGGTGGGCACATACGATTGCCCCATCTCTCTGAAGCTATTTGGTACCAGTGAGCCGGTCGAGCGCGCCAACCTGCGCAGTCAGATGAAAGCAGACCGGCTTCCGTGCACCGTGATTGACGAGAAGGAACGCGAAGCGAAAAAGCGTAAGGGAGAAGAGCTGAAGAGGGCGGCTGCTGCCAAGAAAAGCATGGTATCTCGTGGCAAGGCCGGTGGCGGACAGTCATTCGAATCCTCCGGCTTGACCGGTTTTGCTGGCTCGCAGTCTCAGGGTGACGGAGCTCCTGGCCAAAGCCTGGATGACATCATGGAGGCCAGTCAGCGTTTCAACCCTCGGGAGATGGGTGAAGTGGTGGAGAAATTCGGAGCTGGGGAGGACGTCCTTTCGCAGATGCCAATGGCTGAATGTCCAGAACATCTGGCAACTTCATTACTGCCGTATCAGCGTCAGGCTCTTGCATGGTTGCTGGACAAGGAGAATCCAAAGCACACGCCTGAAGGCTCCGATGAGGCAGTCCAGCTCTGGAAGCCCCATCCAAGATCCAAAGGTGTCTATATCAACATTGCCACCAACTACGCTATGCAGGGTAAACCGGAACTGGCCAGCGGGGGTATTTTGAGCGACGACATGGGTCTTGGCAAGACGTTGGAAATGATCTCCTTGATGATCGCGGATCCTTTCAAGCGCGATGATCGCAAAAGCACACTGATTGTGGCCCCAGTCGGTGTGATGACCAATTGGAGCGGGCAAATGGCCCAGCACGTCCGCAAAGAACACGCTCTGCAGGTGCTCATCTATCATGGGGCTGGTAAGAAGGTGATGAAGCCCGAGGAGTTTCAAGCCTACGATGTTGTCATCACTTCATACGGATCTCTCACCTCGGAGTATTTCGGGAAGAATGCAAAGAATCCACCTGCAGTGCCACGGTCGACGGGGCTGTATTCCGTGGATTGGCGACGGATCATACTCGATGAAGCACACACCATCAGGAACCCACAAACTAAGTCCGCCCTGGCGGCGAACAATCTTATCGCTCAATCGAGATGGGTCCTCACCGGAACCCCAATCATCAACACCCTCCGAGATCTGTACTCGCTCGTGAGATTCCTCCGCTTGACAGGAGGTCTCGAACGGCTCGATGTTTTCAACAGCGTCCTGATCCGACCACTCAAAGCCGGCGACGTCAACGCCAGCCTGCTCCTCCAAGCTCTCATGGCCACCATCTGCCTGCGCCGCAAGAAGGAGATGAAATTCGTCGACCTCCGCCTCCCCGAGCTCTCCGAGTACGTCCACAAACTCGACTTCCACCCGTCCGAGCGCGAGAAATACGACGCCCTCCAAGCCGAAGCGCAGGGGCTCCTCCGCACCGTCCAGCGCAGCGGCGGCGAACAGAACACCTACCGCCACCTACTCGAAGTCCTGCTCCGCCTCCGCCAGGTGTGCAACCACTGGAAACTGTGCGGCGAGCGCGTCACCAGCATCCTGGCCGCGCTCGAGCACCAGCAATCCGTGGACCTGACCCCGGAGAACAAGGCCGCCCTGCAGGCGATGCTGCAGCTCAGCATCGAGTCCCACGAGGACTGCCCCATCTGCCTGGAACCCTTGCACAACCCGGTCATCACCAACTGCGCGCACGCGTTCGGGAAGGGGTGCATCGAGCAGGTGATCGAGACGCAGCACCGCTGCCCGATGTGCCGGGCCGAGCCCCTCGACCACGCCAACCTGGTCCCGCCCGCCATCGAGCTGGGCGAGACCTCTGCCTCCTCCTCCTCCTCCTCCACGACTGGGGAGGACGCCATGGACCAAAACACCTCCTCCTCCAAAATCGAAGCCCTCCTCTCGATCCTCTTCGCCACCTCGAAAAAACACCCGGGCACCAAAACCGTCATCTTCAGCCAATGGACCTCCTTCCTCGACATCATCCAATCCCGCCTCCGTGCCACCCTCCCCGCAACCACACACATCGCCCGGATCGACGGCTCCCTGCGCCCGGCGCAGCGCGACGCCGCGCTCACGGCCCTGAACGACGATCCGGAATGCACGATCTTACTGGCCTCGCTGGCGGTGTGTTCGGTCGGGCTGAACTTGGTGGCGGCGAGCCAGGTGATCCTGGCGGATAGCTGGTGGGCGCCCGCGATCGAGGATCAGGCTGTGGATCGGGTGCACCGGCTCGGGCAGAAGAAGGCGACGACGGTGTGGCGGCTCGTGGTGGAGGGGACGGTGGAGGAAAGGGTGTTGGGGATTCAGGGGGAGAAGCGCAAGTTGATGGGCCTGGCGTTTGCC
Source organism: Ramalina intermedia (assembly GCA_003073195.1). Lineage (NCBI taxonomy): Eukaryota > Fungi > Ascomycota > Lecanoromycetes > Lecanorales > Ramalinaceae > Ramalina > Ramalina intermedia. The sequence continues at coordinate 422,335 of PEKF01000191.1, read as the reverse complement.
GAGAGGGTTGGGGAGAAGGGGGGTAGGGGCAGGGGCAAGGAGAGTCGAGGGGGGAGGTTGGGGGATATTGAGAGGTTGTTGAAGTGAGTCTGAAGAATCGATGTGGGTGAGTGGGAGGTTAGGTGCCAAGGAGCAATATGGCGCTCATGGGGGTGAAGGGAGGGATGATCAAGGATTGATGAGCCTGGTCAAGTATGGCGTTCATGTCGACTTGATAGCTCCTCGTGCGCTTTTGTGCTTTGATTGGCATATGCTTGCCCATCTGGCTTGCAAAGCTGACCCGGAAAAGGTGGATAGATCTCGGTTTTGTAATAGCTTCACAGCTCTGAGCCCTCAATTTTTGTACTCATAGCAAGCTCTTACCCACTCAGGGAACACCCACTCAGGGAGCATTTTGTCTTCTTTCCAACTTCTGATATCAGCAATCATGGTATCACAACTCAAACTCACAGAAGCCCCCGGTCACAGCAAATCCATCCCATCATCCTCAAGCCCACCAAAGGCATAATCCCCCGATGCAACAACGCTCCGGCGATCCAACTCCTGCTGATACCCCTCCCTCAAATCCTGCACCGTCACGATCCTCCTGCTCCGGTATTGACCATCATTCTTTCCCTCAGCATCACCAATTTTCCCAACCTCATCCTCCCCTCCACTCAACACCCATGCATTCTCCGGTCCCGCGCAGGACAAGAGGTTGATGATCGTCAGGTATTGCTTATCCAGCACGCTCTCATTCGCACCGGCAACCCCCCGTTTCACGCGCGCCTGCATCTGATCCAGCGCCGGCATCAGCGCTTTGGCCGCGCCGCGAAAATCGTTGAAATGCAGACGCCACGCCGCAAGGGTCTGCGGGCTAGACGTTCGCTTCGATAGCAGCGCATCCACCTGCGCAAGTAATTGAGTTGGCCATTCGAAGTCGAGGAGTTGTGGAGCAGCGTGCGGTGTCTCCAGGATGGCAGTGACCAGGTCAGGAGCGAGTGCATGGGGGGACGGGTGGTCCGTCATTGCTTGGAAGGCGGTAAGGAAATCGCGTGTGATGATTGAGGCGGAGAAGAGCGATTGGAGGAGGTCGGTGCGAGTTTGGGAATCGCCCTCGTCGGCGGGGAGCTGGTTGAGAGCGAGCTGAGCAAAGCGGGCGACTTGTGCGGAGGCGGTTGGGGAGGTTGGGGTGTTCGGATGGCCAGAGTCGAAGAGGCCGATGATGTGGCTGTAGTAGTTGGGTAGCCCTGAGCCTAACGCGAGCGCTTCTGTGGGGGAGATGAGATTGCTCGATGCTTGGACGTACTCAAATCTTGAGGGACGTGCTAGAGATGCGATGTCAGCAGTAGATACTTGAGCCGTGCATGGGAGAGGGATACTCACCGAGGCGAGAAGCTGCCTTCTGAAAATTCACTGCTGCCTCCTCGATTTCGCCAAGTAATACCGCCAACCGACCTCGTACATAGGTTGCCCAAGGCGTCCCAGGCAGGAATCGCCCGAAATCCTTGGCCAGCTCCAACTCACTGTGTACTAGGAGGTTGCATTGTATGTGGACTAGCACCTCATCCCAGGGGACGGTAGCATTCCCACCATCTACCCACTGAAGCAGATCTTGAATGTCATTGGTGAGTGCTTCGCATGAAGATTGTTGCTCATCCGACTGGGGCTTAAGATCGACAGCGAAGGCAGTCTCCAGAATTGTTGGCCTCCAATCCAGCTGATTGTTTGTCCCTGCTTTGCTGTTTGTGCTGGAAGTATCCTCGCCGGCCCTCGATCGTACATTGTCCACCAGCCATGACATGACTTTGATCTTCCTCAGGAAGCTCACGAGGCCTTCGAATACGTGTGGTCCGTCGAAGAAAGGCATAGGGTACTCGTCGGGGTCGATATCATCTACAATCACAACCAAGGCCAGCAGATCCAGAAGTATTGTCTCACGCTGATGAATGATGTCGCGGGCGCCATTGATGACGAGCCGATGCCCGAACTTGGTGTAGAAAAGGTTCTCGGATTTCTCGGGTAGGAAGTGCTTAAAGGTTTCCATAATGCTAAAGAAGGCGTCTGAGGCTAGATTCTTTAGGCCTTCGATAGGTGCCAGCATGTCGTGGACCAACTCATCGAGGAGACCATCCTCAATCTCGTTCTCAAAATCACAGCTGGCGGAAAATCGCTCCACCCGCTTGGGCATTGAAAGCGGCGATTTCGACCAAAGCTCCTCTGCCAAGGCAGCATCAAAGTTTCGGTGTAAAGACTCGCCGAACGACTGTCTGAATGTCGCTGCTGTACTGATGACTAGAGCAAGCTCATCTGGAAGCTTGGGATCGTTTCCTGACTCAGTCTCAACAGAAGGTAATTCCAAGTGTTCGGGTGAAACAGAGAGCACTTCGTGAGCATTGAAAGCCATGATTTCCAGCCGAGTGCAGGACCGAATGCTTGAGCATCCATCTGCAAAAGCAATCCAAGGCATACCTGTCTGCTTGTCTAGAGCAAGGGACGGGGCCAAGTACTTGGAGCGGTTGAGATCACTGATCTGCTGCCACAAGCTCGTCCATTGCTGTTGGATTTGGAAAGGTTGAGCCTCATGGCCTGTTTCCGAAGCATCCTTAGGAATTCGCGAGACGATCGCAGCAACCAGCCTTCGAGCCAGAGGCATTTTTGGGCTTGGGAGGATGATTTCTCGATCGACACAGTAGATGCTGAGCCCCGATTCCAGGATGATTTCATTATATCTTCCTGAGGCGATTAAATACCGAAGCCACTGTCTATTGATGGCTTCACCTTCAGCCTGTTCACCAGCAGCCAATAGAGGAGGCCGCGATTGTTGCTCCTCGGAAGCCTGCATTGCCGTCGCAACCCACGACTTGTTCCAGCTGCTCGGTAAATCGTCGAGTTCGGTCTGTAACTTGAACAGTCTGCACTGACGATTTGAACTCATCAAAAGCCAGAATTCTAGCTTGCCATCCTCGTGCTTTTGTCGAACTTTCAATTCGACAACTCGCCATATGGCCTTGCTATCGGGGCTCAGATCTGGATCAGGGGGTATTAAGACGGTATCTGAGAATAGGTCTCGTATTCCAAGATCACCGCTGTCTGGATCTCGGACACCCCAAAACTTGAATTGACCGAGATCATGGGGCGAGAAGGTGACAACGTAGTACAGATCACCGGTCGAGAATCCTGGAGCGGTAAAGAATTCTAGTATGATCGCTTGAGCAGGGTTTAGCATGACCTTGGGCATATCATGCGGGTCATGATCCTGCCAGAGTAAATCTTGCGAGAACACTGCAGTCGACCTCTTCGGACTCCAAGCCTTCAGTGTGTGATCCATGCAGACGGCGAATATATGATCTCCATTCGGCGCCATGGCCACGTTGAGAGGTGCATTCTGTTCCAAGGTGATCCCGTCATAGCGGACTGTGTTACTACCCTGCCACCTCACAAACCCTCGTAGAGACTCGACCATCCCATGGCCTCCATAGCGGGTTTCGATCCATTTCGACCCATCGGCTGCCTTCCCTCTTGCTAGGTGGACTACTGTCCCATCACTCAAGGAGACAAGGAGGTCCGATGAGCTGACAGCCTGAAGACGATGCGGTGGACTAGCGGAGAAGGTTGAGGGTCGAGCGATCTTGCACCATTTCCAAGGTTCTTCCTCTGACGCGGCAGCATGACAGAAGAACGACTTGCGAACAAGGATTGTGTAGAGTTCGCTCGCCCTTGTCAGAGCAAATAAGTTAAGAGTTTGTGGGTCGTCGGTATCTGCCAGGGCCACACCACCCTGCTTTAGCTGGCCACCGAAGCACAGATGTAGCGTGTAAACTGCATCTTGCTGTGTCCCGTCACTCTTACTTGGGTCTACAGACCGTATTTCCAAGGCCTTGTGGTCGTCTATAACGCGCCACGACAAGCTTCTTGGATAATGTGAAGATTTCGAATGGTGTATGGAAGCATTGGAGGCTAGATGATGAGCATTGAAGGCGTCTTGTGAGTCAAACGGCGGATGAGACTGGATTATTTTGCGGGTCGACCGCTGCCGAACGCTGAAGGGACCACCTGGCGAGACCTGAATTTGAATGATGGAGCCCTTGGGGGAATCGACGTTTGCGCGAGTTTCTGTAAATAGGCTCAGTGGGGCAATTGGAGGCCTTGGAGCCATTTCACAAGCCAGACGAGTCGGTACGATGACTGGGACCTAGAGGTTTGCGCCCGGATGCCGTCGAGGCACCGCATGCAGGAGGCAGGAGCAGTGAAAGTAAATAGTAAAATCCAACCGTCGCATTTCTGGAGACACGTGCGAAACGCGGGGCGGACCGAATCAAGCAGCGCGGTCCAGTGGCTGAAACCAGGAGCCTCACTCGCCCCACATGCCTTTTCATTCTCAAGTCCACAGTAGCATGAGCATTTCTAGGAGCTAAGGTAGGTGAGCATGGACGATGATAGGTTTGTTCAGTCGTCCAAAATCTCAGTGCTTGCTCCTGATGCCACTGAGCTCGAGATCGAAGAGCTCTTTGAAGGCCACAATTCAGACCTCCAGAGTCCCGAAGCGGACCTTGTAAGGTCCATCAAACAACGAGCATTGCTTTACTTTGGTGGGTCAGATGCATGAGCTTTCTCTGCTGTGGTCTCACTCATTCACAGGCACCGTGTAGATGAATTACTGCCTATCTATCTTGTATTGAAGACCTCTCAATGCGAGGTAGCCCACCTTAAGTCCTTTTTCCCGCGTTTATCCATCTTGCTAGAACTACGAGCAACGGGTTCTGCTTTGCGCAATTCCGGTGACCAGAATGCGGCGAAAGGACTACCACCCGTCAGGCAAGAAGATGTCATTTGGAATGGATCACTGGTGGCTGCCGAAGACCCTGTCACCATCCGCTTGGGTGATCAAGAGGAACCGCAAGATGGGCTGCTCTTCGTCTGGGAGGTCAAGGTAGTGATTAGTGGGTGACTGACGGTAGCAAAGAAAACATGCGCAGCCGTACTGACAAAATTCCTAGGCCGACCCCGGATCAGGTTGCAATCCCCCATGATCAATTTTAAGGCTTCGGCTGCCCTCCAGCCTGAGAAGCATCGGATCAAGGAAACATTGTCTGATCCCTACGTGACACGAGGCTCGCCAGCTTCTGAAAACGTTCTGGAGCCTCTAAGAGGACTTGCAGGAGCGAGCGGTCAAGCACCTAGCCTTTCGGCAGCTAGACTGCACAGTATCCAGCCAGTTGGCGAGAACCCACTGCTGCGTGACAGTCCATTGAAGGTTGATGTGCCGCCTGCTTTCCGTGCCCTACCAGCTATTTCAAGCCGCATTCGTTACCAGAGACCAGTACAGCCCAGCAAGGACCCGTCTGTCATAGCACATCTAGATTTAGAAACGGCCCCCTTCTCAAGAAGTGATGTCGAACTTACAAAGGTTAGCGTGGAGCTCCCAGGTGGATCTGCTGAAGGTCTTGGAGAAGCTCACATTCCAACACTACCGTTGAGATGCAGTCCACGAGATAAGATTGTGTTCCTCAATCGTCTTACCCTGAATCACTTTCAGAAGGGCTTAGAAACAGGGATGGCTAGACCTCTGAATATCATGGTCGATGCAATTGTTCAAGTCTCCCAAAACTGCAAACCTGTCATACAAATGCGGTGGAAAACGGTCGTCGATTTTTCAGCATCCTTGAACCCAGCCTCAAGCGATGCAGCGCATGCAATGCAGCAAGCGAGCAAGCCTACCACGCAACAAGGCACAGAATCATTCACCGACAGGACTGGTGTGCCTCAATTGACCCAACGAAGGGACAAGGGGGAGACACGGCATCAAGGAGTGTTAGTTGACAGCCTTGGCGTCATGATGACCTTTACAGCGCCATCCATAGTGCCTGTGGGCGAACCTTTCGCATGGGATGTGTTGGTTTTCAACAAGTCGAGCGATGTCCAGCGCCTCGCCATCGTCCCAGTACCTGAATCCCATGTTGGCCATGATAAAGGGCACCTCGCAAACGCTTCAACTGGATCCATGAAAAGTGGAGAGGACAGCGGTCTTGCTAGCGCGGTCATTGATGAGAACTTATTGTACGCTATGCAGGAATCCTCCTTGAGCCCGCCGTCAGGATTGGTAAGTCTCACTTCGCGGGTGGAGGTTGGGTGAGTCGGAATCACACGTTCATTCGACTTTCGTCTACTGACATGCCATAGGCCATTGAATCCTGGTTCATGCTACGAAACGCAGTTGAAGTTGATGGCTCTCTCGAAAGGACATTTGCGCATGCATGGAGTCCAAGTGGTAGACGTGACATCGAAGAATACTATAGAAGTCACAGATTTGCCCGATATCGTAGTGGAAGAATAAACATGGAAATCGATAATTATCAATTAGATTGTATCTGGGAAAGAGATCCCATCAATTTTTTGAAGCTGAAACCCCTAACTCCTGCCGCATGACGTTGTGGCGTCGCGGAAGGCGGAGTCGCTAAGGCGGAGTCGCAGCCAGGTCTAGGTTTTGGATCATTGGATTTGCGGAGTTTGGGAGTTGCATTTCTTTTGTATCGCACCTCCACCACCTCTCTGATGACGACCACCATGCGACAGCATAGACACTGAATACTTCGTTCAGTGACAACACGAAAGCGCAATTCATGCCCTTCACCATCTGTGTCGCTGCCACAACCTAATTTGGTTTCACTCACTCCCAATCAGCCTCCCCAAAAAAAAAGCTCCTCAAGCCCGAGCGCAGGCAGCATCATTCGAGCAGCGAGGGTTCATCAAAATCAGGCTGGCGAGACCATACCCACATCACCATGGCTGAATCAGCGCGGCAGAGAGTCCTTCACACGCTCAATAGCCGCTACCTCTATGGCCGAGTCGTGCGTACCTTCCCCACCCGAGCAACAGCTTCAGCATTCGCATTACCAAATTCGCTGGATGAAAACCCAAGACTAACGCTTGTACTCAATCAATAGCCGCTCCTACATTTCCTGATATTCACCGCTCAAATGATTGTCGTGTGCCGCCTGATAGCCAAGTACAACTCTTATTATGGAGACAAACCAAGTCCGTCCCCCTCGATGCTCCATATTACCCTCAGATAAACACGCTGACATCATGATTCAGTCCTCACCACCATGATCACGAACTCAGTATGGTTTCTTTCCCTCCATCGTCACATTCTCGAAGACTGATCGTCGTACAGATTCTTGCCGGTATCGCGGACACCGTAGCTCAAACCCTCACGACCATCCGCATCCGGTCCCGAAGATTGCAACATCCGTCCAAAGACATTTCGGACGGCATTGAGATGCCATCATACCCCGACTACGCAGACGAGAAGTCGCCGTATGCAAATGAATACATGATACCGCTTCGGCCTCCGCCGCCGCCGGGCTTCGACTTTGAACGAATTACACGATTCATGGCCTACGGCTTCATCATCTCGCCATTGCAGTATCAATGGTTCTCCTTCCTCACTCGATCTTTTCCGTTCGGGAAGAACAGCAAGACTATCCCAACGTTGCAGAGAGTGGCCCTGGACCAGCTGATCTTTGCTCCCATCGGTCAGTGACCCCACTCATTTCGAACAAAATCTCGGTTTGCGCAATTATTGACACTTTGGGCTAGGCCTGGCTTGCTTCTTTACATTCATGACTGTGACCGAAGGTGGCGGTCGCCGCGCAGTTGGGCGGAAGTTTCAAGAAGTGTTCCTGCCCGCTCTGAAAGCGAACTTCATGCTGTGGCCTGCAGTACAAATCCTCAACTTCAGGGTCATCCCTCGGCCTTTTCAAATTGTGAGTTTGCATTCTTTGAGCCTAAGTCCCTTGGGGGCAACGCTAAGACTGGGTACCTTCAGCCCTTTGTCTCGACTGTTGGCATCGCGTGGACGGCATATCTCTCCCTAACCAATTCAAATGATGACCCTCTATGATGAAATCCATGATGTTGTGTGCTTGGGTTATAGATGGGTGGTGTCATGATCATGCTTTGAACCGGGAGCGGCACTGACGGCGTTTGGGATGTTGAAATCCGTTCAAATCATACCTAGCATGTGCATCGACGGAGTTTTCAAATTATGGGCACAGCTGATATCTACCTCATATATTGGCACAGTGAACGAATATTTTGGTACACGTAATCGGGTGTTGACTGCTCTCCCGAGGTGGTTTTCACTCAATTCTGCTCTCTTGTTCTATCAATTCTAGAAATGTTTGCATAAAATCCATATCACGTGACTTGGCGTTTGGCCTTTTCGCCACCTCGGTGAGTAAGACTCGCGGTCCATGAGCTTCAACGTTGACATCGACCCCAAAATCGACCTTCATCCCCATTCTTCCAATATATTTCCGCCGCTTCGTACCTCAAGACTAATTATCCTCCCCAAAACTATCCTTCCCGAGTCGTCAAGCACAATGAGTGCACCAGAAGCGGACGACACCCAGTCCGCGTACGGTGATGGAGCAGGAGGTCCTGGTGCGCCGACACCATTGAGTGCTTTGGAGGTTGTGGTTCCCTCGATCGTTTTTCAATAATACAAAGTAATTGACGCGTGAAGTCAGGGGCTGGCGGGACTTACCTCGCGCGACGTCAAGCTTGTGATTGATGGTGGCTTCAATACCGTAGAATCGGTGGCATACACGTGAGATCTTGTGCAACAATTGGAATCGCTGTGCTCATCAACTTCCAGCCCGAGAAGAGTGCTAGAGCAGATCAAAGGTATTTCCGAACAGAAGGCGACGAAAATTCTTGCAGAAGGTAGGATTTCCTTCCTAGCTCCTGCAATGGTTACTGATCGTGAAGGACAGCATCGAAACTTGTTCCCATGGGATTCACAACGGCAACAGAGATGCACCAAAGACGCTCCGAGCTCATCTCCATCACGACGGGCTCGAAACAATTGGACACGCTCCTTGCCGGAGGCATTGAAACAGGATCTGTCACCGAGATTTTTGGAGAGTTCAGGACCGGCAAATCTCAGATATGTCATACTTTGGCGGTGACATGTCAATTGCCGTTCGACATGGGTGGCGGGGAGGGCAAATGTCTCTACATCGACACCGAAGGCACATTTCGACCTGTACGACTTCTTTCCGTTGCCAACCGCTACGGCCTGTCTGGCGAGGAAGTGCTGGACAATGTCGCCTACGCTCGTGCCTACAACTCGGATCATCAACTTCAGCTCCTCAACCAAGCGTCGAACATGATGTGCGAGACACGCTTTTCCCTTCTGATCGTTGATTCTGCCACCTCACTCTACCGCACGGACTTTTCTGGCCGGGGCGAGCTGTCATCACGACAGACCCATCTTGCCAAATTCATGCGAACTTTACAACGCCTTGCGGACGAGTTCGGCATCGCCGTTGTCATTACCAATCAAGTCGTTGCCCAAGTCGATGGCGGACCCAGTGCCATGTTCAATCCAGACCCCAAAAAACCCATTGGCGGTAACATCATCGCTCATGCCAGCACTACGCGCCTGAGTCTGAAGAAAGGACGCGCGGAGACAAGAATATGCAAGATCTACGACAGCCCATGTCTCCCAGAGAGCGACTGTCTTTTCGCCATCACAGAGGAAGGGATCGCAGATCCAAGTCCCAAGGATCTTGAGAAGGATTGAAGAGATACAGCTGTACATGACGGATCCAGGGTCGCAATGGGCATTTACAAGGCGTTCATGATCAGGTAAGGTTTTTTTTTTCTGGCAAGGCGCTGGAGAGATCTATTGCATTTGATATACAGTGGAAATGGAGGGAGAGAAGAGGTTTGCTCCATATTGGTCGACTACGCTTATGATGACCATTCTTCATACCCCAATAAGTCCACACAAAGGGAGTGGATTCCTGTGTCTCGGAGTTCATGATTGAAATGGGGCTTGAAAAAACGAACTTTCGCCCAGCGATTGCTGGGCTGCCCCACCAACATTACTATTGTTGAGATTGACATCACCTTACGTACTGCTCCTTTAGACTGTTCTGTTTTGGTTGTTTGATATATACACCTGAACAACATCTTTGGAAAACAGTACTGTTAATCATCGAGCAAGATGTCTCTCTCTTCGAAATTGGCCATCACCGACGTCGACTTGTCCGGCAAGCGAGTCCTCATTCGGGTTTGCAGTCCTCCAGAAACATAACCTGAACACGGCTGACAAGTCGGAATGCTCAAGGTGGACTTCAATGTCCCTCTCGATAAGGAAGGCAACATCACGAATAACCAGCGCATTGTCGGCGCACTCCCTACCATCAAATACGCCGTGGATCATGGTGCCAAAGCCGTCATCCTCATGTCCCACCTCGGCCGCCCGGATGGCAAGGCAAACCCCAAATATAGCATGAAGCCAGTCGTGCCTGAATTGGAGCGTCTGCTGGGGAAAAAGGTCACTTTCGCCAATGATTGCGTGGGAAAGGAGGTCGAGGACACCGTCAATGGCATCTCAGGCGGAGGCGTCGTGCTGTTGGAGAATCTAAGATTTCATGCTGAGGAAGAGGGGAGCAGCAAAGATGAACAAGGAAACAAGGTCAAAGCCGACAAGGCCAAAGTGGACGATTTTAGAAAAGGGTTGACCGCCTTGGGTGACGTCTACATCAGTACGTCCCCCCTGTGCCCTCGAGCAACTTGCCGACCCAGCCATTGGCCCTCTGGGGCAATCGCACGCCCCTGCAAAGATTGCTGACACTTATTAGACGACGCCTTCGGCACCGCTCATCGCGCCCACAGCAGCATGGTCGGTGTGCAGCTCCCCCAAAAGGCCTCGGGCTTCCTCATGAAGAAGGAACTCGACTACTTCGCCCAAGCCCTCGAGTCCCCCAAACGCCCCTTTCTCGCCATCCTCGGCGGCGCCAAAGTCTCCGACAAGATCCAGCTGATCGACAACCTGCTCACCAAGGTCGACAGCCTGATCATCTGCGGGGGCATGGCATTCACCTTCAAGAAGACGCTCGAGGGGGTCAAGATCGGAAACTCGCTCTTCGATGAGGCCGGCAGCAAGACTGTGGGGGAGCTCTCCGAAAAGGCCAAGAAGAACGGGGTGAAGATCGTGCTGCCGTGCGATTACATCACCGCGGACAGGTTTGACAAGGATGCGCAGACGGGGCATGCGACCGACGCCGAGGGGATCCCGGATGGGTGGATGGGGCTGGATTGCGGGGACAAGAGCATCCAGCTGTTCCGGGAGACGATCGAGGCGGCCAAGACGACGCTGTGGAATGGCCCACCGGGGGTGTTTGAGATGGAGCCGTTTGCGAACGGGACGAAGAAGGTGATGGATGCCGCGGTCGCGGCGGTGGGGAAGGGGAACACGGTCATCATTGGTGGTGGAGATACCGCGACGGTGGCGGCCAAGTATGGGGTGGAGGATAAGTTGAGCCATGTCTCCACGGGCGGCGGTGCGAGCCTGGAATTGTTGGAGGGGAAGGACTTACCCGGTGTGAGCGCGCTGTCGAGTAAGTAAATGTTTGGGGACTATAGCAGGCAGTAGTAGAACGCGGTCTGATCCTGGAAAAAAGGCATGAGTGCAAAGCTGTGAGGTTCAAAACGCATGAGCTCCCCATGGCGGCCTTGAGCCGGAAGAAAAATATTTTTCTCGGTTCCAGGCACCTCATCGACGAAGGTGGTCTGTCCTCCCAACAGCGACACAAACGCTTCCACATATATCTATGCATTTTCCCGTCGTTCCCAACGCCTTCGCAAATGCTCTCCCTCACGCTCGCCTTCCCCTTCTAATCCCCCATCCATCGACCAACCCTCGTCATCCCAGCAGATGCCCCATCACTTCTTCCCCCCCTTCACCTTATCCAACTCCGCTTTCAACTGCTTGCTGAACTCCTCACTCGTATCATCGTCATCCCAGCTCTCCTCCCACAAATGCTGCGTACTCTCCGCCTCCCTCCCGGGGGGCACTTCCTGCTCGGAAGCTGGCCAGTCTGAATTATTGTCAAAGAATCAGCGCCCGAGTGAAGAAGCGCAGCGCAGCAGAGCGACAATGGAAAAAGGTGAGGGGTTTGGGGGGGTAGGAAAAAAGGACATGCCATCAACGGGGAAATCCTCAAACTCGTCGTCTTCCTCCAGGGTCGCTGTTTTCTGGGCTTGTTGCTGATCTTTCAGCGTGGGGCCGCTGGCCGGGTCGGCCGTCGTGGCTTTGGTGGTCGCGGAGGAGCCGCCTTCGTTGGCGGCGGACATTTTTGGGGAGGAGAGAGAGTGTTGAGCGAGGGAAGTGGGAGTTGGTGAAGGTGATTGGTGAGCTTGACGTCGTGCTGCGAGAGGGACATGCATAATGTGACAGGGGTTTGAGTTGATTAGCCGATGTTTTGCCGCGACCGCTTTAAACAGGTGGTGCAGGAAAGGCGGGCTTGGCGATTGCGGCGTTCTTGATGACGGAGATGACGGGTTTCCGAGCTGGTCGATTGCCCGATGGTGAGATGGACGATGTGTAAGATCTAGGTGGTGTTGGAACAGTGTACGACGCACTTCGATTTTTTTTTATCTTCATGTTGGCTCTCATGCACTCCCCGGTTCTAGCAGTCAACATTCCTCGGCAACCTGCATAAGAGAAGTTCCTCAAGAACCTACAAATACAGTCTCACATGATGTTGCGCGGGTGGATCAGGAAGGATGGGAACTCCTCGACGCATTCCCTCAACACTCTGGTTGAGCCCCAGAACCGTAACCACTACCTCGAGGGTATTGCCTACCATCGACTGACTATGAACAGTCCAAGAGGCGATGCGGGCAACGTCGTGCATCATGGATGATGACCTGGATAGCGCCGAAGCCGGCTTAGCGAGTGGCAGCTCGTCCTTTCACAAGGTACTGCAATGACATGAAAGTCTGTCCGGCATTTTGTCGCTGATAGGGACAAGAAGTGCAAGGTGAACGTTGGCTGATCATGGACTGTGACAATGCTAGCTCGGCAAGGGCATGGTTGCTTTCCTCAGGGCCACACTTGGATTTGAACAGGAGATCATGAAGCAGGGTTCGTGAAGAAAATGCAGTCAGCAATCTCTCGGTACCCTGGTTGCTGATGAAGGACAATAAACAGCTGCTGATCGACTCGCCGAAGCCGAAGCCTCCGCTTCGACTGACCATCGCAAAGCACAGAAGGACCCTCATGCCTTTCGCTCGTCCATCTATCCCCCTGGTTCAGAATTCGCGCTCTGTCATGCCGAAACACAATTAATGTCAGCCGTTATTGGAGTTTTGAACGAGAGCCTCACGGAAAGTATCAAGGGGTTCTACAAGCTGAGGAAGGCATATGTGACGCTGGATGGGATTCTGGCAGCAGAGGCTAGCTACATGAGAAAGCGTGAGGGACTTGGCATGAACTCTCCAGCTCAGAGATCTGCTGCGTCGCTGAGGTCGAACCGGTCAGCGCGCTCGATGAAGGGAGGAGCTGTCAATGGAGCAGGAGTGGCCCCAGCAATCCGGCCATCGCCTCTCCACGCCGAGAAGGTGACAGCCGATGATTCAACCGCGCGGGAAAGGAATGAAGTAAAGGGGGCCACACATGGACCAAATTCCGATGAAGAGGAAAGTGATGAAGAATTCTTTGATGCGGAAGACGACCATAAGGACGACAAGTTGCCAGAGTACATGGGCAACCTCGAGATTAACGGCCAGAGCAAGAAATCCCAGAATGGCTTCACTGAAGATGAAGCAAAAGCTCAGGCTCCAGACCTACCTCCTCCCAAACAGTTGCCAGAAAGACCGGACCTTCTCACTCATGACCCAGACTCTGACATATTCTCCAACCCAATCGATGTCTTCATCCACTCAGGGGCAAACCTTTGCTTCGGACTTCTCCTCGTCATGATATCGATGATTCCCCCCGCTTTCAGCAAGCTTCTCTTCATCATCGGCTTTCATGGCGACAAAGAGCGCGGCGTCCGGATGCTCTGGCAAGCCTCGAAATTCCACAACATCAATGGCGCTTTCGCCGGCCTCATTGTCCTCGGCTACTACAACACCCTCATCGGCTTCGCTGACATCGTCCCCGACAACGATCCCGCCATCCTCAAAGACAACCCCACCGAAGGCTACCCCCGCCAACGCTGCGAAGCCCTCCTCCAGGACATGCGTGCCCGCCACCCGAAATCCCACCTCTGGCTCCTCGAAGAAGCCCGCATGAACGCCTTCAACAAGCACCTCACGCGTGCCGTCCAAACGCTCGATACCTCGACCAAATCGCCCCTGAAGCAAGTCGAGGCCCTCAAGATGTTCGAAAAATCCCTTGACGCCATGTACTCCCATGACTTCGCCCTCTGCTCCACCTCCTTCATCGCCTGCGTCTCCCTCAACAACTGGTCCCACGCGCTGTACTACTACATCGCCGGAGCCGCGCAAATCGAACTCTACCGCGCGCACAAACTCACCGACCCGGCCACCGCGAAGAAGCACGCCGCCAAAGCGGACGAGCTCCTCCACCTCGCCCCCCAGCACGCGGGCAAGAAGAAATTCATGGCGCGCCAACTGCCCTTCGACGTCTTCGTGACCCGCAAGCTCAAGAAGTGGGACACCCGCGCGCACGAGTGGTCCGTGGCCTTTGTCGACGCCGTGGGCGTGTCTCCCCTAGAGGAAATGATCTTCTTCTGGAACGGCTATAAACGGATGGACGACGCACAACTGTCCGCCTCCCTGACCCACCTATCATGGTCCTCGGACCCGCGCGCGAACCCACTCTGGCAATCTCATGAAAGGGGAGCAACCGGGGCCGATGAGCGCGCCGTCCTCGCGGTCCTCACGGCAGCCACGCTGCGGAATCTTCGCCGCTACGACGAAGCCCGGCAAATCTTGCAGACGGACGTCCTGTCTGTGGACCGCAACGAGTTGAAAGGCGGGCTGCGAGACGATTGGACTGCTCCCGCCGCGCATTATGAGATGGGCGTCGTGTGCTGGATGGAGAAGGATGCGCTGGCATTGGGTGGGAATGGGAGTGGGAATGGAGCGGCGGGGCGGGATCCCGCGGCGTTGACGGTGGAGAAGAAGGTCCGGGAGTGTGAAGCCTGGATCGAGAAGGCGGCCAAGTGGGAGGGGTATGAGTTGGATGCGCGGATCGGGCTCAAGATCGCGACCGCGCAGGACACGCTGAAGAGATGGTTCGAGCGGTGGAAGGGGCAGGGGAGGGGATGAATTGGGGAAGCTCGTGGTTGGGTTCTCAATTGTCGGCGTGCATGAGTATGGAATTCTTGGATGATCATGGTGAGTGAACGTGAACGCCGAGTACTTGATGAAAGTATTGATGAGTGTATGTGTTGGTTGTGACTAGAACAAAAACGAGTGGGTATCAAAAATTTCAAAGAGATGATGTACGGATCCCCCCACTACAGCTTCGCCAAATCCAACGAGTGTCCGCCATTCAAAAAAGAAAACCAGACTTCGAACGCCTCCCCAGTTTGCCGCGAAAAGCCACCGCGCAAAGAAGATAACAATTTGACCGAATCGCTTGCTTCGCTTCCCTGATCCCAATCTCCCGCACGAAAAAACCGTCCACCATCAATCACTCACATGACTCACCGCCCACCCCCCGTCATCTTCTGGAACCAACTACTCCGCTTCCCCTGCCCCGTCTTGGCCTCCCACGTCTTCTCCCCTCCCCCCAATTTCACCCCTCCCAGTCCTCCCCCACCTCCACTTGGGGCGGCATACCCACCCCCATTATCGGCCGGCTGCTGGGAGGCATAACTCTTCCGCCGCTCGCCCCCGCCGCCCCTCTCGCGCTCCTCCTGCTCCTCCCCCATCACATCCACATACGCCTTGCTCCTCCGCTTCTTCCTCGCCTTCCTCCGCACTTCTTCCTCCGCCAGGAATTCCTCCGTCAGATCCCCCTCCTTGCCGCCGCCGCCATTATCGGCGCGCAAATCCGGTTCACCCTCGAGGATGGTGCCCTCCACGGGCGGCGGGGCGGGGGGGTCCGAGAGCTGGGATTTCACCCACGAGGAGGTGTGGTCGTTGCCGCCGTAGGGATCATTCTCCACCTCGCGCTTCGATTTATCGCGGGAGGGTTTGGAGGCGCGCGGGTCGAGGTAGTCGTCGTTGTTGTTGTTGGGGGCGGAGGATTTGCGGCGGGAGGATTTGGGTCGGCTGCTGGACGGGGTTTCCTGGGCGTTGGTGGTGGGGTCGAGGTAGGACGATTTGCGGCGCTCGGAGTGGCGTTTGGTGGCCGAGGGTCGAGTGGGAGGCTGGGAATCGCTGGTCTCGCGACGCTTGGTCCGCGCTTGTTTCGAGCCCAGCAGGACTTCGTCGGCCAGGTCACGGTTGGCGGCCTCTTCATCCTTGGCCCGGCGGGACTCTGCAGTCTCCTCCTTGGCTCGCCGGGAAGCGCGACGGGCTTCGCGATCGGCCTCTTCCTTAGCTTTGGCGTCGCGCTCGGCTTTGCGACGCTTGGAGCGGCGGTCCTCCACGGCTTGCTGTTCGGCCTCGAGGGCGAGCTTGGCGGCTTGCTTCTCCTCGGCGCGTTTCTTGCGACGTTCTTCGCGGCGGGCTTCTGCTGCTTCCTCGGCCTCAGTCATGCCGCCTGCGTCGGCGGGTTCGGTGTTGTACACGTAGCCCTCGGCTGCACGCTCCGTCTTGGGTGCGGTACCCGCTGTCGACTTGCGGCGCGCTCGTTTGGCACCATCGTCGCCTGAGGCGGCAGTTCGCTTTCGGGGCGTCACATCATCTTCCACTACGGCTTTACTGCGCTCAAAGGTTTCTGAAGGACGTCGGCTTTTGCGGAAAGCACCGAAGAGGCCGCCAATCTTGCTCTCGGGCCTCTTCGATGCGGTGTTGGACCGCTGAAGACCTTTCGGTTTGGTAACAAAAGCGAGATCGTCAGGTCCGTCTACTACGTCGAAACCGTCGGGTGAGGCTGCGTCGACCATGACAACATCGTCTTCATCAAGATCTCTGGCGGTTTTCGACTGTCGCTTGGAACGCGTTCTGTCCGGCAAGTCATTCTTGAGTGGTGATGTCTCCCGGTCGTCCTTCCTAGATTTGCTCTTGGAAGATTTGTCTTTGCTGGACTTGGGAATGGGGGCATTGATGATAGGATCCTCGAGCCCATTGACCAGTGGCATATCATCGTCATCAATTGGATATGGATCCGGTACAGCTGCAGTAACTACATCAGCGCGTTCTTGTCGACGTTTGGCTGTGGTAGCCGTCTTCTTACCTGAAGGCTTTGACTTGCCCTTAGTCGAGGCACTCCGACTCAACTTCTTATCAGTACCCAGGACTTTCGATGCCTTAGCCGTAGATTTGGGTGCATCATCTGGCGGTGGGGATGGAAGACCACTATCATCAACATCATCTGATATCGCTCGGGAAGTAGACTTGGGTCCTGAGACAGAGTTACTGTTTCGACGAACAGACTTGGTGCGTGATGCCGGCGCGGCTCCGAACAAGGCACCAAAGCTCGATCCCCGAGACTTGGAAGGCCGAGTCTCAGCTTTCTTCTTGGGTTTCTCAGAATCAGAAGATTTCGATTCGGATTTGGCCACTTCCTTGTCCTTGTCCTTGGCCGTCCGTGTCGATTTTGACCTAGTCAATCCAGCTGCAGTAGCAGAGACCTTTTCCTTCTTAGGCGGTGATACATCAGCGTCGTCCTTGGATCGAGCTGTTTTCTTCGCTTCCTTCTTCGGAGCAGGGGCTCCCCAAAGACCTGTAGACTTAGCAATGCGCGGACGTTCTTTTTTCGCAGACTTCTCCTCCTTGGGTTCCGGCGGTGGCGTTGGTGGTGCTGATGGTGCTGGTGGTGCTAGTGGTGCTAGTGGTGCTTTGGTTGATGCTTTCTCCTTGGAAGAATTCTTATCCTCCTTGGTAGCTTTGATGTCCTTGCCCGCTTTGGCGCCAACATCTTTGACCTTGTCCTTCTTGCTTGTCTTCTTCTCAAGCGGCGGAGTGTCATCTGGATCAAGCAGATCATCCATATCCATCATCTCGTCTGGGAATCCACCCGGTACGAGATCTTTGGACGCTTCCTTCTTGTCTACGGGGAAAAAGTCTTTGACCTTGGATTTACTTGCGGCTGCGTCTTTGGCTTTACTCCCCTTCTTGTCCGACTTGGCCTTGGGTTCCTCGGGTTCTTCCGGTGATAATGATAGGGAGATTAGTTCCTCGGCCTTGGCTTTTTCCTCTTCCCTATCCCTCTCCAATTGCTTCACCCGATCCTTCACTGAAGCTTTACCAGTGAATTTCGATGTTGACATAGTTGTCTTGGAGGATTTTGTATCTTTGATGGTTGAGGGTTGGTCAGCCTCTTCGAATTCTTCCAGCCCTTTCGAGGAGGCTCCTTTTAGGCTAGCCGAGGTCTTTTGATTGGTCAGGTCCTTATTACCAATTTCCTTTTTAGACTCATCCGATTTTTCCTTGAGCTTGTCTTTCTTGCCAGATGTCTTCTTCGTTGAGCCCCAGCCCAAGAAGTCGGCGTCGTCAGCAACGGCAGGTGCAGTGTCTTCTTCAATCAACTCGAAATTCGGGGTCTTGCTGTCGGACTTTTTGGACTTGCTGTCCTTGACCGATTTGCCACCTGTTGCCTGTTCCGCAACGTCATCTTCGAAGCCTTTCGCTTTCGTATCCTTGGTCTTGCCCGGCTTCTCGTCCTTGCTAGTCGTCTTCGTAAGCTTGGACGGTCTATCTTTGAAGGATTTCTTAGTGATAGGCTCTTCTTCAACCACATCCACAACCTCATCCAAATCATCTCCTCCCCAATCGAATTCATCCTTTTCCATGATCTCGTCCTTCGTTTTGGACTTTGGCTTGGTGGCCAGGTCTCCGCCCATACCACCCCAAAAGCTTCGGGCTGCCTTGGCTGCACTCTCCTCAGCCGGCTTGTCCTGGGATGCTGTCTTCGTCAAGTCATCCAGAAGGTCAACCTCACCATCCTTGCTGGCACCTTTCTTGCTGATCTTCGAATCTTTGTCTTTCTTATTCTTTGATTTAGTAGGCGCAAAGTCGCCCCAGTCATCCTCAGGCTCGGTAAGACCTTGAGCTGGCGGCGTTGGTGCCGGGGGCGGAGGGTCAACGTCAAACATATCCTTCTTCTTCTTCTTGTCCTTGTCCTTTTTGCCAACAGTAGCGCCCCAACTTCCCCATGTATCTGTTTCTACGATAGGCTCGTCAGGCACCGAGTCTTCCAGCAGATCTTTCGTCTTCGATGCTTTGGTCGGATCTGCAATCGTCGTCTTGCCCTTCTTGCTTAACTTGGCTGCCTTTTTGTCCTCTTTCTCTTTCGCCTTTAGCTCTTCTTCCTCCTTCAGCCTTTCTTCCTCCTCCTGTTTCAGCCGTTCCTCCTCCTCTTCTTTTTCCTTCGCAAGTCTTTCCTCTTCCTTCCTCGCCTTGTCACGCTCTTTCTCTTTCTTTTTCCTCTCCTTTGGCGTCAAGTGCGAGAGATCTTCCTCCTCTTGTTGTTCCTTCAGCTTCTCTTCCTCTTGCCTCAGGAACTCTTCTTCTTCCTCTAACCTCTTCTCTTCCGCCTTAGCCTTCTTCTCTTCTTCACGTCGTTTCTCCTCCTTCTTCTTCTGGGATTTGCTCAAGCCTATAGCCCAGCTGTCGTCTTCAACTTCTTCGATGGGCTCGACTACCGCAGCTTCCTCTTCTTTCAATCGCTTCTCTTCAGCCTTGGCCTTCTTCTCTTCTTCACGTCGTTTCTCCTCCTTCTTCCTCTGGGACTTGCTCAAGCCTATAGCCCAGCTATCGTCTTCAGCTTCTTCGATGGGCTCGACTACCGCAGCTTCCTCTTCTTTCAATCGCTTCTCTTCCGCCTTGGCCTTCTTCTCTTCTTCGCGTCGTTTCTCCTCCTTCTTTTTCTGGGCCTTGGTCAAGCCTATAGCCCAGCTGTCGTCTTCAGGCGCTTCTATAGGCTCTTCAATAGGCTCTTCAATAGGCTCAAATGGCGGCTCTGGTTCTATATCAACCACGGAATCGGCAAGTTTTCCTTTCTTGCCCTTTTTATCCTTCTTCGGGGCCCCCCATCCTTCATCAACGTCGGGCACTGCGGGAACGGGAGGCGGTGGCGGTGGCGCATCGTCACCTTTGGAACTGGCCATAGAGTTACGCTTACTTTTCTTACCCTTCTTCTTCGAATCGTCGCCCCACGTTGAGCCCCAATCTTCATCTGCAACAACGCTGGCCGTGTCTTTGGCTGATTTGGTCTCATCTTTGCCCTCTGTCTCATCCTTGACCTCCGAGATCAGACCGCCCTTCTTTTTCTTGTCCTTCTTCGGTCCACTGCCCCAGATACTTGCAGTGTCATCTACGACAGGCTCCGGGTCCACCGACTTGATCTCCTCTGCATCCTTCTTGCCCTTCTTCTTGTCTTTCTTGCCTGTTCCAAATGAAGCTCCCCAATGGTCTCCGGCGGTCGCAGCATCATCAACAGGCTTGAAAATGGGATCATCAACCGGGTCAGCATCACCCCATATGGATTTCTTCTTCTTATCATCCTTCTTGGCACCAAAAGTGCCCCACCCTGTATCGGCTTCAGGCTCTGCATCAGGTACGGCAGTGATATCAGCTTCTGCAATTGCATCATCTTTCTTGCCCTTCTTCTTCTCTTTCTTTCCCGTAGATCCCCAACCGAAATCCAGATCTACGTCTGGTTCATTCTGGCTCACCGCTGGTGGCATCTCAAATTTTTCGGCGTCTTTCTTGCCCTGTTTCTTATCCTTCTTGCCCCCAAAAGAGCCCCAGTCGAGGGGATCGGCGGGAGGGTCTTCGGTGATCGCAGGCGGTGTTTCATCAACTTTACCCAATGCCTTTCTGGCAATCTTTTTATCCTTCTTGCCAAAGCTACCCCATCCGGTATCAGCCGTGACATCTGGCTCTGGCTCTCCCGTCACTATGGCCGATTCTTCCATCTCGGTAATCTTTTTGCCCTTTTTGTCCTTCTTCTTGGTGCCGAACCCACCCCAATCGTCTGTGACACTAGTTTCGGCGGGAGCTGACGGAGGGGGTGAAGAGGCAGGCATGGGGTCTTCGCCTTTCTTGCTCTTCTTCTTATCCTTTTTGGCCCCTTCCCATGCCCCCCAGGTGTCATCGACAGCCGGTGTGGGTTCATCCGTGGCAACACCAATAGTGTTAACGTCGATGATGTCGTTTCCTACATCCCCGGCCACGCTCTTCTTCTTGCTCTTTTTGTCCTTCTTGCCGGTTCCAAATGCGCTCCAGTCATCCGCTGCGTCTGCTTTCTTTGTATCAGCTTTCGCATCGTCCTCTTTGGACTCGTCAAGATCTCCAAAATTGCCGAAGTCGAAGCCGGATGATGTCGCCTTCTTCTTGGTGTTTTTCTTGTTCCCACCGAAAGACCAGGCGCTGCTGTCTGCACCATTATTAGTAGTGTCTGCGATGTCTTTCGTTCCTGCATCCGCCGTTCCTGCATCCGCCGCCGAAAAGTCCCATGTGTTTCCACCAGTGTCCCATTTACTTCCCCAGCCCCCGAAACCAAAATCGCTCTTGGTATCCTTGCCCGTGCCAAAGCTCAGGTCAATCTTTGGCACCTCAGAATCCAGATTGATGTCGTCAAATTCGCCGGGACCTTTAGCAGTTTCCGCAGCTGGTTCGTTCTGTAGCATCTTAGCAACGTCTGCAGTGGGAAACCCTGTCCTAAGCGCACCTTGTCCTTCTTCTTTTTCTTGTCCTTTTTCGTGGTGAATGCGCCCCAATCACCACCATCACCCTCCTCATTAGCCCACGACAAGGGATTGTTATTAGCTTCTTCGGCTTTCTTCCTCTCCTCTTCTTCCTCTTGCTTCTTCTTCTCCTCCTCTTTGGCCTTCTTGCCTTTCTTTTTCTTGTTTGACCCTCCCCAGTTGTCATTCCAGTCATCACCACCGCCATCATCCCCTCCTCCACCGTCACCGTTGTTGTCGTCACCACCACCAGCACCACCAGTATCACCCCCGCCTTCACCAGCACCACCGTTCTCTTCTCCGCCCTCAGCCCCGCCAGCATCACCGCCTCCCTCATCCCCGGAACCAGCAGCCCATTTGGCTTGATCTGCAGCCTTCTGGGCCTTCTTGTTCTTCTTATTCGCTGCTTGGCGTACGTTTGGCAATTGAGAAAAATCGACATCTGAGCTTCTCGTGGGGTCCGGTGGGGAAAGATCATCATGCTCGGTATAAGACGGTGGATTAAGTGGATGTTCACATTGCAGGCAAAGAGATTGTTTGATTTGGGTATCATATGATGGGGGGGCATCAGTAGCTGCTTCACAGTACGGAGGTGGCGGTTGGATATCTCGGTTGCATTGTAATGATGTATAATCGTCGCTCAACGTAACGTCGGCAGGCCAGGATGTCTGCGCAGAATGTAGCGGTGGTGATATCTGTGTCCATAAATCAGCGTTCAATCCAATCGTAAGATCAATGTCGATCAATTGATGCGGCCATGGTCGACCACCGTTTCCCATCATGTCATCTGTCTGGAAGATGACGGCTGAGGCTGAACTCTTACTTACAGACGTTGCCGGTGGCGCGAGCTCTCGAAGAAGCTCACTCTTAGGCGAAATCTCCTCCATCCGCCTTCTCCATCTTGAGCATAAGCATGCTCTGGTAGCTTCATCCAAGCCAATCTTCGGTCGCAAGTCGACCGGGCCAACGGGCCCAAGGTTGCAATGCGATCTGACAGCCATTGCTGTCATGGTCTGTGCGTTCAATGACACCAGTCTTGTTTGTCGAAAGGAAGCTCATTGAAGGCCAAAAATATGCTCTGACGATGGTCAGTGAGGCTGTTGACGTCTGATTATTGCGGCGCGGATAATTATCGACTTGGAGCAGAAGCGCCGCCCAATTGTAACGAGGCAAAAAGGAGCAAAGACGAGCGGTCGTGGATTGGATAGCTAAGATTGCACGGAGGGCGAGATCTAGGAAGTCAATATGGGCAGCAAGGAGGAGCTCGGATCCGTGGATGGCTGGTCACACGACGACCATTGTGAAATAGAAAGGCTTGAAAGGAAGACTAAAGCCGTCCAAAAAGACCCTTGCCTTTTTGGCCCCCCGTCAGCTTTTGTATTCTAATGTGTATCGGGCAATTGATAAGGACGTTGCCGCTGCGCTTAGGGTTGTGGCCTCATGTCACCATGCGAGGGAGTGAGGAATCCACAGAAGAATGAGGA
This sequence comes from Ramalina intermedia, assembly GCA_003073195.1. Lineage (NCBI taxonomy): Eukaryota > Fungi > Ascomycota > Lecanoromycetes > Lecanorales > Ramalinaceae > Ramalina > Ramalina intermedia. The sequence goes on along the minus strand of PEKF01000191.1, from coordinate 399,297 downwards.
TGACTGTCCACCTTCAGTCTAGGAGGTTTGCAAATACGTTGCTTGCAGAGTAGTCAAGCTTGTCAAGCAACGACATGCGCTTCATGCTTTGGTATTGCTACTAGACCTGGTCCCGTGAAGCCATCCCTTACGGTGACTTGCCATTGGTTTGCCTCCCCGCCCAACTAAGATGACTGAGCTGCATTAGCTTGCCCACTTGATCGCCATAAATTGTTCTCATCTGCCCTCTGTCGTCAATAACAATGCCGGGGCTTTTGACTTGCAGCTGGTTGGTTTGGGGAGAAGCTGCACACTGGCACACTGCACAGCATTAAATTACTTGTGGAATGGCAAGGATTTCTATTTCACAGCAAAACTCACCCCTATTTGCGGGCCGTAGAGTACATCTCCTTTTGCGTCGTCTACATGTGTACCCTCACTCGTGCCACTCATGCAACAAAAACGCCAGCGTCCTTTTCTAGCCTCTCTGGGCGGTAAAGTCTGAATTCAAGATGCAATCACCAACCAACCCCGTACAGAATCCCCGCTCGAACCAAAACCAAGAGCAATGTTCAAGGAGAGAATGTCTACTAGATGCTCACTTGTCCTCCGCGTCTCCGCCTCTCATGCAATGTCCTGCTAGTATATGCTGTGTATCGCTGCTGATCGAAAGCTCAAGGGCTGCCTCGTTCTGGCTTGATGACCTCAGGCTTCTTAGCTTCAAGAGGAGCCTCTTCAGCCTTGACTGGCGGAGCAGCTGGCCCATTCGATGTCGCTGCTCCGACCTCTTTGTTCGATGAGCCTTTGAGTCTGTCGTACATGCTTCTAATGTTGGAGCCTGGAACACCCACGTTGGGCCAGTGATTGGCAACAAACTTCCTGTTGACCGATCAGCTCCATCTTGGACATGGTACAGTGAAGTGCAACTTACCAACAAGACTCATCCGGGTCACCTCCTTCGTCGGCTTCCAGGCTTTCTACATGCTCGCCGATCATGATCAGCTCACTTCGGAGAATGGCAGCCCGTTCGGATTTGTTGGGCACCTGCTGCTTTGTAGCGGCATGAATGCGTCTCAAGTTCTCCCGGACAGGCTTGAACAGCTTCCACATGAAGACATCCATCTTCGGGTCCCGGCTTTGAGGTTCATTAGTTCGGCGATGATGGCTTGGAGATCCGTGGCGCTGACTGCTTCGAGGTCGCGCTCGATCACCACGAGATGTGTGACCATTCTGCTCCCCGTGAGAAATTCGTCGCTCTGTGCTGCCATGATGACGATGTCTGTCAACTTCCCGGTGGGCTTTGCGGGTTGAGGAAGGAGCAGGCGAGGCAGATATGCTGCCACGTTGTTCAGCTAGCCTCACATGCATTCCGTTCTTCTTGTTATTCCGGTGATGATTTTCCACTGCCCGCTTAGCCGCCAAATTCGTACCGTTGGATGTCTTTTCCTTGAGAACGGACAGTAGGTAGTCAGCACGTCGCACCAGGTGGACTGCTCCCGGTGATTTGACCGCCTTTTCGTCACCTCTGTTGCGCTCTTCTTTCTTCTCGACTCGATGCTCTTCCAGGAAAAGCTTGTCTTGCAAATCCAGAGTTGGGTCGTCACGTATCAGCTGCCACGCGCCATAGCCGTGCCGAACAATACCCACACAAAGCATGCCGTCTTCTCTAGAGCCCCACTCACAGGTATACGTTGCGCCTTTGGATGCTTCCGGTATCCGGAAATTCTTAGGGTCGGAAGCCTTAGCGACGACCTCCTTCAACATCTGCATTTCCCCGGGTCTTTCAACCAACGTCTCCGCGTTGATGCGTTTGACTCCTCGAAAGTCGAATAAGACAGCCTTGCGGTCTTTCTTGGTCATCGTCTTTCCTTGCTTCTCCAAGGCGTCAATTCGATCTTGCTCTTCTTTCATAAGTCTTTCGGCAGTGTCGAAAATCTCTTGGAGTGTTGCTCTGACGACCTGGAAGTCCCGCGAATTGAGTCGCGCCTCGGTTATGAGCTCTTCCCTTCGATCGGTGATTGAGCCGTAGCGCATCACTGCTCGAATCAGGTTTCGACATTCCTTTTCGCCCAACGGTCGGCTTGGGTCTTGACCGGGTCGCTGATCGGAGTCCTCAGCAGCTTCAATAGCTGCTAGATCGCGTGCACGTTTCTTTGCAGCTCGTTCTTCGCGCTCGTCATCGGCTGCCTTTCTCTTTCTGGGTGCGTTCTGCTCAATAACTTCGTTGAGGTACTTGTCATCGGCCTTTTTCTTCTCTTCTGCCTTGATGATCTCAAGCTGATCCTTAGGAATAATGTCGTCCCATTCGAGATCAACCTTCACATCTGTGTACTCGAAGGTCTTCAAGAACTCTTCCCCTCCATCGGCAGCAATTCCTTCGGCTTCCTCGGTCTGATGCTCCTCTGCGTTTGCAAGCACAGAGTCAATGTCGAGTTCCTCGAGTTTGCGCTGATTATCAGATTGTAAGAACATCTTCTCTCCCCGCCGCTTCAAAATTCGCGAGATGTCTTCTGCTGAACTGGGCTCCGCAACGCTCTTTCCGGCACGAGCCATCCGGTCAGTAAGAGTCTTCGCGTCTTGATCGGTTACCCCGCGCTGAATGGTGAGGAATTCAAGCATCAGCTTATTTCGGGCACGTTCCAGGATTTCTTCCTCGACAGTCTCTTTTGCTACCAATCGATAGATGGTGACCGGCTTAGTCTGCCCTATTCTGTGTGCTCGCGCCATAGCTTGAAGATCGGCTTGTGGGTTCCAGTCAGAGTCGAACAAGATGACCGTATCTGCAGTCATCAGGTTGATGCCCAATCCTCCAGCACGGGTAGAGAGCAGGAAGCAAAAGTCATTGCTATCTGGTGCATTGAAATGATCAATGGCCATACGGCGAGGGCCTGCTGCAATTGTGCCATCAAGACGTTGGAATTGATAGTTGCGAAGATGGAGATATTCGCCAAGTAAGTCGAGCATCTTCACCATCTGACTGAAGATTAAGACTCGATGACCATCGCTCTTCATCTTTTTCAGCAATTGGTCGAGAAGCATGAGTTTGCCACTACTGGTAATCAGATTCTTGAGAATGTCGTCTCGCGTTTCGGAGTGGGCTTGGATCTTCTCCTCGGCATTTGCCAGCATGAAGGCATGATTACTGGCCTTTTTCAGCTCCATCATGATGTTGAGAAGCGACTGCTTGGGGCCTTTGCTCCCCTCGTTCAAGGCGGCATAATTCTTGGTCAGGATGTTCTTGTAGTATTCGAGCTGGACGTCAGCAAGCTCAACACGGATGATCTTCTCGGTCTTAGGGGGAAGGTCGTTTTCGACTGTGTTCTTCGTACGACGAATGATGTATCCTTTGATGGCCTGGGTCAATTCATCTATTTTGGTGATTGCTATTGGCGAGTTGAGATCAATGTTATCCTCAATGTGAACAGTGCCCGGCATGAGAAAATCCATCAGAGCTGAGAGTTCTGCCAGAGTATTCTGCATTGGGGTCCCGGTGATCAAAAGTCGGCTTGGCGCTTTAAATTCCAGCAATTTGGCGTACAGCTGTGAGTCTCGATTCTTGAGTCTGTGGGCCTCATCGACGGCCATGAATTGCCACTTGATCTGGGATAGGAAGGTGGAGTCGGCGAGGATGTATTCGTAAGTAGTCAGAAGTGTGTTGAACTTAGGCTTCCGGGTGTTGCCTTCGGTCAGCAATTCGTACTCCCGGACCGTCTTGCGAGCGTTTTCATTGCCATTGTAAACGACGTAGTTGAGGTCAGGGGTCCAGAGATCGAATGTCTCTGCCCAGGAAGGCATTGTGGACAGCGGGACAACCACAATGAAGGGGCCTTGCTGTCCTCTGTCGTGCCTGAGCCAATTCATGAAAGCTACTGTTTGCACAGTCTTTCCTAGCCCCATTTCATCTGCTAGAATGACGTTCTTGGAATTGCACCAGTTGAACGCCAAGAAATTGAGACCACGTATTTGGAACTCGCGAAGCTGGCCGTGTTTGATGTACGAGGGCTGCTCTTGGATGGGTCGGAATTCTCTTCTTGTATTTGGATTCGACTCGTCTCTGTCAGAGTGAGGCAGGGAAGAAGTCCGATCCAGGTAGCGGTCGATCTCGTTCTGGGCGATGTCACTTATGAATTTGCCATCTTCCCAGGTACAGCTGTCGTAAAAGAGACCCTTCCCTGGAGAGGTATTAGCAAGGGCGATGGAAGGTCGGGAGCCCACTCACATTTGATCAAGTATTCCGTATCCCCTTCCTCCCCAACGCGCATGCCGATGACTCGCTCGACCTTGACGTAGTCATTCAACGCATCGGTGTCACGTTCTCGATCGAGATTCCAGCTTTCGCGCTCTTCTGGCGGCACATTTTTGTCTTGCCTCATCCGGATGTCCTCTAGCACAATCTTACGAAAGTAATTGTCAAGCTTGCGAGATCCGCGGGAGTCCTTGAGGGCAGCGTTCGTTTCCCAGGTAGCATGAAAATGTGCTTTGTTGTGCCACTTGATGAAGTACTCAAAATCATCTTTCCCGGGGTCAATGACGTCCTCGCCAGAGCCTTCTCGGAGGCGGTGGTTGAGGACGACGTCAATGGCAGGCGAAGCGTTTTCATCTACATAGATCCAAGACTGGGGTTCTTCATCGAGAGGCTCTTCATCATCTTCGTTGTAATTGGACACTCGAGCAGCTTTTCGAGTTGAGAAACGAACTTCACCATGAGCTGGTGTACTATCTCGAGTCGGTTGCTGCAAGCGGCGATGCTGCTTCTTGGCGGCGGCACGACGAGATCCTCCGTAGGCGTCGATATCAGAATCAGACTCTGAGGCGGAATTTCGAGATGGCGTGCGTCCGTTGACTAGAAAGTAGGGGGCACCCCTCGTCAGCATGGTCACGACAAGAGGCTCGTTCGGCAGCCAAATACCTGAAATTGAGGGGGCGGCTTTCCGCCTCTTCCGGGATGGCTGGATATCTGTATCCGATTCATCTTCTTCGGATCCATCGATCTAAGTGTGTGCGTCAGCAAAGATCTTCGCGCGTTCTCATGGGCTACATTACCATTGGACGGGTCGGTCGGGGGCGGCCCTAGGAAACTGTTTAGCTCGGTCGGTAGGCTTTATTCTTGATGGCTTACGCTTCGACGGAGCCCGTACAGCTCTGGATCGTTGAGCATAAAATCCTCGTTCTCTGTTCCGGCCTTGCGCTTCCGACTTCTGGGGGAGTCTTGTGAAGTGGAGCGGCCATCTCGAGGAGAGAGTCCATTGGGTTGCGCGGGAGAGTCCATGTCGAAGTCTGGGTCATCAGAACCCATGGCATCTTTATCTTGAGAGGACTGGCCATCAGAATCATATCTGTTGCCATTTTGATTATGTTGAAGGTGATGGTTTTCAGCGGCGGGGGCCAGAAGGACAGGGTCATCAAGGGCTTCGGAGAGGGCGCTTTCACTGTCAGACGTCACAGGGCGAGCGTGTTCATTGGTTGCAGAAGTAGGCGAGAGGTGGCCGTTTGTGTAGGGAGGATCAGCAGCTGTCGAAGCCGAAGGGGCATACATGATACTGCTTGCTAGAGGACGACAATAGTCAGCATTGGGTCGTGGTGACGACCAAAAAGTGCTCAGCGCGGATAGTAGGCATCCGTAGCATGCGGGCGACGCTGAATATCATCCTGCCGAGCTCTTCATGTCTTCGGGACACTCGAATATGGCTTGTTTCGATGGTATCCATGGACCTTTTGATGAACGAGATGACGAGATTTGCCGGCTAAGCATCGGTGACACGGGGCTGATAAGCAGCCAGTTGGTGATGGACTTTGACCCGAGGATATCGAAGAGTCGGGAGACAGCTCGGATAGCTCTCAAGTTCCTTGTCGAAAGTGGAAGTCAAGATGGTGATGGTGGGGAGAGGAGCGGATATTGAGTGGCCGGATGACTCTGCAAGGCTGGGCGACATATGACAGGAAGGAGACCGGGGAAAAAGACGGATGATGACTTACTAGCCATAGCCTCCAGGGCTTTGAGCGGAAGAAGTTGTGTCCCACCAAGAGGTCGATGGTGGAGGTTGAGGATGGTCGGTTGTTCATGTATGGGAAAGATGAGGGAAGTGGAATTGGTTTAGGTCAAGGCGATGAATGGCCTGGATGACCGACACTTGCTAGAAACTAGCTTCCGCCGCTAGTGGCCTACTCGCTCCACAGTGAAGATCCCCCTCCTTCGCTTCATCATCTGGTGAATTTTGAAAAGTGTCGTTTCAAATTCGTGTTGTTATCATTGTTCTCCCTTTCTTTTCCTTGTGCTGCTTCTCTCTTCAATTCACGGCCGACACAGGCGTCTTTTAGAGGTTGGACTGTGACACAAACTTGAAAGTCTAATTTTGGTACAACGGCCTTTGCATCCCCGCTAGATCTGGCTGGAAGGAGCCCAGATATTCCCCACAATGACAGACAGATTGACACGGTATCACTCCGCTTTTCCGACTGATTGGAGGTCGTCAGTGTTCTTGGGCTGACTTATTGGGCTCTCAGTATTGCGATCGTCAACAATGACAAGGTAAGGCTTTCGTACATATTTGCCCATGACAATGGTGACTAACAGCTTCTGTACAGTGCAAACCCAAGGTAGACTACACCAGTCCTTCCCTTATAGATGACGGCCAAATGATCTAAATTCCCTCAGAAATGTCGTCAGGAGTGCAAGAAGTCTTGTCCGGTCGTTCGAACGGGCAAGCTCTGCATCGAAGTCACCTCGGATTCAAAGATCGCTTTCATTTCGGAGCGACTCTGCATAGGATGCGGTATCTGCGTGAAAAAGTGCCCCTTCGCCGCCATCAACATCATCAACTTGCCCACCAATCTGGAATCTCAAGTCACACACCGCTACTCCGCCAACAGTTTTAAGCTCCACCGACTGCCCATGCCCCGGCCTGGTCAAGTCCTGGGTCTAGTGGGCACAAACGGTATCGGCAAAAGCACAGCCTTGAAGATCCTGAGTGGCAAACTGAAACCGAACTTGGGCCGATATGAAGACCCACCCGATTGGGAGGAGATCTTGAAGTATTTCAGAGGCTCGGAGCTCCAAAATTACTTCACCAAGGTTCTGGAGGACGACCTGAAGGCGGTGGTCAAGCCGCAATATGTCGACCAGATCCCGAAAGCTGTCAAGGGGTCCGATAGGACAGTGGAATCCTTGCTCAAAGCTCGCTGCCAGATGGATAACCTCAAAGAGATCATGGACGTCCTCGACCTGAACCAAGTCCGCGACAGAGACATCAATCTCCTGTCAGGAGGAGAACTGCAGAGATTCGCCATCGGAATTGTGTGTGTACAACAAGCAGACGTCTACATGTTTGACGAGCCGTCGTCCTATTTGGATGTCAAGCAGCGTCTCAGCGCCGCCCGAACCATTCGCAATCTTCTTCGCCCGGATGACTATGTCATTGTGGTGGAGCATGATTTGTCCGTCTTGGACTATCTATCCGACTTCATCTGTGTGCTCTACGGGAAGCCTGCCGTCTACGGTGTTGTCACTCTCCCTGCATCTGTGCGTGAGGGCATCAACATTTTCTTGGACGGCAATATCCCCACGGAGAATCTGCGCTTCCGCGAAGAGTCCTTGACCTTCCGCGTCGCAGAAGCCGGTGACGACTTTCAAGCCGACAAAGACATGGACTATGCCTACCCAGCCATGCAGAAGACCCTCGGTGGGTTCCACCTCTCCATCGAACCAGGCGAGTTCACCGACTCGGAAATCATTGTCATGATGGGTGAGAACGGGACCGGCAAAACCACCTTCTGCCGCATGCTCGCCGGCGCCGAAAAGCCTGATGGCCGCGGCTCAGTCCCACCTATGAATATCTCGATGAAGCCGCAAAAGATCACCCCCAAATTCACCGGCACCGTCCGTCAGCTCTTCTTCAAGAAGATCAAGGCCTCCTTCCTGAACCCGCAATTTCAAACGGATGTGTACAAGCCCCTCAAGCTGGACGATTTCATCGATCAGGAGGTTCAGAACCTCTCGGGTGGAGAACTCCAGCGCGTTGCCATCGTGCTTGCGCTAGGTCTGCCTGCCGACATCTATTTGATTGATGAGCCCAGCGCCTACCTAGATTCAGAACAGCGCATCATCGCTGCGAGGGTGATCAAGCGCTTCATCATGCACGCCAAGAAGACCGCCTTTGTTGTCGAGCATGACTTCATCATGGCGACATACCTCGCAGACCGTGTCATCGTCTTCGACGGGCAACCCTCCGTGGACGCTCGCGCCAATCCTCCGGAGTCCTTGCTCACCGGCTGCAACAAATTCCTCAAGAACTTGGATGTCACTTTCCGCCGCGACCCGAACAGCTACCGCCCGCGCATCAACAAGTTCAACAGTCAGCTAGATCAGGAGCAGAAGTTGAACGGCAACTTCTACTTCTTGGAGAATGAGAGTTGAAGAGGGCATCCCTGTGCCAATGTTCGATGAGCGTCATCATGATGGGCCCACGGGAGCAATCGTAAGTACACATTCCACCGGCGGTGAAAGCGGCGACCACCTCGCCGCAGGAATGCCTAAAGAGGAGGCAGCCACGGATGAGGACGACGACGAGGATATCTGACGCAGGCCACGGCCCTTGTCCTCCTGTTGATTAGGACGCCTATCGAAGCTGCAATGTTCCAATCGGAATGGACAAACTGTAGTCTTCCCAGAGCGGCGACGCAAGGCATTGAATAACTAAAGGGTCAAGTTAGGTGATTGCTGTCAAGCAGAAGCGGTGAGTCTAGCGTCAGATGATCACTCGTGGTGAAAAGTTGCATGGCTTTTAAGAAGGACGTAAGGAGTGGACGGCCCGCAATCAAGCCACCGGTGGACGAATTCATGGTTCGACGATCATGGCAATCGAGAAGATATGTAGTCGGATACATATTATCCTACCCCAACATTACTGCGGGAAGCCCACATACATGATCGGTGTAATTCTGCCGCCAAGTGTGCCTTACCAAAATTATCGTATTTGCGCCCATTCCCGCTTTCACTGTATCCTGTAAGCCTTGCTGGACTTTCTCTTCTCGCCATTTCCAGAAATAGAAATGTGTGGCCAGCATTTGAGGGCGGCACCAGGTGAGTATAAGCGCAGTATCAAAACCAATCTGAGCTTTTCCAGCGTCTTCTTTCGCTTCAATACTAACTACCTCCTCACGCAAGAGCTTAGGCAACGTTCCAGGAGCGCTGAGCTTCGAAAGGGATAACACTTTTACGAAAAGTTCGGTCATAGAAACAGCAACAATTGCGTGGACAAGCCATAGCAGTTGACATCTCACACAATCACAATATCTCTCGCTTGGACATCCCATTGTTTTCTTGCTTCACAATCCTCTAAGGCAAACACTTTATTTTTATATTTTATGCGTTCAGCCCCTTTTGCGACCCCATCGGGAGAGCCGCTTCAAAGATAGCCGCCGCCGTATGTAAATGTGACGATGCGACCTCTTCTCAGAGCACCATCCATACCAATTCCTCTCTTATCGATCTCCATAATCGTCCGCGAACCGTACTGTCCATTCCCACCATGAAAAGACTCCTCAACCTGCCCCGGGCATTGACCCTCAGCGCCATCACATCGCACAACCTCGCACGAGCAATCCCAGCTGGCCCAGTCGGCAGCACAGGGGGCACCGCCACCATCATCCAGCCTGGGAGCGGTAGCGCCAACGGCAACGTGGTACACCCTCCCAAGTGGTCCAGCCCTCAACATCACCAATGCGTTTAGCGGTATAGGTGCCGTAACAGCCGAGTGAGTCCCCCTCCTGCCCGACCCTTCCGACATCCCCCCGTCCCCTCATTGCCTAAAAACACACACACACACACCCCTCCTTCCTTCCTTCCTTCCTTCCTCCCTCCCTCCCCCCCCCCCTTCCCACAACCCACGAATCTCTCCTCCTCCTCACGCACATGACGAACAACCGACCGTGCCTTCCCTTCCCCACAAGTTTCCCTCCCGGCCCCTGGCCCCCCGAAGCGGTGACCTTCTACAGAGTCCCGCACAGCACCCCGCCCGTGACCGTGAAGTTCTACCGGCCCAAGCCCGGCCGCAACGAGACGGGCCGTGAAGATCCTGCTCTCGAGGAGCTCGTGGACGATTACTCGATCCCCGCGGACGTGCACGACGCGATGACCGAGCCCGACTACGGTTGGGAGGAGAACGAGGGCGGGGGGGGGGCGGGTGGTGTATGTCTTCGTGACGCCCATCGAGCCGGCAGCGGGGGAGGAGGAGGAGGAGGAGGAGGATCGGGTCTTTAAGGAGGGGAACTGGGCCGATACCGTGAGGGCGCTGCAGGATTTCTTGGCGGCGTATCCCGGGTTGGCGCTCCGGTTTGAAACATATGTAACGTATCAGCAGGAGCCAGAGGAGGAGGAGATTTATGCCGCGAGGGGGCATTTGAGGATGGAGCCGGTGGAGAAAGGGGATGTGACTTGATTGGAGATGTTGGAGTAAGCGGGAAAGCGGCCCTAGCCAGCGGGCGATGATGACGATGAGGGTGGGAGCGAGCCTACCGCAATAAGACCCGGGGGTGCTGTGAGCAGTGAGATTTTCTTCTTCGCGCGAATAAGAAAAGCACATTGGAGATAGCGAAGCAAAGATGTACGCGTGTAATGTTGTGAACGAATAGGACTAGGATGTGATTGAAATATCAGATCTGGAGTTGTCTGGCTGTCCAAAGAATGGCCCATCCCCAATTGTTGTTCAGAAGCCAAAAAGCCGAATGCAATCACGCGAGCTCACCTGGTTGATCTCGAGCCTACTCCTCTTCTACCATCTCTCCCTCCTCACTCCCGGAATGAACCGCCACCTCCTCCTTCTTCGCTTCCACGACCTTGGGCGTTGGTGGGGTCTTTCTCCTCTCCCTTCTAGGCCGCTTCCTCGCGCTTCCCACGCTCTCACCATCACTATCCGCGCGTCTCCTCCTCACACTTCCACCCCTCTGATCGCCATAGTCTAACTCATCCCTACCACCCCTAGGATCTGCCCTACTACGATACAAATCATCTCGCTCTCGACGGTGATCGCGGTCGTAATCCCTTGGGAGACGAGCGCCACGATCTCGATCCCGTTCTCTAGACCGCGGATGCGGCGGAGGCGGTGAGAGACCTGTGGTGCCGGACTTGTGGTACTGTCGCTCCCGATCCGCCATCGCCTTCCGCCTCTCGGCCTCGTAGACATCAAGCTCCGGTGTGCGGCGTCGGTCACTATGTCTGCTATAGCCATTACGGGGTTCGCGTTCTCGGCCGCGGTCTCGGAGGCTGTCGCGATGGTGCCGGCTGCTACCGGTGTGGCGTTCGTGGGCTTCAATGTCGTCTTCTTTCTCCTTGAGACGGCGCTGGACTTTTTCGAAGGCTTGCTTGCGCAGATCATCGCTTTCAAGGGCTTTGAACTCATCAAAGTGGGAGATCTGTGGGCGGAGGTCGTCCCAGGAAGTGCCGCTGGTAACTGGAGGGCGGTCAAGGTGTTTTATTTTTGAACGAAGAGCGTCAATCAGTCTACGTTGATGCCGTTCCGAGGCATGTTTGTCATCTTCGTTACGGCGAATGACTTTTTCCAGCAGGCGGTCGAAAATCAAGGTCAGTGTGTCAGGGGTGAGATTTGACGTACGTCGGTCGGTCGACATGACTTCAGTGAATTGTTCAAAGGTGGTCTTGGGGGTGATCTCGTAGCGCTTGTCTTCGAGGACATCGTAGACGTCGTTGCGCACAAAACGAAGGGCACGTTCTTCCTCTTCTACCATGTCCCAGAAGAGATCCAGAGGAGTGGAGCCTACTTGACCTAAGATAGCGACATACCTTGAGTCATCATGGATCAAAGGTTGCACATCCATCCATTTCGTTCCGGCCTTGATTTTGCCTTGGTCTTTCAGCCCCCTTAGAAGATCCAGGAAGTTGTCCCGGTTTTGTCGCTCGCGACGCTGCCTGAGATTCTTCTCCTTCTGCCGCTCGTCATTGAAAGTGCGCTCGAGAGACTTAATGTGGTTCTCGAAAGCGGTCAGAATATCTGACTTGCTCAGTGTCTTGAATTTGTCATCAGCTTGAAACTTATCGTTGGATTGGATGGTCTCCTGAGCTTCAGACCATCTGGTGTAGGGTTCCAGATCCAAGGCCTTTAACAGGCCCACGAGCTCGTCCATGGCTGACTTCCTTGTGATGGCTTCACGCTCGATGTTGGCCTTTTTCAAATCGATAATGTACTCTTCAAATAGCTGTCGTCGCTCAGTATCATCACTGGTGGACCTGAAGATTGTCTCACCCTCAATGATTGGACGTGCTGTCTTCCATCGAGTATAATGCTTGATCTCCGGGTGGCTCTTGAGCATCTTGCCGAAATCTTGACGCAGCTTGGCGAGTCTCTCCTTGGCCCTGTCCTTCTCCTGGATTCGCACATCCACCGCATACTTCTCGAAGGCGGCTTTGCGATCCTTGGGATCCTTCAAGGCGCGGTACTGCGGGTCTTTAATGGTGGCTCGCATTGTTTGTTCCCACGACCAATCCGGCTGCACGTTGGATCTTCGAAGTAGTTTAATGAAGGCCGCTTCAGCCTCTTCAAAAGTGTTGTAGTTCGGGTCAGCATTTTCCGGGGCAGTCACTGTAGGGCCTCTCCCGCCATTCATGTCATTACCACCATAACCTATCTGCCGCTCGGGTCCAAGTCGGTCCCCGAAATCATCTTTCTGGAAACTGGTCATCGATGATGTGCCTCCTGCAACAAATTGTGGGGCCCTGTTCCAGTCATTAATAGCTCTGAATCAGGGGGGCATGAAGTACACACGGCATAGCAGGTCTCGATGGAGCTTCGGCCTGAGCCAGCTTTTGCTGGTAAGCTTCCGGCATCGTCCATGAGCTCTCTTTCGTAATCTTGTTCGCCCAATACTTCTTGCCCTCCTTCGTGGTATACTCTTCCCATGCTTGAATGGCAAGCTCACGCTGTGGAGGTCAGTAGGGTACAAGACATCAATACAAGCAGCTTACCTCGGCTGGCGACAGCAGATCGAGAGGCTTGGACCACGTGGTTTTCTTGGTGACTTTGTTATAATAGTAGACGCGCCCATCCTCGGCTCGAGCCTCTTGCCATGAACCCTGAGGCTCAGGCATACCGTTCACTGTCGCCATCAGAAGAACAAGGTACCACCGCAAGGTTTGGGGTAGGGGTCAAGAGTCGAAATGTCTTTGAATGCTATGAAAGTAATAGTGCTGCGACCATGTTCATGGGGTTGTGCTTTACAGTAAGGCAACACCTGCGGTCCAGTCAAATTTCCAAATTTCGATCGGCAGAACGTCGGGAATTTTGATGATACGACAGCTCAATCACACTCGTCACAGTGATGAACGTTCACCAAGCGCGATTTGCAAGAGACCTATATATACTTTGTCACTCTGGCCAGCATTTCTATTCTTCCCATAGACAAAAACCTCATCTCATAGTAGCAATAGGATTATGATACACGAGTGCCATCATATACTTCCTATCGATCTCTTAGTGTGAGCTGAGTATCATTCAAGTTTACACCGTAAGTCCAAGCTTCGCTCGATACAATGAAATCGACAGTATGTGGTGCAGTAATTACCTGGATATCAAAGACCCAGGTTCAACGTTTTCGATACTGATGCAAGCCTTGCCAATATCTAGCTGACAAGCTAGCCATAAATGTTATTGAATATGTCTTCTCGACACATTGAGTACAGAAGAGAGTACTCCGAAAGTCTTCCTTTTCTAGTCCACATCATCTTTTGCTAATGAAGATACCCAAACCTCCTGCTATCACCGTTGGCTCTTGTACTAGCAAACATGCACTCGAAGCCATCTCGACCTCCCTTCCTGGCATCAAGGAACCATGGTCTATTGGGACGCCCTGATGCTAACTCTCCACAATGGTGAAGTCCTGGCAGTTGACACTTGATGTGATATGTGCAGCAGTCATCTCTCGATGTTTGTTCGGGTCATCACACTACCAAGCGCCTCTCCATTATTGCAGCCTGGTCATCCCTATATCGGTAAGGATGCTTGGAAACGCAGATCAGATGGCTGTTCGGTTATTGTGGTGGGTCGGGTCGTAATGCTTTAGATCTTCTGCAGTTCTTCAACTCTTCTTCGTCTTTCAGGTCAGGATCTCGTCACTTGATTTGGCATTCCTGGCCCAGTGTTCTGCAGTAATGTACCAGCATTCATACTACATCCTCGTGGTATGAATTTGTCAGATCTCTGGGTTTGACGTCGGGGAGAGATGAAGTACAACCGTCCAACCTCCTACCTGGGCCAGGATATTGCCTATTGATTCTTTGCCTCGAATTAACATTTGCTTTACTGTGAACTAAAGTCCTGCATAGCTGCTCAAAGCTCTATTCAAGCATTATCCTCGAAAGCATGTCCAAAGGACAAATCTACTAGGGTAATACTCAACTTTGATCTTACTACGCCCTGCGCCATGACCAGTATCAAAGAGCATCGTAAACGTGGCGGCACCCTGAACTCGTGAATATAGATTCAGAGTAGTCACAATAATAATATCATTGATCTCGTAAGTAAAACTATTCCATACCTCCATGAAATCATACACAAAGTCCCGAGCCTTTCCAAACCGTCATACTTCTATCCCATATCCTGTTTCGCATTATGATGCATCATTTACAATATCCCTCAGCACCGGCCGGTTTCCTAGTAAGGCTTTCATATCCAGCTTCCCCTGCTTAGCAGGTACCCTCCTTCCCGTTCGATTCTCTTTGCCATACCCAGCGCTGCCCAGAGCAGTCTTCCTTTCGCTGACCGCTTCAGCAGTGGGCTCAAGACTTCCTTTTCCGGATATCTGAGTCCCGGCATCCTCAAATAGATGTCCCTCGCACGCGTTCCTCGGAAGGTCATACCACCACCCTTTACTGGACATGAGCTCGATGAGGTCCTTCAACAACTCATTCCCAATAAGCGTGCTCTTGCTCCCGAGGATCAACAGCTTGGTCCGAGCTCGGGTTAGAGCGACATTGACACGGCGCCAATCCTTCAACAACTCGCCCACGCTTTGCTGCTCGTTACTCCGGACTAGCGAGAGCAGCACGACTTCTTTGTCCCTGCCTTGAAACTTGTCGGCTGTGTTCATTTCCACGCCAGACCGATGGCGCAAGGACCGTCTCATCAGAGCTAGTTGCGAGCGGTAAAGAGCGACGATTCCGATGTCCGTCGGTGGAATACCTACAGTTATGAGCGACTCGACAATCTGAGAAGTCAGCATCACCTCGCATGGATTCGTGATGCGGGACCCATGCTCCAGGACCTCACGAGACTGAGGCAGAAGGGCGTCAGTGTTCACGAAGCATGCTTTTGTGGTGGCGTCGAGCAGGTCACGAATCCAGCAGAGCTTGCGGCTCGGGCCTAAACAGATATGGCGGGACCTCCCTGTGCCTACTGTTTGAGCTGTGTGGTGATGTTGCTCAAGAGCGCCGATGTTTGGTATATGAGTGGACCGACGAGCTACGCTTTCTGTGCCGCACTTCAACCGTCCATTGTAGATGAGGGTGTTGCTCAACGTCATGATCTCCTCACACATACGATATTGGTGTTCTAGATTGGTCACAGACGTCGGGTGCTGGTCTGAAAGTGTTTTGAACAGACTCACATCCAGACCTCCCTCGATAGCCTCCTTGTTCTGAACTAGCGGTGGCAGTTGGAAATGGTCTCCGACCAGGATGAATTTCTTTGCCATGCGGATCGGACCTAGGCAGACGGGTAGTGTGATCTGCGATGCCTCGTCGACAATGCAGTAATCGAAGATGCGCTGATTGAACACAGGATGATTGATGCCTAAGCAAGTGGTGGCTACCACTTGCCGGGTGTAGCATGCTTTCAGTTCTTCGATGGATTTCATGGGCAGCCCTCCAAGATCCGCGAATTCTCGAACTTCATGATGAACCTTGGCTGTTGCGCCAAGACGGAAGATGCCCATCTTGTCGGCCTTCAGCTTGAGTAGGATGTTGTCAACGGCCGAATGCGTGTAGGAAGTGAGCAAGACGCTTTTGCCCTGCCCTACTAGAGCGCGGATGATGTGTGCAATCGTGGTCGTCTTACCCGTCCCAGGCATACCAAGAACGAGGGCGTAGTCTTTCGCACTCATCACCTTCTCAATCGCCGCCCGCTGATCAACGTTCAAAGCATCCTGAGTTGCCATATCTCCGAGGGAATAATGTGAAGAAACAGCGTTGAATGTGGGCGGGGTGAGATCTACGATCAGCCTTCGAAGTGCGTGGGCTCCAAAGACATCCTTCTCCATCAACCGGATGAGGTTGTTGCGCACTAATGCCATACCATTGTTGAATTCGTCCTTGTCCAATCGGTATATCACAGGCTCTTCGGGCTGTCTAGGCGTCGCAGTTGCCCTGACATTATCTTGCTCGATGATTTCCATGATTCCTGAGAAAACCTGATTGGTGGCTGGATCGAATCCTTTCTTCCTCGCTCGAGCATTATGGAGCCGTCGATCCACAGTGACCTCAATGCGTTGCCTCCTCACGCCAGTCACAAATCCATTAGCAAGGGCAAAGTGGCCTCTCTCGTCCGAGATCACTATCGGCTCACCAAGGACAATCTGTGATTCTGTGAAAGTGAAATTTGCGGCAGGCTCCTGCTTCTCGAGCGAATATCGAAAACGATGCGCCTTAGGAGCATCGGCATTCTCTTGGAAGGAGTTGGGTATGACGATGAGTCCACCAAAACAACGGCCCACCTTTTCTCGCTCAAAGCTCTGCATGCTCCATAATTCTCGGCGGAATTTCACGATGTCGCTTTCTTCCTTCGTGAGAAGAAGGTCCCACTTGCGAAAGAAGCCTTGATGAGCTGCATTGAGATGCCGAACAACATCGTCAAATTTCTCCCCAACACCGCTCGTTTCGCCGGTGCCGTCGTCTATGAGCTTATGATAGATGAAACACGGCGTCTGCGCATAGCATTTGCCGCAAGTATATGCTGCCCTGAGCATTTCCGGCAATTGGGTGCGATTACGGACGAAGCTGGCAAGCTCATTCCGTTGGACAATCATCGAGACTAACTCGCGACGAACGCTTTGGATGCTTGATATCTCAGATGATTGCATGTAGTACAGTATTCCACAAGCAATCTCCACATCTAGCGAGAGGTATACTTTAGCATCGTATTCAGCTTGATACACGGATCTGGGCTTCTCACCGTATCTGTCAGACAGTAGTAACGAATATAAAGCCGTCTGAGCTTGGTGAGCATTGCTTGAATGCTTGCCTGTTTTCAACTCGAACGGGACTGTCAGAGTCCTTGCTCCATCCTCTTCTTCCAGACGAATCTGAATAGTAGCGTCGATATTTCCTTTCAGACCGTACATAGGTGACCAGACATGCTCCTCGACTTCAAGAAGCTTGTTGACACTCATAAGGCCCTTCCCACCATTGCGATTCCGTATCACTGCATCAGGCTACTCCGAAGTCAGCCTACGTATCAGCCCGTGTCCTTTCCACTTACCCTTGGCGTCTTTGATATGAAGATAGCGGCCCACGCCTGCAAATCCCTCGCCCTAGCTTTGAGTTGGTCCGCGGCCATTGTCTGGTCGATGCTAATCTCGAATAAGGCCTCTAAATATCGGGAACAAGCTCGCTCGATACAGGTAGACATGAACTCATCATCCCACCTATTCGCCTTCAACGCCTCCTGGAAGATCTCGTGCAGCATATGACCATATATCATGGCCTGATTGGGATCGCTGGTAGTTTTCACACGGTCTTGCAGGACCGCTTTGCGCGTACATGTTAAGGAATCGCCAACCACGGTAGATGATATGAGGTGATCAGGGTGAAGTATGAGTAAGTTTTGAGAATTGTCAACAATACACTGACCGTAGCGATCAAAATCTCCTACGACATGGACGTAGGAGCCCGACGTACAGGGGCTTTCGACCCAAGCTTGACGAAGCGTTAAGGCTTTGATTGCTTTGGTTCTTTCGCATTGAATAGATAGTAACTGGCACAATCAGAATGTATACACCTTCTCTGTGGAGAGTGTGCTCACCTTTTCTGCTAGCATGCGGCCGTCACCGCTATCATACTCATTCCTTGCCACTGAAGTGATTACATACCGTTGTAGAATCTCAACTCTCCTGACATACTTCATTAGTCAGCCTACACTGCTAGCTGGCCGGGTCGATCAGAACTGACCGTCGACTGAGATGGCAATCCTTGCTTCTGGTCTTGAGTTGCTTGCGCACATTCCGCGGCTATCTGTTCAAAGTCGGAGTCATCGCCAAATTCCTCATCGTCAGAGATCACCTCGAAGGGCGGCTGACTCCTGACGATCGGAACTGACGACTCAGCAGTCATCTTGCTGTTCGCAACCTCACCGGTCCTTGGTGCATTTACTGAGGTGATGTCAGGAGCAGAACGCTGAGTGTCGTACTTAGCACAGACATCATCAAGGTCGGCAGCAAATTCGCCAGCGTCGTCCTCATCGAATTCATCTTCGTGAAGATCCTCACTCTGTGTATGTAATTGGCTGCTCTGGCTTTGCACCCATACTTCATGGCTATTCGCCTGGCCAGCATCATGTATCAGAGGCTTGCTCTTTGGCCGCACGGATCGATCTAATTCCTGATGGTTTGTGCTGATTGAAATATCTCTTCTCTTTGGAATAGTCTGCGCATGAAATTCCGTATCAGTCAAGGTCCGTTCCCCATCATCATTTGCCGCTTCGATCATTTCGAGGTCCAGATCGTCATCTCCGAATTCAGACAACTCCTCAACCTGTGTCTTGCCTGCATGTTCGAGCCCCTGTGAAGACGCTTCATAGCAGTCGGCACCTGCAGCTTCGTCAACAGCGGCTTGGCTGAGACCAGTAACAACATTGTCGACATCAGAACTATCGCCTTCGACTGAACTCGTCTCTCTCATGGGCTTTCCAGTTTTGTCAGCTGTCGGAGAAGATTTCGAAGGCTCGGAAGACGAGGTCGTTCGTGGCTCTCGAGGGTTCGAAAGCCCATTCTGCATTTTCTCAATCAACATGCTGACCCTTGACATTTTCGATCTTTCCGCAGAATGATCTCCATCTGCGAAGGTGGCTGCTGTCTCCCGTTGGAAGCTATTGTGATGCATTTTCCTCCGTTTGGCCGCTGATGTTGGCCACTCAATGCAGCTAAAAGCTCTGCGCAAGCCGCTATCCTTTTGGGCGGGAGGACCGGGTGTCTGAGGGGAGGAAGATTGCATAAGCTGAGGGAAGAGAGATCCTCCTGCAGTCGACGGAGAGCGTCTCTCGCTAGCAAAGCGACTCCACAGGACATCTGCAGGATCTGCTTTTGGGGTCCTTAATGTAACCGGCAGGGTTGGTACGTGTCTGGACGATTGAGCTTCTGAAAAGTGAGAGGACACCTCGTTCTGGGAGGAAGAGGCCGGTGATGAACTGTGGGCACGCTTTCTCTTTCTTCTTAGTGAGCTCGAGCTCGGCAGGTCAACATTGACGGGCGAATTCTCCCACAGCACCCTTTCCATGGGTGTATACTCCACGTTCTGGCGAGAATCATCGCCGGCTGCCAGTAGCTCCGACAGTGGAAGTCTGCCGATCGGCGTTTGCGGGCAGTCTCTGACCTCTTTTCCAGCGGACAGCTGAGAAGAGGGTTGAGGGGGTGGATTCATCTGAGACGGTGATACTGGCTTGGCCGCACTGTTCAGATTCTCTTTGTTGGAGTCAACAGCTTCCATATCCCCTTCTGGATTCATCTTGTATGTTACTTCATGGAAGCGGAAGGCATTCAGCTTAGCCTTGGACGAGATTGATGCAGGGAATGGGGCCGCAGTATTTGGGCGTTCGGCGGGTAGGAAGCCCTTGTCGTTCTTCCAATGTGTTTGCCATGTTGGCCGGGTCTTGCACGTCTTAGCGTTTGATGGGAGGAGCGTGTATGATACGTGCCTTGCTCTCCTGTTCGAAAAAGGACCTTTGTCGTCTGGACATGATATGAGCGCCAACGCTCGGAGCTGATTGGTAACTCTGCACCCCGCCGCTGCACTCGTAGATTGATGTTTGGATTTGGCGCACGTCCGAGGCGGCTGCATGCGCGTGTTTATTCTGGGATGACGCTAAACTAGACTAGCCTCTTCTCGAAGCAATATCAGCAACATCGGCTGACCCTTGCACAAATCTCGCAAAATCTACATTTGAGTACTGAAAGTATCGCAGCGCCACAACAGGAATCATCAAGCCATGAAGAAATCAATCACACTATGCTCCGCCTTCTCCAGTGGCTGAATATCAGGCAACGGACCCTTCGGGATTATCAAATTGTCCTGTCCTTTTGCCTTCAAGTACCCGTACTTGTACTTTCGAAGATGTCAAGGTTTATTTTTTGAGAGGATGGGCTTAGACTTACCACCCAGAAATCGACGGTATCTTTGAATGCTTGGCCGTTCTTGACCTTGGCTCCATTCCAGTAGAGGGTGCGCAACCAGCGGCTTAGCTCCGGATAATCATGCCTGATCATCTTCAAATTGCATTTGAAGATATTGTGGTATGCAACATCAAAGCGAATCAGAGTCGTGTAAAGCCGAATGTCGGCCTCGGTAACGGCATTGCCGAACAAAAAGGGATGGTGTCCGGGTTGGTGGAGATGTTCCTCTAGCCTGTCTAGTGAGTCGAAAAGAGGCGTCACGTTTGACTCATAAGCATCCTGCGTCGTTGCGAATCCGCATTTGTATACCCCATTATTGACAGTGTCATATACCCATTCGTTCATCGCATCGATCTCAGGACGCAGCTTTTCTGGGTAATAGCCGCCAAACGGATGTGCAGATTCACGAAGAGGTTCTGGCAGTAGGTCATCGAACTCAGTGAAAAGCATGCGTATGATCTCACTACTCTCGTTGTTCACGATGGTCTCTTTCTTCTTGTCCCATAGCGTGGGCACGGTAAAGCGTCCCTCATATTGAGGATCAGCTTTGTAGTAAAGCTCACTGAGCTTCGTGAAGCCATACAGAGGGTCTTTGTCTAGCGAGCCGTGTTCGCCAGTAAACAACCAGCCCTCTTTCGTGAGTTCAAAGCCACAAGTGATCAATTGAATAATGTCATCAAGCCCCTTCAACGAGCGTACCAAATTGGTGCGATGAGCCCACGGACATCCGACATTCAGGTAGAGAGCATAGCGATCTTTCTCCGCTGGAAATTCTGCGCCAGGATCCTTCGAGATTGTATTCCGGAATTGACTTGCTTTCCTTCTGAATTGACCGTCCGCATCGGCATGTTTATGGATGGGAGCCTGTTATCTGTTGGTACCAGATCAGGATCACAGGCACTATTCAAACCTTCTCGGCCATGTTGGCAACGTCTCTATTTTTTCGTTGCTATAGTCAGAATATTTGTCCAAACAAGTAATGCAAAAGACCTTTGAGTAGCTCCCTTCTACAGTCAAAGATAACAGAAAGCCTCGAAGCAAGGAAATTGGATTCCTGCCTGGTTGCGTGGATTTGGTGATCTGCCGCTTTCCGGGCATGCAGATGCGGAGAGTGCAGATACAACTCAAGCTTGTTCGATGAATGAGTCTCTCAGAATCAATCATGGGAAGTTCGTCTTGCAGAGTGGTAAGGTCTACAGTCAGCTCCGCTTTTGAAAACCAATAAATATTATATAAACTAATTTGGATTTGTAACAATTCTAAGCACTCCGTAGTAGAGCCTTGGAGCTTACACCCTTCAGGCTGTACCAAGAGAGGAGCTCGGACCCTGAGACCCTCTCGCCCCCACACCTGACCTAGCGCGGGAGCCCCCCCGCTGGCCCATTCGGACGTCATTGAATCTAGTCTTCCGGCAGAAAGATGTTGCGTTCCGCAAGCTTTTCGGCGGATTGGAGCTGCCTCGTGCGTTTCCTCGCAAGCGTATTCCGTGCATATTGTTCTTCGGCTTCATAATCTCCATTGGTCCTTGATTTTTTTGTGGAATTTGCCATTGTCACTTCTTCATAAACATCACAGCATATATTTTTTCCCTGAGCTTCCTTGTACATCACTCACAATGGCGCAAGATAAGCCTTTACCCTTTGCATATCAGTTCGGTGCAGGAGCTGTAGCCGGTGTGTCAGAAGTAAGCTTGTACAGGAAACCTTGATAGAGCTATTCTGACCTTCCATTACAGATCCTTGTGATGTGAGACATAACCTCCTAGGTCTAGCAAATTCTCTGATCCAATTCCTAAATCCAGGTATCCTCTGGATGTTGTTAAAACCCGGGTGTAAGTTCCAACCTCTTCTTCGTATTATCACTTTGACCGACAAATCTAGACAATTGCAGACGGGTGCGGGCGTGGGAGGTGAAGGCTATAATGGCATGATCGATTGCTTTAGGAAGATCATCAAGAATGAAGGCGCTTCCCGTCTCTATCGAGGCATCACTGCACCCATACTGATGGAAGCCCCCAAAAGGTCCGTCACCGCCGATAAGAGCAGCCTGGTCAACTCGTCGCCTCCTGCTGACTTAGTTGCAAAGGGCAACAAAGTTTGCAGCAAATGACTCTTGGGGCTCCTATTACCGAGGCCTTTTTGGCATGGAAAAGATGAACCAGCAGCTGTCGATTCTCACGGGCGCATCGGCTGGCGCTACCGAAGCATTCGTTGTTGTGCCATTTGAGCTAGTCAAGATTAGACTGCAAGATCGTGCGTCGGCGGCACGATACAATGGTATGATGGACGTTGTATTCAAGATCGTCAAAGAGGAAGGTCCCTTATCGCTGTACAATGGCTTGGAGAGTACACTGTGGAGACATATCCTGTGGAATGCCGGATACTTTGGAGTTATATTCCAAATCAAGGAGCTCTTGCCTAAAGCGACCGACAAGTCATCACAGGTCTGGAATGATCTAATCGCGGGAGCGACTGGTGGGACCATCGGTACTATGCTCAACACACCCATGGACGTTGTCAAGTCTAGGATCCAAAATTCACCTAAGATTGCTGGATCTGTGCCCAAGTATAATTGGGCATGGCCAGCAGTTGGTACCGTGATGAAGGAAGAAGGCTTCGGAGCACTGTACAAAGGCTTCCTCCCCAAAGTATTGCGGTTAGGCCCTGGAGGTGGCATATTGCTCGTCGTTTATACTGGTGTCATGGATTTCTTTCGGAAACTGCGAGGTGATGCATAAGCTGCATGTCGACTGGCTGCCGTTGCAGAGATGTCGACGGCCAATGCACCCATAACAAGACAGTCCCGAGAACGCAAGGCCGTCAAGGCTTAATCAGTACGCCTTCGTACCTCCCGGTCATCTGCGCTGATGCCTTTCACAGCGTCGGCGATCAAGTTTCGCAGCTCGTTCTGGCTTTCTTCACCCTGAAAGTCCTCTCGCGCTGCCAATTCTTCTATCCTTTGCCTCAACGCAGGATCCTGGACCTCTCCAAGATTCTGCTCGTCTTCTAGACTTCCGACACGCATCTGAACTCCTGGCGGTAACGGCGGAGGATGCCCATTCCCATTGAGCTCACTGGCAGCACCATTTGCACCCACAGTGGAGCCGCTCGGAACATTCCCAGCTCTCTGCTCTCTCATCTCTTTCAGGTAGTCAGCAACGGCCACATAGTCACCTTCAGTCCTGATCTTATCTTCGGCCGTCACACCTTCCTCGTTTCGAACGTCAAGGCTTGTTCCCATTATTTCAACCAGATGCCGCGCAGCTTCGACTGTTTCGACAACAAACAGCGCTGTCTCGCCATCCTCATCTACGATGTTTGGGTCGATATGGAACTCGGATCTAAGGGTGTCCATGAGGTCCAAATGGTTGTACGAAGCTGCTGCATGGAGCATGCTGTAGCCATGCTCATCCTGCTTTCCAGCAAGTTCAGGGTTGGAGCGAAGGAGAGGCAGTAGAGTGGGCGGATTTTCAGCAGCAAGTGCTAGTGGATTGGGCACAGTTGAAGCCACCGCTGCGGACATAGCTGTACCGCCTTACAGACTCTCAAGATTGGATATCCCCTCTGTAAATCTCCAATATGCGAAATGCTAGTCGCGGCTCGCTTCTTTTCCTGCCAAATCAGCAAGTTCTACTGAATGATGGAAACATCAGTTTTGTTAAGCTGGAGTCTCGGCTAAAACCCGGCGTTTTTTCCTTCCCGCTGGGAACACCAAATTCTCAGGTAAACATAAGCTTGACAAGGCGCAGCAATTGAGGAAGGAGCAATTACTAACTCCGTATATTTGATAGACTCTTCGCTTGGACTCATGATATGAGTCATTGATTTTGCGAGTCATGCAAGCTGTTACCACAGTCGTACCTTGACACAAATCTGGCTGAACTGGCATCTCAGAGTGCTGCACCTCGCGTATACCCAATTGCTGTTTGCGTTCTCATTCCATATCTGTTCAATTTCTTTTCACAGTCAAGAACTACCGCCATGAATGCGCCATTCGCCGCCCAGGAGGCCTCCGAGGTTGCAGGATTGATCAAGGAACTCGAGGCCTGCTCCAAAAAAGCGAGCGGAGGAAAACGCTCGGCCAGATGCAAAAAGCACACTTTTGACATTGCCGAAACCTCCTCGTCCGTAGATTCATGGCGTTTCCAAGAATGGGACTATAAGCGTCGTGACTTACCATCCTATGCTCGTGGCCTGTTCACGTATCGCAGGAAAGATGGGACACCCGAGATTGCCGTCCGAGGATACGACAAATTCTTCAATCATGGTGAGGTTCACGAAACCCAGTGGGCAAACGTTAAATCGAGTACAAAGGGTCCGTACGAGCTCAGTGTAAAGGAGAATGGCTGCATTATCTTCCTTGGAGGTATGGAGGATGACCACCTGCTTGTCTGCAGCAAGCATTCGACCGGTAGCCGCCAAGATGCCGATTTAAGTCATGCGGTGGCTGGTGAGAAATGGGTGGACCAACATCTCAATGCCATTGGGAAGACCAGGGCCGATCTGGCCAGGGAATTACGCAGACGGAATGTCACCGCTGTTGCTGAGCTTTGTGACGACCGCTTTGAGGAACATGTCCTCACTTACGAGCCTAAAGATGCAGGTTTGTACCTGCATGGGATCAACCTCAATCTTCCCGAGTTTGCGACGTACCCTGGTGAGTTGGTGCATGATTTTGCCGATCAATGGGGGTTCAAGAAAGCCGATTACTTGATCAAGGATGATGTCTCTTCAATGCAAACCTTTCTCAATGAATGCGCTGAAACTGGTTCGTACGGGGGGCGAGACACAGAAGGTTTTGTCATCAGATGCCAACGCAAGGGACACGGCGTTTCAGGGGCCTATCAAGATTGGTTTTTCAAGTTCAAATTTGACGAGCCATACTTGATGTACCGGCAATGGCGTGAATGCACAAAGGCAATCATAAGTGGTAAGGCACCGAAGGTCAAGAAACACCAGAAGATAACTGCCGAATATCTCAACTACGCCAAGCGCCAGCTCGTTCGCGATCCCCAGCTGGGAAAAGAATACCAAAAGAATCACGGGATCATCGCGATGCGGGAAGGTTTCCTTGAAGAACGTGGTGTCAAAGGTTCGGACATCATCAGACAAGAGGAGCAAGAAAGCCATTCTTCCAATACAGTGGGCAACAACGTTCTGCTGCTACCAGTGGCAAGCATAGGTTGCGGCAAAACGACTGTTGCACTAGCTTTGACAAAACTCTTTGGTTGGGGCCATGTGCAAAATGATAACATCACAGGGAAGTCTGGAAGACCCAAACAATTCACCACCCAGATTTGCAGTTCTCTAGCTGTCACGCCTGTGTGCATAGGGGATCGAAACAACCACCAGAAACGAGAACGGAAACAGATTATTGATGATGTCCTTGCTCAAATTCCCGAGGCCAAATTCATTGCTCTGCATTACGTTCACGACCCAAAGCCTGAAATGATACCCATGATACGCGAAATCACCCAGGAGCGAATATTTGCAAGAGGCGATAACCATCAGACCATTCAAGCTGGCACCAAATCCCGCCAGGAGATCACGTCTATCATGGAAGGCTTTCTTAATCGCTTTGAACCCGTCAATCCGTTTGCGGAACCAGACGATACCTTTGATGAAATAATCAATCTGGACGTTTCCGCTTCATCCCGGGAGAACCTCGAAACGGTGGTCTCCTTTGTTCATAGCCGTTACCCACAACTCATAAGATCAATGCCGTCCCCCGAAGAACTTGACGATGCGATTGACGCAGCGCTGAATGACTACACACCAGACCTGAAGCACGACTTGAGCTTTCAATCGACCAAAGGGAGCAAGAACAAGACGATTCACACAAACGGCGACGACGAATCCGCAATGGCAGCTCAGTGGCGATCAGGACCACGAGCACCACAGGGAATACCAAGGCCAGAGTATTTCTGTGTCAAGCTGCCAACCGATCAGGTCAACGAGATTTTGAAAGCAGCATTTCCAAAGCCTACAGAAGGCATTGCAAACATGTATCATGACCTGAAGGCTGCTGGGCGAATCCAAGCCAGCTTCCACGTCACACTCATCCATCGACTGTCGTTAAAAGATTCGAACAAGGAAAAGGCGAGAAAGGCCGAGGAGCTATGGCAGGACTTTTCATCGTTGCACAAAGAAAAGGTTACAGCAGCTAGCCTTTCCAACCCAACCTTTGATCCTGTTATGGGTACATGTCGAGTGCAGCTGGAAGCAATCGTGTGGGACGGTCGGCTCATGTGTATCGCCGCGAAGCTGCTTGATGCGTTCAAAACGATCAACGCAGTGGCACACGTCACAATCGGAACGGCAGACAAAAAAATCCCACCCGTTGAAAGCAATAAATTGTTAGAAGGGTGGCCTTTCCCCGCAGGAAGCAAACATGTGGAAAAGCTCAAGGATGAGGTGCTCAGTGGGGAAGTGCGCGTCGTCCACTCGAGGTGATACACGAGACGATGGCGAGGAAGGATGGCCACAGCTCAGCGTCAATGTATCCTCTACGACCAGATCGAAATTGCGTGCTTGGGCCATCCTCATGACTCACAAGCAGGGACAGTCTAATAGAATAGAGTTATATCAGCATCCATCCTGGCATTCTTGCAAGACTGGCTTTTCATTCATATGTCAGGGAGCGGCCTTCCTCAGTCCCACATGGATACATCATCCGCGTTGTGCTTCCGAATGATGAATCCTGGTTGACAAGGCTCTTCGCATTTCATTTTTTCCGCACGACGGAATCCCTCTGAATGAGTTGATATTGCGGTAGGAGAGAGGGTTAGCATGAGCTATATCTGGGCTGAGGGAAGATTTGTGATGATCACATGCTCATAGAAGGTCCTTGATTATTGCAGAACCCATGCAGACGTCATTCACTGGATTGACGTTGAAAAACGGAACAGCAATGGAATGCATGTGCGTGATGCAATTCCGATATCCATGGAGAGGTATGGTGTTGTTAGATATGTACAATACCGCTACACGAGAATCCATTATTGTACTGAGGTGGCGGTTTCATATGGGTATTCATGGCATATTCTCCGGTCGAAAAGCGGCAACGCACCGGTCTCAGCCCGTGACTGCTTCTCCTTCTTCTATTCTTCTTCGCTCAAGGTACCGCCTCCCACTCTCATACACCCCAAGGTATAGACCACTGCCAAGCGCGGTCCACAAGCCCCTTAATGCGCCTCCTCTAAACAGCCCCTTCAAGCCTTCGGTTCTCCATATCTCTCTCCCAACAGCCAAACCGCCAGCCCGACCACCCCTAGCAGCCTGCTGTTTCGTCTTCTCAAGCTCGGCCTTCGGGTCTTTCCCAAGTGCTTCAATGTCCTTAACGGCAGCTTTTTGGTGAGCATTACCGCTAGTCCCACCATCAGAAGCGCTCAGCATAATCCTCGTCTTGACGACATCAATGGGCGTGGTAACCACAGCAGCGACACTTCCCGCGCTGCCCGCCGAGAACGCCGTCACCAAGCCCGTTTCGAGCATACTCCCCGTCGCCATCCCGCTACGCTCCCGGTAGGCATGGATCATACTCCGCAGATGCTCAAACATGGGAAATTGCATAGCCGTGAAGGGCAGGTTGCGCCCCGCGAGCGCGGTGTACCCCCGCCATAGCTGGGTGGGTGAATTGAACTTCCTGATGGCTATCATTGTGGCGTTGCCGTCGAAGACCTTGTTCGAGGGCGCGCGACCCTTGACCATTTGCGCATTTTGCTTAAGGACCTCGGCGGGGGTGAGGATGAAGCAGGAGACCAGCTCTGCGGCTCCCGAGGCGAGGGAATGGGCTACGGGGAGTGGAAGAGGGGAGTTGCTGGAGAGAAGGGATTTGCTGCCTTCGTAGGTGATGAAGAAGGCTCCTGCTTGAACGGGTGAGTTTGGTAATTTGATGGCTGGATGATCGTGTAAGAGCCAAGCTCACAAGAAGGGACGGTTGCCAATATGACGCTACCTATCCCCTGATAGAGCCCGCGAAAGAGGGAGCGATTCACCGCTCCGGTCGAGGCATTGGTGTAGGACTTCTTGTAGTCTGGCGATTGCAGACGCGTTTTGATGGTGTCGAGGGGATAGACCAGGAAGTCAACGGTGAAAGCTGCAAAGGCACCGGCAAGAAGGATGTCAGTATTGGTATTATTGAATGACATTGGACTTGCATGCAAGTCACGCTAGAGTGGAAGGCTACATGGTTTTGATATGAAGTTGATCAAACTTTCGATGTCTATCATCGTCATCAGATCTCATAGGCAAGCTTTTTGGTCGCAGCGGGTGATGCCGGGTCCACGCCCTTCAACGCCTGCGCTAGCCGCCAGGGCACTATGGGGAGCGAGAGTACGTGAGCCAAGCCAAGTTTAGATCGAACGTCGCAACTGCCAACTTCTTTTCACTCTCGTTCTTGACTCTCTGAACCACGTTATTGTTGCATCGACCATTCTACGCCAAAAGCTTTCTGCGGACAGTGTGACTACTCTTCGAAGGCAAATCCACAAACAACGATCTATTGAGGCGCTCAAGGAACGGGTGACGTACGTCCCCTCTCCTCAGCCACTTCTTTAGCCTATCTGGGACCTGGTGGATCCCAGCGAGGCTGAAAGCTTGCCCCCCTATCCTAACGAATTGGTTCTCTGAACGATCAATCGTGCTATCATTCGAGGCTGTGTACTCATGTGGTCAATCGATCACTAACGCCTTACTTGACAGGTTGACGAAGACCTTGCATCTACCCGAGAAAGGGACGCATATATACCCGATAGTGGAGCCGCAAAGACAAGATAAGGCATCGTTCTTTCACTTCAACAGGCCTTGCCCCGATCTTTTTTTCTTCTCTCTTCAAGAGACCAACACCTCATCTCTTGGACCGCTATTGAGCTAGCACTACAGCTTCGGATCAGAGTGCACAGCAGAGTAGCCTGACCATTCCGTGGCAATGTCGTACTACGACGAAGACAATTACGACGATCATCGTCGGCACAAGGGTGACCGAGATCGACGTCAGAGGGCAGAACCAAAGTACGAAGAAGAAGAAATTATTCGAGCACGCAGCGGTCCTAAGGGATCCTCGAAAGACTTGGTTCCAAGTCCAAGACAGAGACGTCGCGATAGCAGTGACAGCTCGATTGAAGAAATTCCAAGAGACTTCCCTCCGCGAGGTGGTGGGTACGATAAGCGTTCCGACTATTCGTCGAGAAGGGCCAGATCCGCAAAGGACTCAAGAAGAGGCGGCCGTTATGATGACTATGATGACGGCTATTACGACGAGAGGCCGAAAAAGCGAGGGAGCAAGCGTGAGTAGATGTGTCCCGATAGTGATGACTTGCTAATATGCACCCCAGGCGATCGGCGCAGAGACTATTCTTCGAGCTCCAGCTCTCGCTCTCGCTCTCGAGGTCCAGACCGAGATCGTCGCAAGTCTCTAGGTGAACAGGCTCTCGGTGCTCTAGGTATTGGGGGTGCAGGGGCCGCTGCTCTGGGCGCTCTTGCCGGTCAGCGGAGCAAATCGCACGATCGAGATGATCGATCTTCTCGACGGGATCGTCGTTCTCGCCGGTACTCCTCATCTTCATCTAGATCTCGCGGTCGCGGTTCCAAGGACATGGACATGAACGCCAAGATGCTGCAAGCCGCGAAAGCTGCAGTGACCGCTGGCGGTATTGAAGCCTGGCGCATGCGAAAAGAGCCTGGAGGTTGGGGTGGACCGAAAGGCAAACGAGTCTTGACCGCCGCAATCGGGGCTGCGGGGGTTGATGGCCTGCTTGGTGGGGACAAAAACGGAGGCGGCGGAGGGAATGTTATCCAGTCCACGATAGGTGGCTTGGTAGGCAACAGACTCCTCAACGGCTCAAGAAAGGACGAAAGATCCCGCTCTCGTTCCCGGGGCCGAGACGACAGCAGAGACCGCGGTAGCAAAGGCATAGCTGGTCTTGGTGCTGGTGCTCTCGCAGCAGCCGCAACGAAGGCGTTCGAGAATCGCAGCAAATCCCGCGGTCGAGGCAAGCGGGACTATAGCAGTTCGGATGACGACGATTACGGACGTAGGAGAGGTGGAGGCAGGCGGTCCAAAAGTGTGAGTGACTACATGAGACAGGGTATGGCTGGCTTAGGAATAGGAAGTAACAAAGACAAAAGGGACACTACTGACCGAGGCACCCCTCGCGATCTGGGCAACGACAGTGACAGCGAGTCAGAAGACCCTCACTCGCAACTGAGAGCTGGGCCTAACGGCGCTGCCATGGGGGCCTTAGCTCACGTCAAGCACAATCAGGACGATAGCTCTAGCTCGGACGACGACATCTCTTCATCGGAAGAGGAGCGGGAAAGAAAGAAGTTGGGTAAGAAGCAGCTGATCACCGCTGGTCTTGCTTCAGTGGCGACAATACACGCGGCACATAATGTTTATCAAAGCGTCCATATGCGAAAAGTTCGAGCAAAGGAAGTGGCAGAGGGTGATATGAGTCCGGAGCAGGCACGAAAGAAGAAGAATAATGCTCGGTTGCATAATGCTGCTTCCATCGGCATAGCAGCACTGGGAGTCAAGGGCGCCTACAGCGAATGGAAAGAAATGCAAGAGTCGAGACATGAAGTTCGGGAGTTCGATGAGAAGCGGGAACGCAGACACGAACGGCGGCTTGAGAGAGCGATGAGGCAACAGGACGGTCATAAGGTGGAGACCGCATCTTCTTCCATGTCGGGCCATTCAACTCCGCAACAATATCATGGGCCTGCTGCAGCATCCAGTGTCTCTAGCTACAACGAATACATGTCAAGTCACTACCCTGTGACTGCGCCCAACATGACATCAAACGATCCCAACCGGTACTACAGCGAACAGCAGACAGGCCCTGGACCACACTACTCCGACGGCAATCCATATCAAGCAGCTCGTGCGCAGCCTGTTCCTCATCACCATGCACCGGTCCCACACATGGCACCACCACCAGCATATCATTAGGGCGGCATCTATTTTCCCTACTGATGATTCGCTTTCTTTCGGATACCTGTCTCAATACAATTTCCTAGGACAGATATGATGGTAATGGGTACGAGGGTCATGGCAGTCATCATGGCAAGATATTTGATAATGTTTGCGTCATCACGACGACTTACGAATAGATTTCATTCACGTTTCCACACTCTCGAATATTAAAATCACGTTCAATTGATGGCTCACTGGAACGTGTGGGCTAAATCGATCTCTGATCTGACCCCAGGTTTCTCATTTCCGACTCTATCTTGGCCTACAGCTGGCCCCCGCCCGCGCCCAGAATCCTCAAACCTCCTCCCTCGCCCGCATACGCAATCCAGTATTTCCCGGGGTGCCATGCCACCTGCCCTGCTCCCCCACCCGTCGCTCCCAACTCTACTTTCCCCACACACTCCCCACTCTCCACGTGCACCACCTCCAAGCTCGTGCCCTCATCACAGCCACCCACCACATAACTCCCGTCGAAACTGAACCCCACGCTCTTGACTGTCCCTACAGGACTGGTGATCGTTCGCTTACATATCCAGTCCCAGGTATCGTACAGACTGATCAGGGCGTCGGATCCCCCGATGGCGAGGTACCGCCCCGTCGGGGAAAGGGCGAGGGAGAAGCAGGAAGAGGTGTGGGCATGGAGGGTGTGTATCGGGGAGAGGGAGGGGTAAGCGAGGATGGAAATGGAGCCGTCGCCACGGGTGAGGAGGAGGTGCTGGGGCGGGGCGGTGTGGGAGAAGGTGAGTTCGTTGGTCTGCAGCAGTTGCGGTAGGGGGTCCTGGACGGCGGGGGTGGGGTGGATGGTGATGGGGATGAGGACGTCGGTCTATTGCAATCCATCCAGAGCAGAGTCAGCACGATTTTTTTTTCACTGCCGGAGCCTCTTAAAAAGCCAGGAGCGAAAAAGAAGGAAGAAAGAAAGATAAGCAACGTGATGAGCGTAGGATGACCCACCTTCGTCCCCACAATCACAACCGCCCCATCCCCACTCCAACAGATCGTCAGCCCTTCCCCCCCCAGCTGCAGCACCGCCGTGCAGGTCTTACTCCTCACATCCCAAAACCGACACGTCCCATCACTGCTCACGCTCGCCAACTCCGCTTCTTTCGTCGGGTTCCACCCAACCCTCTCGATGCCCCCCGTATGGCCCCGCAGCTCCGTACTATTCTTCACTTGGGGTTTATCCGGGTTCCAGATCCGGAGCGTGCGGTCCGCGGAGCCCGTGGCGATGTACTGGCCCGTGGGGTTCCAGGCGATGGTGCGGATGGTGTGGGAGCCCGGGCCGCGCGAGGCCGGGTCGTGGTAGGATTGGGGTTTCAGCGTGGCGAAGAGGGCGGGGAAGCGGTCTTTGGCGATGGGTTTGCGGGGGGGAAGGGGCGCCATTGGTGGGGTCTGTGGGGAGAAGGGGGGGGGGTAATCGTGGAAGTTGCTGTTGGGTGGGCTAAACAAGGTTCATGGTTTTAGGGGGTTGAGGTTGCTGCCATGTCTGGGCGCTCAAAACATCGCATCTGCTGTGGAAATGCCTTTGCCGCGCTTTGGATCGGTCCCGAAGATGCAAGCGAGGCGTTGACGTGAGGGCGTTTCTTTGTTGACGAGCGCTGTGCCTTTGACGTTGATGTGACGAAAGTGAGCTAATCCCAACTAGGCAATATATCAATATCAAGCCTAACTCTCAGCTTTTGTTCGTCGCATCTACACTTGACGGCATCTTTTGGCATTACGCCGCTGTGCTTTGTACGGCCATCATGTCAGAGAGTCCATCCACCAAGATCCATGTCTCCCGTGGCTTCCTTCCGCACTGGGTTGACCCAAAGGAGCCTCCAAGCAAACGAGCGCCATATAGCACCATTCTAGGTCAACCGTTCACCCATACAGTGGGTATAGATATTTATTTCGTAGGACTGCTCCACTGCTAACTGAAAGCAGGTGAATATCGTTTTGCCCCAGGAGCTCTATGACATCGTGTGGAGCAATGTCGCAGCCAAGATGGGCGAGGCTCAGTATGAGCGAGTGATCATGTCTTTGCCGGACATTCTGGAGGAGGAGTTCTTAAGCGAATATGTTAGGAAAGGTAAGGATGATTCGTTACTTATTTTACGGTCTTGATCGCCTTGGATCGATTATGAATGCAGATAATTCTACGTTTTATTCACGCTTTGCTCCGTCAATGTGTTGGATTTATTGATGAAGCTGAGAATGCCTAGAAGATGATGATGGTGGATTGTTTTCAAGTATTGAGATGCCTTACGCGGGAGCGAGCATTTCGTTCTGTATCTTTCGTTCCTTGGTCAAGCCCATGAAGACTTTTCCATGATCGCTTTTCGGAATTTGGAACATTTCAACAGTCTGATTTTGGGATGCGTTCTTTAGCTCATGAGGGTATCTTGGCTTAGGTAACTCCATCCTGCTCTCAGAAGGTCGCCCCGGTGTGGACAAAAGGTACTCTATGGATGAAGGTAGGTGCTGAGCAATCCTACAAAGTTTCGCTTTCATGGGTCCTCTCTGGAACATACGATAGGTCTCCTACGCATTGAGCTACCAAAAGATGTATATGAGCGTACGGGCCTGCTTGGCCAGGCGATCGAAGATGGAGGTAGGAAGCACCAAAAGACGAGGTTTGGTGAGCGATCTCCAGCCAAATTCCTATTAGGAAAACGTACTGAATCAGGTTTTCAGCTATCCAAGTTGATCTTCGACAGCCATCGATGCATCATGGCAGGAAGGCATTTGATCGACTTCTCTGGGCTTGCAAGAATGTCTTGGCGGAGTCAATTGCATGGCTATTCTGCGATCCAGAGAAGAGAGACATCTGTAAGCGGGGATCGAACAATATCGCAGTACCCTTACCTTTGGTTCAGGAGCTAATAAGCACTCAAAATCTCAGCAAATCGGCCTATAGGCAAACACAAGCCTACAACTCGGAAACTCGAGCCTATCACAAATCGGTGCGCGGGAGTCCTTGTACCATCATTAGATCCAAGTGAGCAGACAAAAGATGATCTGTTCGAAGAGTGGGCTCTCGAAACGCAAGAATGGCTGGATCTGGTCTCGCTACGGAGCCCTCAAGTCCTGCAAAACGATCAGACAGATCCTTACCTCAGTCGCTACCAAGTCCGCGAAGGGCCTGCCGGGCCCAATACCCAAGATCTGGTCACCCTTACTTGGAAGGGCTTCATTTCGTCTACTTGGCTCAGGTCCTTGCTAGTTCACATCAAGTATGTAATGGCTTGCTTTAAAGCATTGGCCTCTCTATCATATCAGATTGTATGACTTCGCTGATACCTTTGCAGTGCAGCTGTGTCCAAGGCACCCAATAGGGACGCCCACTTCTTCAGTCTAAGTGCATATGCATTTGATACTGCAGTCGGGGAACAGCAATTAGGTTATACCATTTTGAACACTCCTCGCCCTGTCAGTGAGACGGATAGCGCCTCAGGTGATGCTACTCGAACACAGAAGCCGATTCGAGACTACGTGCTATGGAAACATTTCAAATCTTGACCGATCTCGCAAATGGCCAAGATGATTGAAGAGCTCGGTCGCAAATTGATCGGCTTATTGATCGTACAAATCTATACACCACTTCATGATGGCGGCAGAGTCAACAAGACTTGGTGCTTCGATTCTCCAAATACCTGTTACCCATAGTCTCTCATGCTCATCCCAACAGGTTCTCAAGTCACGGGGGGCACATGCGCAAAGTGACAACAGAAGATGGCAGAATCAATCTGTGCAATCATTCGCCGCTTCCCCAACTTCTTATTCTTATCGCTTGCCTACCTTTGCCTGCCTCATGACAGGCTTTGCTTTTTGGCAGCAGCGTCACTCTACGCCATATACTCAAATCCGTCAAAATTATGACCTCTAGCGATGATGTTTGTGGCTTTTCGTGCACATTGTGGCCGCTCAGTCAAAATCTTACCGTTTGGCGTCGTCAAGCCACACATCCCATTTTGGTGAAACCCATGTCCTCCAGCGTCGAAAGACCGGGTGTAGAGGTAACGCAAGGGGCGGTCGAACCCGAAGAAAGTTACCCATTTGGGAAGAATTCATGTCCTCCAAAGTTGACAAGCAAGGGGGCGGTCCAAGCAAACTATTTGGTATCACAATCCCAGCTGGGTAAACCCCCCTCCTCCAGCGTCGAAAGATGGGCAGAAACAGTGCGATCCAATCAGAAGAACGTTCTCAATTTGGTGAAACCCATATCCTCCAGCGTCGAGATGGGCAGAAACACTGCGGTCCAATCAGAAGAGCATTTCCAATTTGATGAAACCCACATTCTCCAACATCGAAAGATGGGCAGAAACAGTGCGGTCCAATCAGAAGAGCATTTCCAATTTGGTGAAACCCATATCCTCCAGCGTCGAATGCTGTATGCCGCGGTGCAGTAAGGGGGCAATCCAATCAGAAAAGAGTTCCCAATTCGGTAAATCCATATCGTCCAGCGTCGAAAACTTTGGTCAAGAGGTATGTCAGGGGCGGTCCAATCAGATCAAAGCTATCGCAAATGCCACGTTACCCGTTATCGATAACAACGTTTTCAACAGGCCACACGACATGACAAACTTGCATCAGCTTCACCCATTGCGAACTTCGGCGGAGAACCATGGATGCCATGCAAGCCTACTCCTGCGCCACAGCATCATGGTTCTGGATCCAAGCTGTACCGTTGTTTGTCTCGCCGCGGCTGATGGTCAACATGCTCGCTCCGGATGCGAGGAGGCCGACGGGTGAGCTCTAACCCCCCCCCTCCAAAAACCTTCTCCTTTCAACGCTTCCTCTTCCATGTGACTATGAAGTTGCAAATGATGACGATCCGGATGTGTCGAGCTCGTGCTGATTCTCTCTCCCTCTCTCTCTCTCCAGAGCTTGAGACCTACTTCTCGCGCACCCTGGCGCTCACCCTATTCACCTTCGCGCTCGTCATGATCCTCCTGAGTGGGATGGTCCCGCTGTCGAGCTTGAGCGCGGAATCGGAATGTGAGTGCCCCCCCCTCCATCCCTATCGTGTAGAGGCCATCCAAGCTAAAATCCCTCCCTCTCTCTCGCGCGCGCAGCCGAACACGCACCCTCACCATACCACTACCCCGCCACCTTCCTCACCAGCGTCTACCACGGCGCTTCGCTCATCTACTGCTACACCACCTATCAATCCACTAATTCTGTCTGTTTCGCGTTCGGCATGGTGGGGAGTGGGTTCCTGGCGTGTTGGGGCCTGTGGTGTTTGGTGTTTGGGGCCGTCGAGGGGGGTGGGAAGGATCGGGTGAGTGGGTGGCCGTTTCGGAATAAGCCGGAGAGGGAGGCGAAGAGGGAGAAGATGATGGGGCGGAAGGGGTTGTAGAGAGATAATCGAAGAGTCACCTTGGGATTGCTCAGACATTAAAGGGTCACGGGGCATTGGAGAAGATTGGCTTTTGATATGATCTTTCTGCGGAAGAAGCAGCAACATCATTCGAAAAATGGGGATTATGAATCCACTTGAAAGCAAACGCATGCCGCGCCATCCTCATTCCCGCGCCTGATCGTCCATGACCATCTGTGCCGGATGGATCAGCTCCGGTGGCTGGTCAAGCTGCTCCGCTTTCCGGTACCACGGCGGGTCCTCGCCCACGAGCGGCAGCGGCTCGCCAGGCAAGCTCTCATTCAGGAGCTCCACGATCCTGGACTCGTCATTTGAATTCATGCTGTACGCGAGCGCCAACTCCGCCTCCATCAGATTCGTGAGCACCAATTCCTTCTCCGTCCACTCGTTCCGCCGCTTCGTCTTCAGATCTTTCACCTCGGCCTCCAGTTCTCTCCCAGCAGCTTCCGCCCACGCGATCTGTCTGCGCAGCAAGCGGAACAGCTGGTTCGGCGGCATGCCTTGCTCCTCGGGGCTGAACGCGGCTTCGGGGGGGTACTCGAAGGGGGTTTCTTCCACGCCTCCTCCCGAGGGTGGAGAGAGCGTGGCGGCCTCGTCGGCAGCTTCGTCGCCTCCTCCTTCTTCCTTGGGAGCTTTGGAGTTCATCACGAGCTTGAGCCGCTGCGGTTTGAAGTTCGCGGACGAGTAGTTGCGCGGGACGGGGTCGGACGGTCGTAGCGCTTCGGTCTCGTGGACGGTGCGCATGTGCTTGGCCAGCGCGTCCGAGCGGGTGAAGGAGCGGTCGCATTCTGTTACCAAGAAAAATCATGTGTGATCAGCAGGGAAAACGCCATGATACGAAACATTGGCAGGGAGAGATGGAGATTCTTACCAGGTAGCGCGCAATAGAAGGGCTTCTCCTTGGTATGACTCCGCATGTGCGCCTTCAACGCATACCCACTCGCATGCGTGACCCCTTTCCTCGAACACTCCACCCACTCGCACGCATAGTTGGTCTCCTTGCTGCCGATATGATCGTCATGCAAATGCGCGACCAACCTGTCCATGTTGCCCAGATCGCCCACCGTGCACCCGTCCCATTTACAGACCCGCACTTGCACATGTGCGCGCGGATCCTCGTCCGGCATGGATGAGAATTCGCCACCGGCGGGGGAGACGGGGATGTCGCTCCAGCCGTCCTCGGAGATGGTTTCGTCCACCACGTCCGAGGCGTCGATGTTGTGGGGAATGGGGGTGGAGCGGTGGGAGGATGCGTTTGCGCCGCCGCCGCCACCGGATGAGCCGGCCAGGCGACGCCGTTTCGAGGGTGGCATTATCAGATGATGGTGGGCAGATGAGGGGTCGAGGAGGTCGAGGTCGTGTGGTGTTGAGCCATCGTCCTCGACCTTGACGTCTTCCGCGAATTCACTGGAGCCGTGCGAGGAGAGTTGGGAGGAGACGGGGGAGGAGGTGCGGGAGGAGTCAGCCATTGCTGGATCGTTTAAGCTTTGCAACGAAGCAAACAATCCACTGTGGAGATTGCCAAAAGGCTGAAGAGTGAATGATGGGAGTAAATCAGCGAATAGGTATCCTTGTACAATTGCACAAAGGTGATTTGCCTTGCTTGCGCCTTGCAGCTTGGAGTAGATTTATGAATATACTATGTCGACGCGTATGTCGCCCTAGCTGTTACGTCAAATCAATCAGCGGTTTTTAAGCATTCAAGGCATTGCAATTCCCACGTTATTTGTCTTGCAGAGTTGAAGCTTCGCAACCGCACACTCCCTCCCAACCCCAACATGGCCCCCTCAAAAACCAAAAAAGCCAAAGCTGCAGCCGCCGCCGCCGCCGCCGCCTCTAAAAAGGAGGAAAAGAAGCCCCCACCCGCCGACGGCCCCCCCTCGGAAGCCTTCCACGCCGCCATGGCCGAATACTACGCCCAGCGCGATTGGTTCAACGAATACAAGACCCAATTCTGGGCCTCCATCCCCGAAACCCCCCCCAACGAATCCCCCAAGATCCCCCTCGAAAAGCCCTGGTGGGACAAGGAACACGAGGCCAAATGGGAGAAACAATTTCCCGGTCTGCTTGAACAACGGCGGAAGAGGGATGGTGGTGTGGATGAAGAAGGGTTGACGGACGCTTTTCAGAGGCAGATGAAGCTGCAGGAGGAGAAGGAGGAGGAGGAGAAAGCGGAGAAGAAGAGGGTCAGGGAGGAGAGGCAGAAGGAGAGGGAGGCTACTGCGGCAAGTGGGAAGGGGAAGAAGAAGGAAGTTAAGGGGGAGGAGTTCGCAGATGATGATTTCGAGATTGTGGATGTGGACGGGTTGATCAGGCGGTTGACGGGGCAGTGGGAGTTGAATGTCCCGCAGGCGTTCAAGTTTCCGAAGTGAGGGATGGGGTCGATGGGTGGGGATGGACTGTGGTGCTTGGTACTGCCATCGATGCAACGCGATCAAGCATCAAGGGCTAGAGTGGCAGACATATCCGAAATGTCCGCATATCGACTTTCCGCCGACAGGCTGAGCGTGCAAAGGCTTACAGAGGAATAGAGGAGAAAGGTAACTCCTCCCTTATGACGAGCCTATTTGGAAGTAGCCAAAGCTCACCTCACGACAGATCGTTAGCTTATAGCTCCTCCACCCACCCTTCTTACTTCACACTAGCGACGAGAAGTAGCAGCAATCTACACAACGGGATGTCATAGCCTATCGACCCTCGAAAGAGCACATGGTAAGCAAACGTATCCTTCGAATCCCACTCCTTGTAAATTTTCGTCTTTTTATGTAGTATGATGAGCAAAACCCCAAGAATTCTGCAATACGGAGGTCTGTCGTTCAAAGAACACGGCTTGATGTCGATACAACACATTCTTCCTATCTGATCAATTGCGAAATCTGATCTCTTCTCAAAGGGTGGCGTCCTAGTAGGCTTTGCTGATGTTCATATTTCAGGTTATCATTGGCCTGGTCTTGACGACGATAGTAGAGTTGCAAACACTCTACAAGCCAATGGATGTCTTTCTTGTTGTTTGCAAAGACAACACAGGGAAAGCTGGCATGCACAGCTGTCATGCTTTCTAAAAGATTGGAGATATCGCATGGCTTTATCGCCCTGGGTGTAGTCATGGCATGCTACACCATACGTCACTCCGTTGTGGCTCGGGGGCGTGCACGTGGGCCGCGACGGCAAGACCAAGCTCGAAAAGGAAATATTGGACCTCACAGCTCAGAAATTTCGACGCTGGACGAGAGTTGAGCCTGATCGGGTATAATGGAGTAAAGTGTCACCACCGTCGTGATGACGATTTCCTATTTGGGTGATGGCAATATTGCAATCTGATATTGGGTCAACGCACGTGACACTGAAATCCAGAGGCTCGCTCGACGGGACATAACGCGTGAACTGAAAAGCTGGATAATGGACTGGATTGGTGAATTGCATATTTCATCTTGACCTAACAAACGACGGTTGTTGAAGCGCCGACGGGGTATCAAGATATCTAAGAACGCCTTGCCAATGAAGTCGAAATAAATCCCAGGTTTCTTGTTGAGAAAACCTCCGGTTGCCTTTGTTGAAGGACACATGCTTTTGTATGATCGTAAGTCATAATAATATCGTGTTGAAATTTACGCCATCTCCACGACATTCCCTCTAATATCGGTAGCTGCAAAGGCCTTGTTAGCATTCATACCACCTTCTAGGGAGCAAAGGCTTACGTGTCTGGCTTGAAAGGCCCCTCGATCGGCAGCCCAGTGTATTCTGCTTGCTTGGGTGTCAATTTTGTCAGTTTAGCATTGACATGGTCTAAGTGTAGCAGAGCGACCTGCTCATCCAGAATCTTAGGCAGAACAAGGACCTCGATACCCTTCTTTCCGGTCTTGCCAAACTCAATGTACTTCTTGCCGAACGCTTCATCCTCGGCCTTGTACAACATGATTTGCGCAAGGACCTGGTTAGTGAAAGAGCAGGACATGACGAAGCTTGAATGGCCTGTTGCACAGCCCAAGTTGACAAGACGCCCTTCAGCTAGGAGAATGATGTGTCGACCATTGGGCATAAGGAAGCGGTC
Source organism: Ramalina intermedia (assembly GCA_003073195.1). Classification (NCBI taxonomy): domain Eukaryota; kingdom Fungi; phylum Ascomycota; class Lecanoromycetes; order Lecanorales; family Ramalinaceae; genus Ramalina; species Ramalina intermedia. The sequence continues at coordinate 358,546 of PEKF01000191.1, read as the reverse complement.
GACCTGTGCCTTGATGTTCTGGACCGACTTGGCATTGGCCTTGAGCCAAGCAACGTCGATTTCAATGTCGAAATGTCCAATGTCTGGGACAGTCAGCGTGCCTACACGGGAATTTGAGAAGGACAGGACTTACTGCAAACGACGGCGTCATTCTTCATCTGTTCAAAGTGAGCGCCTGTCAGAATGTCTCTGCAGCCGGTGGTTGTGACGAATATCTGGCCGAGCTTGACAGCATCCTCCATCGTTGTCACCTCATAACCAGAGACTGCCGCTTGTAGGGCATTGATGGGGTCGACTTCTGTGACAATCACTCTTGCACCCATGACATGCAGCGCTGAAGCACATCCTTTGCCGACATCACCGTAGCCAGCAACGACCGCCACTTTGCCGGCAATCATGACATCCGTAGCTCGCTTGATACCATCGATCAAACTTTCTCTGCAACCGTACAAGTTGTCGAACTTTGATTTGGTGACTGAGTCGTTGACGTTCACAGCGGGGACGAGCAGCTTTCCATCTTTGAGCGCCTTGTAGAGATGGTGGACACCGGTGGTTGTTTCTTCACTGAGACCGTAGCAGTCCTTGAGCATCTCGGGGTGTTTCTTGTGCACCAATTCTGTGAGGTCTCCACCGTCATCAAGGATGAGATTGAGGTGTTTCCCATCTTTGAAGGCGACAAGTTGTTGCTCTATACACCATTCGTATTCTTCTTCGGTCTCCCCTTTCCATGCAAAGACAGGAGTTCCAGCCGCGGCAATGGCAGCAGCTGCGTGGTCTTGTGTTGAGAAGATATTGCAAGATCTGGGTGATAGCGTCAGCTCCTATCTAAGGAACACGTGGCTCGATCAGGACTTACGACCAGGTCACCTCGGCTCCTAACGATGTGAGAGTCTCAATGAGCACGGCTGTCTGAATGGCTAGAAGATTGTCAGCTGGCAGTCGCCTTTGCAAGCAACGTCAACAGACTCATGTGCAAGCATCCTGCTATCCTAGCTCCCTTCAATGGCTGATCTGATGCATATTTCTCCCGCGTTGCCATGAGACCTGGCATCTCATTCTCGGCAAGCTCGATTTCTCGACGGCCGAAAGCAGCCAGAGACTATTGAGTATGGGATGAGCACATGTCTGACAGGAAACATCTCAATTGGCTTACAATGTCAGCAACCTTGAACTTGGAGGCTGGTGCGCCGTTCATCATGATCGCGATTGTTCTTGGGAGATGTCTTTGCTAGATGAAGTTTACGTCACAAATGGACAATTGCAAAGGTGAGGAATGGGTTTTGCGATTGTGGACGAAGATGTGGGTTTGGTGGAAAAAATGATTGACAGATGGTCGTAGAGTGAGATTGAGGTGCTAATAGTTAATGTGTGGCACGGAAATCTTTTCTGTCCCGCCCGCTATGACGCATCAGGCTTCGAAGCGAAAATACCAATGCTACGATACGAAGACACCCTTGTGGATGTCCTCGTTGATCAGAGTGGTCCCAAAATTGGGCCTAGAGCATAGGACGCGAGAACGGATTGCGAAGCTCGGAGATCGGAGACCGAGTGCAATAATGGTCGTATTGGATCTACCGTCCAAATGCAAACATCACGATTCCTGCCCAGCGCCTGGCAACAAATTCCCTCTTACAGCGAACATCTTACCAGTAACACCGGCTGTGAAGCCATCTATCTGCCTGGCATACTGCTCTACCTGCCGACTGTTCAACATCGTCTCCAGCCTCCCCGGTTCGGTTGGCAGTTTAAATAATCTCTGCCATTCATCCTCCGGTAGCGGGCTTTGCTTCGCCATCACTCTTGATGCGTTCTCTGACTTCCGTTTCGTTTGCCAAGCAGTGATCTTCGCTTGCTCTCTTGCTAATTGCCGTTGGTAGTACTGATAATTGTTGAGCTCGGTATGGTGGGTTTCTATGCTGTCCAACAACAGGTCTGTGGTTTGTGTGAGGAAAGGATCTACGGATAGGTTGAGGGCGGTGAAATTGGGTGCGAGAGGTTCTTTGACTTGTGAAAGCGATTGCAATGATGGTGGTTGCTGTAGCTCGACCTCTGCCGGAGGGGCTGAGCTGGGTAGTGAATGCAGGAAGGACGTCAACAGGTGTGAATTGTGGATCTGAAGAGGTAGCTCGAGAAGGATGTCTTGATAGCGCAGATTCGATTTTTGGAGGCTGAGGAAAAAGTCAGCATTCCAAGCCAGATGTTACCATTGGCTCTGCCCACCTTTCTGTGGTAAACTTGTTCTCCTTGAATGCAGTCATGAATGCTGGAGACAACCTGAATGCCCGTAGACTAAGGCTTCCCTGTGTACTTCTGCTGACATCATGGACTATGGCGACTGTTCGTTCGTTGAGGTCTTTCTGGTAATGGTGTTGGTTTTCGATGAAGCTGGGCTGTATGAAATGGCCAAGATTCGTGCTTGTATACCACCCAGTATTGTTGGCATCCACGTTGACTTCCCTCAACTTTCGAATCATTTCTGCTTGGTACGCAATATTTCCCTTAGCCCGTGGTGCTGTAGAAGCCAAGCTCGTAGGTGTATTATGGTCGTGATAATTGTCGGTTGGAGGCGCATCAACCGTGGGAAAGGGGAAGGCATTTGTGACTTCCAGATTGTTGTTCTTGTCCATCCCTACAAGAAAACCGGTCGCCTGTGTTGGATATCCTTGTGAACAGTGCTTAATGATCTTCATTACAACCTAGCAACAAATGAGCATTCGCACCAGTATTTTGATGAAGCGTGAACAGACGAGCGCCTCGACCTGGACAGCCTTGAGCGGCACATCCCCAGCCTTTCTGTTGAAGACTTAGCGACAGCTTAGATGATTGCATATGCAACTTACAGTGTATCCGCGAGAGTCGCCATGATGTAACGGTCCAACGCAGTATCGCGTTCAAATCTCGCAACGAATATTCTGATGTCGCATTTCTGTCACTGTGTGCCATTGATGTGGACACATAATGCTAAGCTTCTTGTGCTTAGCGTCATTCTTCCATCCGCTCACCTCGTCATATCGTCGAAAGGACATATCGTTGAAAGGGTTCCATCTCGAGTTTGTCAATCATATCAAACCTCTGTCTACTTAGACGTTGCCTCGTCTCCCTCAGACTTTCGTGGGACGGGTGGGTCAGAAGATGAGTGTAAGCATTGATAGAGAGAATCTGCTCCTTTGCACAGCCAGTCTATTGCACAGCTTCCCCCTACCTATCGAAAAAAAATCATGATTGCGGGGGCCGTGACGTCTGCATCTGCGGACATGATGTTTCATCATTGTTTTAAGATCTCCAATCATCAACATCAAGCAGGGTCGGTTTCAGCCTTCCGACAATCCTCGATAAGAGGCTCAATCAATTGTTGACCCGCAGACAATTTACCAACTGTCACGGCATCGAGCCAATCTGAATGCTGTTGCATGATGAATTCATCCATCACAAGGTCCACACCACACAGTTGTTTCATTGAAGGATCTTGCGAAGCTTTCTGCATTCCTGGTGCTAAACCTATGAGTCTTAAGATAGACTCAATAAGACTAGATGATCTCAGGAGCATATTACGCGGTCTTTGGTTAATTACAAAATAAAGATTTCATCCAATCGCAAAGCGTGGTATGAATTGAATGAAATTAGCAGGCAAATACGTGTATCAGTCTGGCCTGCTTGGGCAAGGCTGGCTTGCAAACTCCGCGAACGAATCCTTGAATGCTAGAAAGTTCCCGGCACTGCTTTGAACTGCGAGTACTACGGTAGTGCACAGCCCGTTTCAGCTTCGACGAAGATACCTTGTTGCAAAGCTGCAATGCAAAGAAGCATCGCCAGAATTGGGCAGCTTCGATCTAGGGAAGTGCAGCCTTGCTTGACTCCACCATCCATTACCATGCATCGCCGGCTAATGTACCACGACATCTGTCCGAGAGAGATGCTGTCTCATGCTTTGAAAAGACATGCCTGCTCCCTTCCGAAGCACACTTTATCCACGGTAATGAGCAATTTTGTGCGCGAGGAGATGCTTTGCCTTAAACCGCATAAATAAATTCTTCATATTGCAAAGCCTTATTGCAAAGCTTTATATGACAGCAATCATTCTACGCTTTTTGCCTTTCTGCAGTTCCAGTTCTGGGAACGGCTGCAAATATCCTCGCCGCCTCCAAATATCAGTCAGCCGCAAGTGATCCTTGTATATTGCACCGAGGACAATGGCCACGCAAAAAGATGTCTATTGGATGTCCTCGCCGCTTGCCCTTAGCAGGGACAAAACAGCAAAATTCGCAAAGCCCATGAAAAAATATATCAGCAATGAAATACATGTCTTCCAGAAAATCGAGCACTGGACTCTTGAGGTTGACGGCAAATGCTACCAGTTGTCACGAGGTCGCAACAAGGACAAGATCAAGCCTAGACCTATAGATGCCACTGAATGGTACGATATCCGCAAGAAAAACCATATCGAGTTCGAGAGAAGAAAGATTGGGAAGACAGAAAAGACTCATATAGAGATTGTGGACGAAGGTGTGTAACGAATTTTGTTGACTTCACGCCATCTGAAGAGTTTTGCTAATATCATCTGGTGTAGGCAAGTACATCTGGCAAAACTTCAACAAAACTCATTACAACACCTTCACCCACAACTGCCAGAATTTTGCCTACATGCTCTACGAGCGAATTGGAGTCCAGTCAGTCCATGCTGAGCATCATCTCTATGAGAGGATCCCCAATCCAATCGGCCATCGACTCGCAGATGGCGCTGAGGCCACTCTAGCTAGCCGAGCGGTGAATAGCGTCCCACCTACTTTAAGATCGACTGCAGCTTCCGGTGGCATCACAACGATTGAGGAGACTGAGGCTGCAGCGGCCGGGGGCATTGGGACAATGGACGCTATCTCAGCAGCCCCTGGGACAATGGACGCTATCTCAGCAGCCCCTGGAACGATGGAAACTATCTCAGCAGGCCCCGGTGGCACCTTGGCCGCGGGAGGCACGACTGGGGGAAGCACAATAGCAGCCGAGAGCACAGGAACCATAGGTGCCATGTCTGAAGGAACCACGGGTGCCATGTCTGAAGGAATCATAGGTGCCATGTCTGAAGGAACCTTATGTGCCATGTCTGAAGGAGCTACAACAGCTGGAGCTGCTGCAACCGTTGATACTGCTGCCACCGGTGTGGCTGGAGGTACTGGTACCATGGCAGCTGGTGGAACGGTAGCAGGAGGAAACACTGCCAGTGGCAGTACTGCTGGAGGTGGCGCTACAGGTCACATGGGCTTTGGAGCTAAAGCTACTGGGTTATTGCACGGCAGTGGTCACGGAGCTGCGCTCAGCAGCAAGGCCGCGGCAATGGCACCCAAGGCCGCGGCTCTGTTGCATGGCGGACACGCAGCTGCGATTGGGGCTGGGGCGACTAAAGTGGGTATCGTGGCCGCTGGTACACATGCTCCCCCATTTGTTGTCACAGCAGGGCTTCTGTATGTTGCCTGGAAAGGCGGTCAGAGCAGAAAATGGAATAAGAAGAACAAAAAGCTCGAGGATATGGATGTCTTCGATCAGCTTGAGAGCGAGAATGCCTTTCTCGAGGCGGTGGAAAATCCAGAGCTTGCGGCCGAACTTGCAAAAGAGGTAGAGGAAGACATGAAGGACGATGATTTGAAGGAGGGAATGCGTACTTCCGATCAAGCGACTGAGGAGGAATTGGCCAAGCAAGGAGTCAGGCTGGAGGCAACGGAGATCACACCTGCTCGTTCTTGTGTTGAGATTAGCACATGAGCACAATCTGCTAATTTCGAGCAGTTTCAGGGCCCCTCGGGTATTTCCCATGTGAGAACTCAATGTATTGACAACGTGTTCAAAATTCGCTAATTAGGCGAATAAGGCTGCACAGGTGTTATCTGCTGCAGGTCCTTCGACTCTAGATCTCGCAAGTCGCTAGAACAAGATCTTATCTAAGATAATTTGCTTAATCAAATCGCGAGGTACACTGCCAGCAAGGCCTAGACCTGGTGGTGCAAATGATGGACAAGCCCCTTTACCCGAGTCGGCCGACGCGGACACGGGGGTGGACGGACTGAGCGAAAAATCCGCCGTGAAGCACCGTTTGCGTGCCAGCCGCTAAATACACAAACCAATCGCTATCCTGGAACAACGAGACTCTATATCTCTCGAGCCAATCAGAACAAAAGCTGTAGCCTGGGGAAAACCAATCGTGCACCAGCGTGGCAGCGTGGGGAGTTTAAACGTCCTTCGGGGCGATCTGTAACTCCGCCTTCGCAGTTTTGGCAATCGCCGCGTGGACCGGGCTTTGTTTGAGATTAGGCCATTCGTAAGCTCGACTCATTTGGGGCTGATATCAGATGGATATAAAGTCATTGCCTGATCCTGTTTTGAGGATGAAGTTTCATTAGACATACAGAAAATATCCAGACAATCCTACAATCACACCAAAAGCTCATATAAGCTTCACTCAACAACAATCATTATCACCAAAACCCTCAGAAATGTTTTCAGACATCATCCTCCAGACCTTTGACGATGCTCAAGGCATCATCACACCAACAGCCAATGCCAGCCCTCCACGCACTCAATGCAGGAAGCAGTCGGGGAATGGCTTCCTTCGCTCCAGCGGCGATCGATCATTCTCCCTTCGAGTACTCTCACCTCGCAACTCCTTTTCTCGCAAGAGTGAGGACAGCACCTCGAACTCCCCTTAGGCTGGGTCTTTCATCAAGGAATGCCGCGTAGCATCCTACCCGACAACGAGACCAATCGAAGCGATCGGACTATCATTCAAGGTTATGAAGGAGACTCTGTCACCTCACCAAGCCAATATCTCAGCGACGACAGCGCCACTTGCAGTACACCGCTCTCAGCTGGCTCGATTCGCAAGCACCTAAACTTGAGCTTCGACATGGATCGATCAATCGGAAATTCACGGTCAGAGGCAGTTCCGTGGCGAAGGAGGGTAATCCGATATGCATTGTGCACTCAACAATGTGGCTCAGAGCACCTAAGTGGCAGGGTATTGCACTTCAGTGAAGGCTGAGGATTATCAAGTTGAATTACAGGCCGCATGGATTGTCCTTGGTGGAATGGAGTTGGATTGGTGCTGGGGAAAGACGAACATCAGTATACCGCTCTTGGCTACTAGATTGCTGGGGAGATAGGCTGCAAATTGTGAGATGACGATGATATGTAGACATCAAAAGCATCAGTTCTGCAAAAAGTTCAGCATCTTCATGTACTCAACTTCTGCACCTGGGTTGCCACTAATTCGAAAACCCTCCCTCGCCCCCAAACCATCAATTCTCAATCGCTGCAAAAACCCCCAGCGTCCCCATCACAACATCCCAACTTCTCAAACTTCCACATCAACCACAACTCCATCCTCACCTTCGCCCCCCAAATGCCACCATCACCGCCATCACCGCCACCACCAACCCCCCCCTCCAACACCCTCCCACCCTGTCCGTTCTGCGCCATCTCCGCCGCCTATCCTCCTTCCCCCGGTCACCCCTCCCTCCCTCCCTCCTCCTCCTCCTCCTCCCTCCTCCCATCACCCTACCCCACCACCTCCACGCCCGATTCCACGGCACCCGCGCACCTCATCCTCTCCACCCCCCACTGCCTCGCCTTCCTAGACCACGCCCCCCTCGCCCGAGGGCACACCCTCCTCTGCGTGCGCTCCCACCGGATAAAAGCATGCGACCTCTCCACCGCGGAGGGCGCGAGTCTGGGCCGCTGGCTCGGCGTGCTGGGACGGGCCGTCACGAGGGCGGTGGAAGGGGTGATAAGGGCGGAGAAGGCGAAGGCGAAGCCTGAGCAGCACCCGAAGCCTGAGTCCCGGCACACGGATGAGGAGGAGGAGGAGGAAGAAGTCGAAAAAACGGGCGATTGGAACGTCGTGCAGAATAACGGGGAGAGGGCGGCGCAGGTGGTCCCGCATGTGCACTACCACATCATCCCCCGCGTGGAAGGTAGCGGGGCCCCCGACGTGGCGAAGGTGAAGAGTTGGACTGTGTTTGGGAAGGGGCAGAGGGAGGAGTTGGATGAGGGGGATGCGGGGGTGTTGGTGGGGAGGATTCGGGAGGAGTTGGGGAGGGAGGTGGAGAGGGTGAGGGGGAGGGAGGGGGAGGGGAGTGTGAGGGTGTTGTTTGGGGAGGGGGAGGGGGAGGAGGGACAGGGGGTGATGGGGAAGGAGGAGGTGGAAGGGTGGGAAAGGAGGTGGAGTAAGCTGTGAGATTGTTTTGGATGTGTGGGAGAGGAGAGGGGTTGGTCCCATGCGGACTGGGACACGGTGATGAGGGGAGAAAGGTTTCTGCTGCAAAAGTGAAACAAGGCTGGGACGACGGTTCCTTGCCGATTCTACTGCATCGAAGCTGCGAAACCTTACGAGCGTAGACGCGCGACCTACGACAGCAGATACAGGCTTCCGTTCCCTCACTGCCCTAGGGTATATTGGGCACTGTGCTAGGAGAGCATGCTCGAGCCTCCCACAAGCTATCATGTCCTTAGGATTTTCTCCAACAGACACCCCTGAAGCTCATCTGTTCACCCAGAGACAATCAGCTCTGAAATCATCGACCATCTCTGAGGGGGCTATTGACCCACATTGAGCTTTCAATACGGCCTAACAAGACTCGGGACCAAGGACTGCACGGGACAACGTCCCAATCTCAGGAAAGTCGAACCTGGCAGGCATAGTCAAGGAAGTGTGGAGCTGCTCGGTCCACAAAGTGATACTCAGTTGATGTCGATTTGATGGCTACTGTTCTCAAGGTGTTGAGGACCTAGCGTTGACGGCTGCTTGAATGCCGAGAATCCGACGTCAGGAGACGAAGCCTGCCGAGTGCAGTCAAGACAACATGCATTACAGGCTCAGAAGTCGAAGTCTAGCACTGGGCTATGACTTGAAGCCTTCGAAATACTGTAGAGCATAGTCAGTCAGACGACCGCTCAAGATACGGTAGTTGATGAAGACTTGCCCGCTTTCTGAAGTTGTTGAGCTCATCAGCAGAAGCTCCATTCGGAGCCGTTGTCTTCCCTGTGTCAATGGCCTTGACCTTGATGCCTGGTATTCTGCGATATGTGAGCAGCCTCCTAGACCCTGGCGATCATCAGCATGTGAGCTTTGAAAACGAGCGAGACACGACCGTACACTTGTTGAAAATCTGGATGGCTGAAGACACGAGCTCGAGAGCTTCGTGCTGGGGAACTCCCAGCTCAACCTCCTCGTCATTGGCCGTTGGCATCCAAATTGCGACCCTGCCCTCATCGACCAGAAACACTGCTGCAAAGTGCAAGATGTCGCCTAGCATAGCCTCAAGACTGTACGCCCGCTTCGGCGGGATATACTTCTCCTGTCTGAGTCACGTCAGCATTAACCCACATGAAATGAACGATTCATACAAATGAGCAGCCTCCCCATCAATGAACACAGCTTCCTTCCCGCTCCCATCCTTTGTCCCCAACACCTTCAACCCCTCCCTCACCCCATACGGCGGATCACAGATGATTCCATCCAAGAACCCCCCTTCGCGCAACGGACTATGCGTCAGATCCGAGATGAACCCATCAACATACCGATGCAGCAACCCATACTGCCGGAAATTCGTCCTGATATCCTTGCCCCCCTTCCCCCTCACCATCCGGCCATCGATATCCGACCCCATCGTCATGGCGCCGAAATGCGCGCACGCGATGGGAAAACTCCCCGTCCCCACGAAAGGATCATAAAATAGCTTATGGGGAGCAGCCATGGCGATGTTGGCGGTCAGGAGCGCGAGCTCGGAGTCCATGGATGTGGTGTTGATGTACTGTCTCGTCTTGAGGCTGTATTTGTGCAGTATCACGCGCGACGAGGGAGAGATCAGGCGGCCCAGATAGATCCGCTTGGGCGCCGGAGCGTGTTCGTCGTACTCTTCGAAGATGGTGAAGATTTGGTCGGGGTCGCGCATTTGGATGGGACCGGAGAGATTGAGATATCGAAATGAATCGATGATTTCTCGTTGACTGCCCAGGGGCCGAGAGCCTTTGAAGCTGTCGAAGTCGAAGCGGAACGAGGCGTTCTTGTACGTAGACCAGATATGCGAGGAGCGGCGTGTAACGTCCTTGTGGAGTTCTTCATAGGTGCTACCGAGTCCCCATAGTTCGTGTATTGCTTTTGAGGAAATGGAGCGGGATATGAGTGCTTGAGCCGCTTCTGCATCTTCTAGGGAGACTATTGAGAAAGGAGACTTGAAGGAAAGTCAGATATCAGGAGCATCTGAGCGATTGATGTAGTGTAGCGAGCAGAATGACAATTTGGAGAAACCTACATTCTCGTCATAGCTTTGGTACTCGACATGCAGATGGGCAAGCCTGGCCAGTGCTTCAATCTCTGGCTTGCGAAATGTCTCATGCGTCTGTACGAAGCGAATAAGGCACTGCAGTGGCATTGTAATGCTTACCGATAGACGAATGATGTGAGAGCCATGTGTTGACTACTCAGCGCAACCATTACACTTGGGCTTTACTTTCAATCATCGTCAAATCGAAGGGAGGGTACATAGCGCATGAATGCGTCACAAGGAGTTGATTTGGAAAGGAATTAGCCTTCTCGCAATCCAAACATCGATGACAAAATGGCATGAGACTTCTCATATTGCAAGCATTAGGGCATATTATTGTAAGTATCAATAGCGGCTGCATACTGGGTCATCTGATATTGAAGTAGGACGAACCCCCCGCCAGCTAATAGTACATTCCCTTGTGATCACCCCCTCCAACAACTTCATTTCTCAATCAAAACTATAGATGGCAAATCATGGCAAACCTCCACCAGCATTGATTGCTTTGGCGACCTGACTCGTGTCCGGTCGATTTTCTAGCATCCCAAAAGAAAACATCACTATCTGCCGTAGGGAAATAGGTCATTGATGACACCCAGAAGGGCACTCACCGGCATATCGCTCGTAGCTGTCAACATAAAGGTCGTCAGTACTCGTGGTCGATCGGACCCCCTCGTTTGCCTCGATAGCATCAACCCATCTTGCCCATCGACTTCCGGGCTCGGGCACCGGCCAGTCACGATAGGGGGTCAAGACACGTTTCAGACGGATAATCCAAGGCGCGAACTGCACGTCCACAAAGGAGATGTGAGGACCGAGGAAGAAAGGGCCGGAAGGATCGGCCGCGTCGATGATTGTGCCGATCTCGGTCCTCAGCTCCCGCGCCTGCTCGACTTGCTTTTCAGTCTCTTGAGCCTGGAGTAGGCCGTAGAACTTGGGTAGGACCTTCCGGTTGATGTGGTCGGCCCACAAGCGGCAATGAGCACGGGACTTTGCATCGCCTTGAGGCAAGAGGGGAAGTCCGGCGTTCAAGTCCTCGAGGTACTCCATCAACACGGACGATTCGTAGCAGCTCCAATTTCCATGTTTGAGGGCTGGAATCAGACCACGGGGGTTGATCTCCATGAGTTGGTCCGGTTTCTTGTAAGGGTCGACCTCAATATATTGGTAAGAGAGGCCTTTCAATTCCAGAGAAATCCACACTCGTTGGACGAAGGGGCTACTTGGGATTAGATCGGGGCAACAAGATCAAGTACCGAATCTGGCTTACCAGAAGCAGCTACCGAAAAGCTTGAGATCATTATCTTTCGAATGCTTTTTCACGGTAGTGAGGGCAGCACCGGTCGCTTTCTTGTGGTATGTTTTCTGTTGGTCATTAGCTGGGTCTGCCATGGTGATGGAAATTCTTGGAATCGAAGCTTCCGCAAGAGATGAGGCAATGAGACAATCGAGGTGCAGGAGTGAATGGGGACAGAGGAGGTTAAATGGGTGTGCACGTGGAAACGGTGATGACGAAAGTCAAGTCTTCACTTGAATTCACCGCAGAGCGAAAAGTATGGTGCTGCTTGAAGGCCGAATGCACCAGGGTGACCAATATCGAGCCGCTATAAAGGAGAGCTTTCTTACCTGGGATTTCTTTCTCTCCTTTTCCTCTTTGAGATAGAAGCGAGCGATGCTATTCTTCTTGACCTTATCGCTATCCTCCAGGGTGTGTTTGTGCCCTCCGGTTGAGATACCTTCCTTGCCGTTCGCTCCATTGCCATTGACTCGCTGTATGATGTAATAACGAGCCCCATCACTACCGGGCACGCCCAGATGCTCCGCGAATCCTGAGCCATCCGGATCGAGAATGTCATCCGAGATAGAGGCTTGCTGGCCATGGATAGACGGTGCAGAGGCAAATGGATTGGTATTGGCCGGATCCTCCGTCAAGTGCGGATTGTCCTCAATTGTCCTCGGGCGTTGTGGGAAGTATTCTGTGATCTTGATCTTTACGTCACATAGATCGCGCTCCCTTGCTGTGCGTTTTCGCTTCTTCTTGTTCGGGTCGTCTGATTTCGCGGTCCCTGGTGGCCTCCCTTTCAGCCGGCAGTCCCAGTAATGCGAGACAAACGGCTTCCGCTTGTACTTCTGAGTAGATCGATGCGAGTAGATGTTGTCGACATGCGGGAAGTAGGTTTGAAATCTATCAGCGGGGCATGATCAGTACGAGTCCCCACGATAAGTTGAATAGAATGATACCTACTCTTCCTCGGTCAGGGTGATGGGATCATCTACGTCGAACAATCTGTGTCTCCACACGTCAAGATTAGGCGGATCCGGTATGATCTTCATGTTGCTGAAGTGACCGTCTGTGTCCCCTCCCGTGCCCGTCGTTGGCCGCAGCGCCAAATCGTTTGATAGACCTTCGAGACCGCCATTTTGTGAATGGGCTTGATTGAGGTGCTGAGGGTGAGGGGTCAAAACGCCGAATTGTCCCCCACTACTAACGCTCTCATGCGGCTGCTGCTGCTGCTGCTGCTGTTGGCGAGGAGCTGGGCGCGGAGGCAATGCGCCGAATTGGCTCCCGTGGGTGGGAGGCTGCAACGGTGGGTGGAATGGGTTGAGGGGCGCATTCGGGCGTATCTCGTGGAAGCGCGGGGCGTTCCTCGAATCATATTGAGGAGGAGTTGTGTCGAATGGGTTGGAGAGATCGGGCGGGGCGTCAAGGTCAGGCGCAAAAGGATCGTAATCTAGAGAGCCAAGACCATGCTGTGATGCGAAGCCTGGCCCCTGAGTAGAAGGGAAGAGGTGGGACGAAGTTGGGATTGAGTGTTGGGTGAAGTTGTGAGGATGTAAAGGGTCGTTCATGATTTGCAGCAAGCCCCACCTTATAATAAGATCTTCGGCCTTCCCATTAGCTTGTTGGAGCCTCCTTTCACCGCTGCTTAAGCGGCAATAGAAATGATTGATAAAGGCGGCGTCATGGTGTCTAACCGGGCATAGAGTGACAAGCTCGTCAGTGCATGATGTCAGCCCTAGAGCTAGTCCCGTTGTAGGCTTGGAACAACTCCGGCCTCGCCTGCCAGAGCTGAGCGATCAGAGTCCGCAGAGCACAAAGTAGGATCGCATACAAAACTTTACCGCCTTTGTCCCGTGAATGAGAAACGTGCCATCACGCCAGCACGCAATCTTCGATCTCGATGCTTGCGTGATCTTGTACCATGACGCAACGCTCACGTGCAAAGTGACCCATAGCTGATTAAGTGTGCAGCGAACGTGATCATCGAAGCTTCCTAGTACAGCATCTCGAAGCTGTACAACAACAACACCTCCGGTACAGATGCAGGACAGCGGATCTCTCACGGGATGGCGTGCTACCGGCGACTTCTTGCACTAACTGTTTAACCTTCAATTGCGCCTTATCAGCCACATCTCGTCACTCTGCCCCAGAGTTGCATGCTTGTTCGCAATGGGAAAATTGTTCCCACCATTTCACGCGCTAGGGTTGTCAAGTTATCGAGGAGATTCACCTCACTCTTTCCCAACTCATTCTCGAGCTGCACCTTTGTTTGACCGATGATAATGAAATCTCGTCTTGCACGCTTCTCACCACTCTCTACGCGAGCACGAGGTCTCAACCACAGTCAAGATGGCAGTGGTTTCCACGATACAGCAAAAGCCCATCCTTGAAGTCCCGAAAACAGCGGTCCTTCCGATCCACGAGAATGCCCTGAAAGTCACCAATCCAGTCGTCTCGTCCTCTGCCTCACATTTGGTCGCATCCCCTTACACGACTGTCCCACATCTCCTCGAACTCGCCTACCTTTCCTCATCACAGAAGCTCTTCGCCCAGGCTCTGACCAGTCTTGAAGCCATTCGTCCCGATTACGCCACCGCTGCTTACCAGCATGCCTTCAATTGGGAGGGCGTGTGCTCCAACTTGCGTTCGTTGGCGGTATCCCATGCATACGACTGGCGCGCCCAACAGTTTTACATTGTTGTCTTTCGATCCAGAATACCGCCAAGCACAGACCGTAGTCATCTTGCTGAGCTAGATATGTAAGCTTCTCCCCTTCCACTGCAACACTCAGAATCCTCGTCCAGTGGCATTCTTCCGAGCCATCGAAGACTGTCCCCTTGACCGTGGCTGAGCTTGTCGATATTGTCAATAGGCGCTCTCACGCGGAGGCCACTCAGAGCGGAGGACTTTTGAAGTACTGGTTTGGTGTGCCGGATGCAGAGGGGAGAAACTTGGCTACGTGTGTCTGGCGCAAACAGGCAGACGCGGGCCCCGCCAGCAGAGGCCCGGGTCACATGGCTGCGATGCGAGCGACGATGAATCTGTACACAGAGTGGGCCATTGAGCGTTTGAAGCTGATCATCGAGGATGGGGCAAACGGATGGAGCATTGAGGCGTGGGAGGATTAGGTCAACAAGGTATGGTCAGGGATTTGAGTTGGGTGTGGAGGGTCGGATATGGTGAAACCAGGTACGATCAAGATATCTGGGCTGCATTAGCGAAATTTGCATCAATCTTAGATCAAAAAGAGACGTGATGATAGAGTTAGAAATCACACGAATAGACATAGAAGGCTTTCGAAAAGAGATAGGCAGAATAGCTCTTCGAGTCAATTCAATAATCAGATGAATTCGTTGTCGTGGCTCAACTATGCGCCCGGGGTATCTTAATTCTTCCCATGAACTTGTTTTGCCAGCTCTTGACCTTTTGCTATGCGCTCAACATTGCTCTCTGCCACTCAACGACCTGTTCTGATGGATTTGAGGATCCCTTCAGTCAGCTATCGTGCTTTTATGACCTCTCGAGGGAACAACACATCAACCACCTCATCAAGGATCACAAACGCCAGATGGGCATTCAGTCTTCCATTATTCACCGTAGCCGTCAACCTCCTACTCGCAGCCTGCGCATTTGCTTTGCCCACCACGTTCCCTGCTAGGTCCGGCACTAGCGTGGACAACATGACACTCGCCTCGAGTTTCGACTTTGCCTTTTCCGCGTCAGTCCTCATAGGCCGGTCCTTGCGTATCTGGCCATCAGGCCACATCACATCCTTGAGCATATCGATATATCGCAACACCGCAGATTCGGCAAAGACGGCCTTGACTGTTTCGCGGACTCTGCGCTCGACGGTCCCGCCAAGGAGTTGATGGAGGACTACGACTACGGCGCGGCCACGAAGCCAATTGTTGCCGCGTTGCAAGTCGAACGTTTCGAGAAAGATGTCGGAGATGGGCTTAACGAAGGGTTCCAGCTGCTCCGCCCGCATATTGTTGGAAGAATTTGGCTCAAAAGCGAGGAGCTCGGCACGGGCCTCGTCAGTTTGAATGGGATCTTCCGGTGCAATCGGCAGAGAATTCGAAGCACCGGCTGTGGGGTTGACGGTATTGTTTGGATTCATAGTATTGAATTGTGAAGTCGCTGCCGAGATGAGGTTTTGGCCCGCGATTGAAAGTTGGTCCAGCACTGGCACATTGCCGAGGAATTCATCCATGCCATCTGTGACGGAGTTGTAGATGCGAGATATGATGTCGCGACGTTCCCCATCACGAGTAGTGTCACTCGAGCTGATGATGGCCGACTGTGAGAGAAAGGCACGCAGATCCCGGCTCCGGCAGACCGCAGGTAGCTGCAGGAGCTGACGGAGGTACTGCTGCAGCTGTATGCGGCGCTTGTGCAGGAATTCTCGCTGCAGCTTCATGACCAATCGTCTCCGAGGAAACTCGAGATGCCGCACTGCCGGATAAATTTGACGCAACCGCTGATGGAGATCATGAAATTCGCTATAGCGTCGAGCCACGGCCCAACCAGCAGTTGACATGTGCTCGCCTGCCTTGCGCTGGACTTCGATCACATACAAAGCGAACTCCTGGCCATCTCCTTCTCGGCCAGCCATAATGGACTTGATGCTGACGTTTGCGCGGCCATAAAGACTATTATCGCTTTCTTGTACAATGTATTGCTGTCGCTGAAGCTCCTTACGACGTATCTCCCGTTGAAGACTTGACTTTGACTTGCCCAGAATCCGGAGCTCAGCAACATTATTCGTGAGCTCTGCCTTTCTCGTCAATGTATCGACGACTGACTCTTGAGCACAAAGTCTGTCAATGTCAGCGGTCAAAGCGGTAATTGCCTCCGCAAGCCCTAAATCCCCTGGTGCAGCTTGGTGGATCTCTTCATCAACTGGCTTTTCGTCGGCTGATAACTCCGGATCCGGCTGCTCGTCTTCGAGAAATTTCTCTTCATCGCCGAAAAGGTCATTGTCACTAAAGACACCAATGCGAGAGGAGGTATTGACGAGGCCCAAGGAAGCAAGATTTGGGCGGTCCTTTTCTCTGTCGTTGCTCGGCAATGTCTCCGCCCTCTTGAACTCACCGGAGCTCCTTGGAGAATCGAATATTCTAGCAGTCGGAATATTCGGCTCTGAACTGTCGAAAACTGAACCATGAGCGCCGTCATTTCGTGCATCGTCAGTCATAATGGTCGAAAGAGCGGCCTCTACAGCGTCCAACATCTGATCTTGGTTCTCAGGAGCTTGATCCCCATTCAAAGATTCGTTGTCTAAGCTGTGTGTTGAGCGAGCAAGATGATCGTCCTCGATGTCATCATCGAAGAGCGGCTTGGAAGTATCAAAGTCCAGAGAACGACGACCTTCTAGAGACTTATCCGCTAGGCTCATCGAGGCCTTCAGATCGCTACTAGACGCAGCGTTCCTTTTCAATTCAGACCGGCCAGCTGTAAGACCTGAGCTGAGTCGAGACAGAGTTAGGGGCCGACTGGGAGACTCAGGGATCGAGGCCACCGACGGTTGCTTCATCGCCCTTGTCTGTGGTTTGATTGGTATCCTTGTAGAACCATCATCGACAGAAAGATACTTGTAAAACAGATCCGACTTTTTGAATTCAGGGAAATGCAATTCATTCATCTCACTCAAGATGGCCGACTGTATTCTGAGGACAGCAGTACGAGCCTTCATATACTGAGCCATTGAAGCTTCACTGCCATTTCTCAGAAAAGTCTGGACTGCTTCTTGGGATTCTTTCGGCGCATGGATTTCCGGCTTAGAGAGGTAAGCCTCATTGATCTGGGCCAGGTCGGTGCGATCAGACTCATGCCAGCGTGTTTGAGCAGTCGCAAAGGGATCCTCATTCTGCACGTCCTCCTCCAATGGGTTCCTGATGCCGTCCACTACGATCCAAAACTGTACCAGGGTCATGCGGCGGCGGCGATCCATAAACTCCATGAAATACGAAAGACCTGCTGCGTCGTAGAGAACTTCCTTAAGAGAAGTATCCTCGGCCTTTGAAGAGCTTAGGGAATTCTTGTTGTCTGACTGGGACCTGCCCATATTCAAAGTATTCCCAACAGCGCTTAATTTTGCGACCCTTTGATCCAGCAATTGCTTGCCAGTCTCCAGTCGACGAAGATAGATCTGATCTTGACCGTCCACAGTCCGTTCACGCCTGAGCTGGCTGGCCACTTCACTGCGGAACCTACGCGCATCGGAAAGATTACTACATTGCCTGATCGATCGGACAAATCGCTCGAATTTCCGTTCATCGTCGCCAGAAGACAGCTTTGGGAAAGCGTGCGGTTTTGGTGGTTTCGGAGGTGGTGACGCGTGCTGGTCAAGTGCAGCTCGTAATTTCCGAACAGTCTTGCGATCCTGGATCATGGTGCGGCCATACGCCTCCATGAGCTGATTCCATGAGTCTGGATCTGCAACGATCTTCATCAATGGAGTCAGCACAGCACAAGATACGAGTTCTTTGATCAGCACAGTCACTGTGCGACTTTTGATCATGCTCTCCGGTAGCACCGGCGGTAGAACCCTAATGACCAGCCGTCGAAGGTATTCCTGCTGCACCAATTGTAGGTCCGAGTGTTTTAGCGATGCAGCTGGATGTAGGGCTCCCTCTTTGTATTTGCTCGCAATGGCGAGATCTAGCTCGTCCGACTCGGTTACATTTCGGTTCAGATTGATGCCTCTCACAGCCCTCTCGGCTTCGTAGAAATCTTTGAGATGTTTGGTGATGAGTGGGACAATGCGCGATACTACTACCTCGACGATATCCCGAGCGAAGAGGCGCTTTCTGATGTCGATCAAGGCGGCTCGAATAGAGCGATCGATCTCATTGATGAAGGCCGGGCTGCTACTGATCCGTGAGTACCACGTGGTAACAAAGTCTCGAAGGACCCAATCGAGAAGGGTGTCGATATTTTGAGATATGACGAAGGAGGGAGGGTAGATGACATCCTGTTTGTAAAGGCTGTTCTCGGATAATCGTAGGGTTTCCTCCTCCCATGCTTTCGGTGTGGTGAAGATTGGAATTGAGGGGCTCCTGATCGCGCGTTGCTGTATTCCATGATCGACATTGGTGCTCAGGATGATGAGAGCCAAGATGGCGAAGAACGAGGTCAGCAAGCCAGCAGTGAAGGCATATCCAAGATATCGCAAGATAGGAGCCCAGCTGATAAGGAAGCCCCAGGCGACGAAAGCGACGAAGGCAGCTATGAGAACATGGCGAATTCTCAAGGTCATCGTCCTGAGGTGAAGAAAGGGCGAAGTCGCCGCATGTTGACCCTTATGCAAGTGAACGCATTGCAGGCACGGTGAAGTTGTAGGTAGGAATTTTTATAGCAATACTCTACTGTACTTGGAGATTTGCCAATGACGAAACTGGCAGCTACAGCTCACGGGATCTACCGTCCGCTGCCATTGGGGGATTATACGGTGGGACGGCGTAGAATAGAGCACCGAAATTCACGTGCGTGACTAGGTCGTGCCTGACTAGGCTGACTCTTGGCGCAGGCAGTGATGCTGAAAAGGGACGAGCTAGCAACAAGCGTTCCCGAATTAAATGGTTGAGGTTCAGCGCTGGGCATTCAAGGAGGCACCTCTCGGATTTGTTTCAATGCTTCTGTACACCTTCAGCATTACCATCAGCATGTTCAGCCTCACTGGATGACCCGTGACGAAGATTCAATAGCAGGATTTACTGTGCAGCGATAGTATCTTACCCCAATCAACGCAGTAGTAAGCCCTCTGCGAACCGAGATTGAATCAGCCACATCGTCTCTAAGTCCAGTCAGCGAAGGCTTTTCCGACACGAGCGAGTCACTTTCAGAACGGACACGTGTGGACAGCATCAAATCACACCTGATCTCGACCGTCCATGACTTGGCAATGGATGCGGTGACTGGCAAGTACAGAGAAAAAAGTGATACCTTTCCAGCCCTTACCCCGGATTCACGAAGCGATTCTCGAGCGTCGGAGCGCACTTTGTTCAACATGTCAGACACCGAATTGGAGGACAGGAGCAAGAGCAAGGATTTGGAGAAGGATGCCGCCGACGGTACCACACCTCAGACTCCTATAGTCATCACCAAGGACCATGCCGCCCCCGATCCCCTGGCTCGGGCCAAGATGTTGATGTGGATGGGCATCAATACACTGGCTACCGTCTTCATTGTACGTCGCCCATACAGAGAAAGATCTGCAGACGAGAGCTGTTCGAGTGCTGCTGCTATTCTCATCGTCGCAGTGCAAATAGTCCACCAGCACTGACGCAATCTTCCAGGTGTTTTGCAACAAGGCTATCTTCTCAGATCCGTCCTTCGGCCAGTGTCAGGCCGCCTTCGCCGCCTTCCACTTTACCATCACAGGACTGACACTCTATATTCTCTCGCGGCCGGGTCTCCAGATGTTCAGCCCAAAGTATATCTCCGTCGCGAGCATGATGCCCCTTGCCATCGCAATGGCCATGAACATTGTCGGCATGAACCTCTCTCTCCAGATCTCCACCATCACTTTCTACCAGATAACAAGAGTCATGCTCACGCCCACCGTCGCCGTCATCAATTTCTTCTTCTACAAGAAGAGTATACCCAGGATGGCTGCATATGCCCTCATCCCCATGTGCTTTGGTGTAGCACTGATCAGCTACTACGACGTCAAGCCACCTCCACCTCCAGGTGCTCCTATCAAGGAGACCGGTGCGCTCGGTGTCATCGTTGCTTTCGGGAGCGTCTTCATCAGCGGCATTTACACCGTCTGGGTGGGGACGTACCAAAGGAAGTATGAGGTCAATGGCTTTCAGCTGTTGTACAACCAAGCTCCAATTGGGGCAGTCGTCCTTCTTTACGTCGTTCCCTGGACCGACAAGTTCCCAGCTCTGGACAAAGCCCCTGTCAGTGTCTGGTATTTGATATTGTTCTCTGGGTTCCTAGCTTCGTTGATCAATGTTTCGTGAGTATTCTCCTCCCGAGGATGCGATGAACGTACTAAAAGTGGCCTTCTTCAGTCAATTCTTCATCATAGGAGGTGCCGGCGCTGTCGAGAGCACGGTCGTTGGCCATTTGAAGACCGTCTTGATCGTCCTCTTAGGGTCTTGTGAGTGCCCCTTTTATGCTATATGCAAGGCTACAAGCAAACGTGGAGATACGCCCTCCATCCTTGTTTAGGTTTCACTTGCCTTTAAATTCGATTACTGATTCAATGTGATGCAGTCACCGGAGGCCGAGTCATTACAGACAAAGCCGCGCTTGGCATTATGCTCGCATTGCTGAGCATCTTTGCGTAAGTCTTCTGTTGAAGCGATGCTTTGTATGTGGCTAATTTCGACTAGATATTCGGCCATCATGATGCGACAGCCAAAGTGATTGACCTCTGGAGGAATTGCTCTTTTTCTCGTCTGATAGAACGATCTTGGACCGCGTCGAGCTTTAATTAGAAGCATTCTTTGCTACGACTTGGGATTTGGCGTTCGGAAAGCGCTTTCTTCCCGCCTTTTGGATAGCGGATTATACTGGTATCAGGAATCACTGAGGAAGGAAGTCACTGAGAATTGGGGCGGCAGGTTCCCAAAAAGCGTGATTAAATCCAATCTTGCAACTTGTGGGAAGTTGAAGTGTGAATGAAATCAATCAAACATTCCCGTATTGTACCCATCAAACCATACGGCCTCTTGTTGCACGACGCCTCCTAAGTTGGCCATACATTGCATGTAGCACGAGATCATCCAACAGCGTTTTCACCAGAGGCAAAATATTGTCAAATTCTATGAAATGGCCATACATCAATGTTTTCTTAAGGTATTAGCCGATAATCAGCTTTCGCCTGGCCAAGGCAGATCCTCTCTCCTCCGCCAGACATCCACAAACTTCTTCCCACCATTCCTCGTCACTTTTTTGCCCTCTTCGGTCTCTTCCCTCATACATTTCATCAACATCCCCACCGTCCTATCCTCCCACTCCCCTTCCCTCCCCTCAGCAGGGATCTCAACCCTCGCAAACAAGCCTTCCCCGCCTTCTCCACCCCCATCCCCCGCTTCTTCCGGCCCTTCCCTCTTTCTTGCCATCCCCACCTTCCCAAACTCCCGAAACCGCGCCCTCATCCAGCCGGCCAGCTCCTCGACATCGGTGATGCACCAGACGCAACCCCCGGGCCTCAACACGTACGCGTACTCCGCGCACAGGGTCTCGCTCACGATGCGGGCCTTGTGCTTGCGGGCCTTGAAGTGCGGGTCCGGGAAGCAGAGGAAGAGGTGGGCGAGCGAGGCGCGGGGGAAGAAGTTGGGGAGGAATTTCATGGAGTTGGTGCGGAGGGCGGAGATGTTCTGGTAGGGCGATGGAGCATCGCTGTCTTGCTGGGGAGGTGGAGGCTGAGAGGTAGTAGGTAGATTTGGGGGTTGGTTCTGGCGACGTAAAGCGAGGATCCGATCGTTCACGTAGGATGTCACCTGTGTGCGTATTTCCATGCCGAGGATCAATTCGTCTGGGAGGAGGGGGGAAAGGGCGACGAGGAGGCCACCGAAGCCGCAGCCGATGTCCGCGATTGTGACGCGTTTTTTGAGAGGTCTTGGTGCGCCTTCTTGTATAGGAGCATCGTGTTCTATGAAGGCTGGATAGTGGGACGACCAATCCATCTGGTCTGGGCTGATGGGACTAAAGGCGCGGGTCAGGATGGGCTTTTACTTGATTGTGAGGATTTTGGAGGGCGCGGTGATGCTTACTATGTCAGAGCATGATCTGAAAAGGGGTTTGCATGTGCTCTTTGGCGGTAGAATTTCTTCTTGGGCAGCTCTGCGGTGCCATCGGAGGAGGCATGCGAGGCGCGATATTCTTCACGCTTCTGCCGCTTGCTGGCCACTGTCATGCTACCAATATTCTAATAAAATTTAGGGACATCAGAGGTCGGGAAGTGAATCAAAAGTTTGCTCTTGGTGGACAAATACAATAAAAGCCACAGCCCAGCGATGACGATAGATCTGAGATTTCCAAGGTGGATCATGAATTGAGTTTGATATTTTGACTTCTGTACCCCGGATTTCCGCTATTCTTAGTGTTCCCGTGTGGGGTTTAGCTTCAGCCTTCCAGGAAGCGAGAGCGCGTGGAATTGCCCAGTTGCGCCCATCCATCAGCGATGATCACGGGATCAAACCCCGCTTTGATGTGCTCCCCCTGGCTTCCTGGCTCAGCATTCCAACCCCTTCTCTTCGGATGACTGTTATCCTGTACCTGAATCGCTTCAATCCCTCATAACACTTGATCCATCATATACTTCCAACACCCAGGCTCAAGTCTCGCTGCATCTGTACCCTCGTGCAGGAAAGCAATATCAAACATGTCTGCTGAAACATCAAACCTCACCAAGGTCGACTCTGCCGTGTCAGGCTTGTCATCATCCCCTCCTGAACACAAGGGTCATCGGAGAGCAAGCTCCAGTGCTGCTGGAGTGTACAACATCGCTGACCTGGGTAAGTCGCCCGCGTTGCACATGTTCAGAAGACATAGCAGAAGCCCGTGACCCAAGCATCATATGCTGACACAAACACAGAAAAAGAAGGCAAGGAGCTTGAGATTGCCAAGGAGACGCAGAAGCTGAACTGGTAGGTACATCTTTCTTAGGATATTGTAGAGAGCTTGCGCTTTGGAGCCTGAGTCGAGACCCTCTCCGCACATTACCATACAATTGGTCGAATCACTTGAAATGGACCGGGCTGACTCACGATATGTAGGAAGCTCAACACCTCACCGGCAACCTTGGACGAAAAGGAGACACTGAAAAAGTTCCTCACTACCCCTCCCGTCAAGAAGATTGATCTTCACTTCCCATTGGGCCTGGAAGTCACGGCAAGGAACTTGAAAGGGGTCACCATCAAGGATGCACTAGACGCCATCCACAAACAGTTCAAGAAGAAGGCATGATCCCCCTATCATCATCGTTCATCGCGCTTGCTCCACACATGGAAAACGAACGTGACGCTGACTGAATTTGTTTTACAGCAAGACGATGAGCTTGACTTACCAATTCTGGCGGGGTTTGAATGGGACAAAGAAGAGTCATGGACACGCCTGATCGTTCATCAGAAGAAAGAGGGGCAACAGGCACCCAGCAAGAAGAAAAATAAGAAAGGAGGCGTCGAAGAGGAATAAATCGTCGATGCAAAGTCCTCAAGAGATGCCGAGAATGTCACTGCGGCACAGCCACGTAGATCTCGGATGGATCAGAACATTGTATCACAACCCCGAAGCTGATGCGCACAAAGGGCGTGAATGGTAGCTAGACAATGAAAAACCCTAGCCAATCCATAGCGCGTTATGCTGAAGAGCGATTCAACCTGTGCGCTTTTCATCACTTGATTTAGGTAATTGTTTCCATAAGACTTGCTCTGTATGATGCCGGATCCCGGCATAGTGACGAGAAGTGAGGGTCTCGGACGTTTAGCTCGTCGATTTATTTGTTGAATACTTGAGTGAAGACGAAGAGGCAACCTCGCTTAGGGGAGAAAATTTCAGGTCATTGCGCTTGGACCCAATCGGGCACTAGCCTCCGACAAACCATCTTCTGCAAGACGATACATGTTGTAATCCATTCTCTGAGAGCAGTCTCCTCCGATTCTCTCAGATCAAGTGCTCGTGGGTGGATCGTCTGCCATGGTTCATTCTCCAGTATTACGCTCATCATGATCAATGTTCATTGCCAAGATCACTTCGATTTCCATTATGAACTCCATTAATCTGTCTTCCAAGTTTACCCCTTTATAAACATCTTTCCTCTTATCTCAAGAGAATGGATAAACGTGCAAGCATTCCTCCTAATCTACCCTGTCCCAACCCCACGATTTCATACTGGCAAGATCCCCCTTCATCATTGTCAAACCATCAAACCACAAGTGGGCTTCCAGCTACTGTTGATGTCGTTATCATTGGTTCCGGCATCACAGGCGCTTGTATTGCTGCCAATCTGCTTGATCAAGATTCTCCACCTTCTGTTCTTATGCTGGAAGCCCGTACTGCATGTTCAGGAGCCACAGGTCGGAATGGAGGGCACACCAAGCATGCCTCTTACCGGCATTTCATGGACAATTGCAAGACAGAGGGCGAAGCCGAAGCTGCAAAAATCGCCAGGTTTGAGTATAGTTGTATGAGGGAGGTACACTCGTATGCCAGAGCAAACGACATCGACTGCGATAGCTGGGAAGGCGACACCGTTGATATTATCTATGATGAGGGCCAATTGATCAAAGCCCGGAAAGCTGTTGCAGAAATGAAGCGAGTACTGGGAGAAGACGATCCGGTTGCAAAATACCAGTTTTGGGATCCAGATGAGACCCGACGTCAATATCATGTCGAAGGCTCCTTGGGCGCAGTGTCGTATGCTGCTGGAAGTCTGAGCGCCTACCGCTTTGTGATGGGTATCCTCGAATTGGCCCTCAATAGGGGATTGAATCTTCAAACCGAAACACCTGCTCTGAAGACCGTCCGCTCAAGCAAATGGGACTCACGTTGGACTATAGAGACCCACAGGGGTGCCGTGTCTGCTTCAAAGCTTGTGCTAGCTACAAATGGATATACCGCACATCTGTCATCTCCATTTCAAGGTGTTATTGTTCCCTTGAGAGGTCACATGACGGCGCAACGACCAGGCCAGTCATTGCCGCAATGTGGCTTGCCAACTACTTACTCATTCATCTATGATGATGGATACGAATACATGATACCCCGTCCTCAAGGATCAAGGTTCGCAGGGGACATAATGATCGGCGGAGGATTGACGAAGGCAGTCAATGCAGGGCTGCAAGAATTTGGCACTACGAATGATGCAAGCGCAGATCCAATCATCCAGGATTACCTGATCGCCTGCACAGAAAGCTACTTTGGCTCCAATTGGGGTGAGGATCATCCCGAAGGGCGGTTGAGACAGGCCTGGACTGGAATAATGGGCTATAGCTCGGATGGCTTTCCCTTTATCGGACCAATGCCAGGAGAAGACGGTCTTTACGTTGCGGCTTCCTTCCAAGGCTCGGGCATGGTCCTGAGTCTTCTCTGCGCAAAGGCATTGACACACATGATGACCAAGCATGAACAACAGTCGCTCGATGCTTGGTTCCCGAACGCTTTTCGCCTCGGGCCCGAAAGATTGGACAGCAAGTTTAGGGGACGGCTCCATGCTACTGCACCAATAGATCTTGATCTCAAGTCTCAAATTTGATTGTTCGAGAGGTCACTCAAATGAGCGTGAATGGTATCGTGGCTGTGTCATTTCCAAAATCATATTGGAAACATGATAATAAATCTTCTTTCCAGAACTGGGCTCCTTCTCACATCTCGCCAGCATGAAATGCAGAGATCTCCTGAGCTAACATTTCGGACCCTGGCAAAATTAGATCAACAAATTTCATGTTGTGAGACTTCTGCCTACCTTGGACTTTTGGACCTGTTTAACTCCACCTTGCTCCGCCCATTCATTCGATGCATGCTGGCGGACCTGGGGACGCGTACTGTTGCTCGCTCTATTCTTGTCGAGAATGTCCCGTCGGCATTTGTCAGCCTCTCCAACATGCTTCTTTACCTTGGGTAGCTGCGCTTCGTTGAACAGACAATCGGCGGTGTGGAGATGGTCTGCCACATTGCTTGGGTCGCTTGAAGCTGATTTGGGCTGAGCTTTGACCTGAGCATTTGGTCCTAAGTCGTTGGATGCTTTTTTCGAGCTTGCTGCCATGGACTTTCCTCCACTCTTACTTGACTCAGATGCTGTCAACCCTGAGGTTGCAGATGGTATCTCCTTTGCTCCAGGACCGGCATGACCAAGATTTGACTTGGCTGTAGGAGGACTTCTGGAATGATATCAGCGCACTTAAGAAACGGCATGAAAGTAAACTAATGGATTCTTTACGGCATGGTGGTCAAGCAAAACGGGTATTACTGGGTAAAACTTTAATGTGAGTTGCTTCGTGTGCATTATATGTCAGGTAAGCTTGATTCAGAAATTCCTATGGATTTACTTTCCAAAATATAGCAGGCATTTTCGTTTTATATATTGCGTCAAAATATCTTCAATGCCCCAAATGGGATGCCAACGTCATGCAGAGCACACCAGTTCAAAGGCCGAATATTTCCAGCACCACCACAATCAAGAGCAGACCTTGAGCAGTCATGGTTTCTTGGTGCCCTTGAGGTTGCAGCGATTGCTTGGTGCCACTGGATCATGGGCGATCAAGGTGATCACGCACAGCAAGGTCAAACATCATGTTAGCGCACGATAATGCACGTCACATTCAATCTGAGCTGGACCAATCCTAGCAAATCGTTCTGAACGGTGCCGACAAATGACAGAAATGTCATTTGGGAATCTGGCGTCAAGTCTAGATCTGTCAGCAGCGTCGGAAAAACATTCGATGGTTCGCATATTGGAGCATTTGCTCGTTTGTCTGTTATTCTGGAATGCTCTTCCCTCATTGTATCCTTACTGAACTCACAAACACAGTCCGACACCACAGAATTCCTTGTTTAATGCGCTTGGACCTCACTGCCGTAATAAAGGCACGACAGTACTACTCTCCACACGAATGAAGAGTCCAGACTCGTCCGGACTTCAAGAATATGGCTTGATCGTTCGAGCATTTAGGCGAGCGAGATGGTCACGAGGACAGTTGGACCGACATTGACAGTTCTCGTCAAGACGATACTACAGCATGCGATGATGGAGCACCTGTTCACCGCTTTTTTCGTGGATCCCGCATCCTATGGTTTTGCTGTTCCAAAAGCAGCTTCAGGACCGTGCTTTTCCATTGCCTCGAAGGACTTGGCGCGCCACTCACACACCTGCGGCGGCAAGCTGCATTGACATGTGGGACTCTAATATTTAGATATGACGTGCACCTCGGATTCTCGGATTTGTAAGAGGCAATGACTCGAGTCAATGCGGAAATGGTTGCAAGACTACGCCACTTCTGAAAGCCAGCAGACTGTTTAAGTAAAGAAGCTCTGTCCGCTGATTGGCTCAAGTGAAACTTCATTCTCGTTGTCAGAACACTAGGAGGATCATCCAGAGCGATCCTGGTTCACGGGCTTGCTACATTCACTAAAACCCTGAATCTGAAAGATCACTATCACGGCTCAAGACCCAAAGGCTTTTGAGATTCCAAGGTCTGGCCCATGACAGGCTGTCAATCACATCGGGCATCAAAGCACACTACACGTGTAGGTTTGACATCCAATAACATATGTCATTCCAGTTTCGGTTTCCCTTTTGGGTGGCTAATTGAAGACCTTGTCTAATACGTATTGCACTTTGTTCCTGCAGGGCTACACGTCAGTGACAATTTCGGACATCCGTCTCGATCAATCAGTGCTCGCGCCAGATCTTACCTTGGGGGAGTCGGAACATAGCTCCTCTGATACTCCTCGATTTCCTCTACGTCTTTGTACAGATCCACTTCGCTTGGCTTCAGCCATTTCGTTCGCTTGAGCAATTTCCAGCCCACGAATAGTATTGGGAAGACGGCGATCATGGTGTACGAGAAAAGAAAAGTTGGTATGCTCCATTGGCCACTGAGGAATACGGGGTAGCCCCCAACGAAAGTCATGGTGAATGTTGCTACCAAAGCGTACCACGCGATGTAGGGCTGCCCAAACCCTTTGTATGGCAGAGAGTCCCTCGAGAGCCCCTGCGCCTCACATGCATTCTTGAAGCATATGAAGGTGTACGACATGACGGTGAAATTGATCAGCTGCGACGCTGTCACCTGCAAGGACACCGTCAGCGCGAACTTCTCCGTCAAATCGACAGTCCCCCCTCCCTCCTGCTTTCGACCTACCAGATTCACAAACCACGAGAGCACCACCGCCGAGCTATTGCTGACCTGCAAAAAGCTCAACAGACTGATCAAGAGTACCAACGCAACACAATAGATCGGCACCCCATTTCTCGTACACCTTGTGAAGATCTTGGGCGCCTTCCCCTCCAGCGCCAGCCCAAACAGACTCCGGCTCGCACAATACACATAGCTGTTTCCCGCCGAGAAACTCGCCGACAGCACCAACGCATTCACGATATCCGGCATCACGGTGATCCCCAGCCGATTCATCGCCACCACGTACGGACTCGCCGCCGCACCCGGCGCCCCGGTGCTATATGCATCAGTGAGCTCCTTGTCGTTGTAAGGGACATTGATCCCCACGGCCAGACTACCCAGAACGAAAAACGCCATCAATCGGCCAAACACCTTGTTGTACGCTCTCGGCATGACCACGCGCGGGTTCTCGGCCTCGCCGGCAGCCATACTGACGTAGTCTGGCCCGGCGATGGTGAAGGAGGCCAGGATGAGGCATTGGAGGAAGCCGAGGAAGCGACCGGTGGCCCCGGTCTTGTACAGCGGGGCGAAAGAGCCGGGGTCGCGCCAGTAGCGGAAGCCGAAGCGGTCGTGCTGTGGGTTACCGCCCAGCATTGTGATGAAACTATGGAACGGCCACATTGTCACCTTGTCAGGGGACACTGGTCTGCGTTTCAAGAAAGAAATGGAATATCAAGGAGCAAATAAGAGAGATCTGGAGGCGGCTGATATCGGGAAGAGAATGAAACGTACGTGTACGCGATCAAGCTAATGATCAGCACCACCTTGCCCAGGGCCAGCCAGAACTCGGATTCCCCGTACCATTTGACCGCGAAGATGTTGATGAGGCTGCCACACATTGACGGGTATCAGCATACTGTCTGGTCCCATTCTCCCCTTTTCCATTTTCCTTTCCCCATGTCCCAGCTCGAGTGTCCTCCCCACCCGAAGCCCTTTTCTTCACCAAAGTAAAGAGAAGGCGCGTTCACGTACCCGTACAAGCAGATGATAATCGCAATCACCCCCCCAGCAGGTATGACATCGCTCCAGTAATGGATGATGACATTGCAGGCCACGATCTCAAAGGGCACGAGGGCGGCCTCGAAGACGAAGAAGTTGTAGCCGGCGGCGACGCCAAAGGCCTCGTCGACGTAGCGGCCGGCAAAGCGAATGAAGGGCGAGGAGATGGGGAGGTAGGTGACTAATTCGGCCATGGCTGAGATTTCGATGAGGAAAGGGGTCAGTCAAGGGGTATACTCAGGGGTGAGATAAGATTGATTCTGCTCGCCACCCGGTAGCCCGTCGTGATACTCATGGTATTATATTGAATAGTTGTTCAGGAGTTCTGGCCGATTCAAAAACGGGCCAGAATCAAGACAAAGCATTTTGAAACGCAAATGCACAAGAATGGAAGAGAAGATTTCGTACATATTGTGACTGACAGTATGACCGAACACCTAAAAGAGCACCACAAACGATAAGAATTGGCGTTGCTCAAGTGGGAATTGAAAGATTTCAATTGCTACTGTCTCTCTTTGTCACTTCGGATATCTAACGCCGACAAGCAGCTGCACTATCCAGTCCCCATACTTGACGCCGCCATTGTGTCTGTGCAAATTCGCAAGAGTGCCGCATGGGAATAAGAGAGAATCCTCACCAGAAAGTGAAGGCGATGAAAAGGCTGCCGGGCCCACCATTCAGCAGTCCCCGTCCGATCTGCACGTAGAGGGCGGTCCCAATGGTGCCTCCGATACCAATCAATTGGATATGCCGAGGCTTCAGCTTCCGATGCGTGCTGTCACTGACAGGCTTGAGATTGTGGGAGCTGTCATCGTCGGGCGAGTATGATGGCAAATTGCCTGCTCTTGCTTCCTCGTCTTCTTTTGTGCCGCAGGCGATAGGAGTCTCGTCCAGATTTGCCTTCTCGCTCTCGTGAGAGCGCAATGAGGGGGTAGCCTTGTGCAAGGCAGTGGAAGTCATTGCAAATATGGGTGTGACGTGGATATCAGGACCAAAGAGAGCAATATATGAAAGATGCTCGCTGTCCAGATCAGGCAAAGAGTTTACGAAAGGCTGTGGAAATTGGAGCGAGAAGGGTTATACTTAAGGCCACAACAAGACAATGCCATGGTCGACGGCGTTGCTGGGCGAGCTCTCAACGATGATCTAGACCAATGAGCATTTTTGTGGCAGGCCAATTGTAGCTAAAGTCAACGAACAAGCATGCCGGGGAGATGGAAGTAGCTCGAATACCTTTCTCGGTAGGCTGAGGGGCAGCCATAGTGGGGTGATAGTGGGGCCATTTGCGTCTTGACAACGGTAAGCCCTTCTCTCCTAATTTCCTTATTTTCGTGACGATGACCGACCATTGCGCTGGACTCTCTCAGACTTGAACTTTGCCCGGATTTAGAGTCGATGTCCAACGACCTGCTATTGTTGCCAAATGCCCGGAGCCAATAGAGGCTCTCTCAACTCAACTTGATCGAGACGCTGAAATTTGCAGTTCCCGTACAGTCAAACTGACGTCATATTAACACGCGGGACTGTGGTATTCTCTGCACTGACTCTGATGTGATGAGCCTGTTTTACTCTTCAGCTCTCCACGAATAGCAATCCCTAGACTTCGTCCTTGTCGCCTTTTGATGAGGCGGAATTCCAATTGAGCGTTCTGGGGGTTGCTTGTTCAGATACACAAGGGGCTCAAGATCGGTCAAATGAGGAGTCGAAGCGACGCACCAGCAGCGCCCATCTCTCGAATTCAAACTGTTGCTTCGTCAATCTTGGTTGCATCAACTTGCATCAACTTGCGTCAGGTGCTGTCTGTAAGGGGGAGTGTGAGAAAAAGCCGTGAGGTCAGGACGTCTCCTTCTCTGTAAGAAAGAACGATTGTCTGCTATACTAGGCGAGCACGTTGAATACTGGCATTTGTCATGACCATTGCGATAGTAGACAACTGTACTTCCCACCATTTGAAAACGGCGAGACCAAAAGAATGATCAGGAAGCCTGAAAATGAAAACCAGGAGATCAATCGTTTTCACCCATGAGGCAATGGAATACTGACCAAGGGACGCTTTGAAACGACGCGTGTGATGTTCGGGTACCGTTTGCCCCTGAGCCTCCAGGGAAATTAAGCGGCCCTACACCGATACAGCCGCTTCCGGCGGCAGGGCTTTACCCCACAAGAAACGACCCCGAACCCCACGAGCCGTACCCCACAGACTGAGCCGTTTCCAGTTCATCATCTTCTACGGCCTGGGATGGAAAACGACGCACGTTAACTGCATACCATGATAGGCGGGGAATTGATGCCGGCGTACGATTTGCTGCATCATGCATGCTTATTTTGCCGACCGCAGCTGGTGATCGCGTATCTGGCAAGATGAGACTACCACACCTTGCTGCAGAAAGTAAGTCAAATACTATGCGACGATGAGAAACATCTCCATTGGTAATGGATGGGTAAGTCCAAATTGTGGTCCTTATTTCATTGCTACCGGCTGCAATTTACCACGTTCTTGGAGGAGCTCGCAGATGAGACGGCATGATGCACCCCAATCGCTGGCTCTATAATATGCTTCTCAATGGCATCTTCGTGCTCATCTCCTTCTCAATACATACTCTTTGCTTCCCTGTTGCTTCTCAGCCGGTAAACGAGGAAGAAGTGGGCCAACGATCAAATCCTCCCCGAATCTCCAGCACGAGTCCTATTTCCTTCACTGGCCAAAGCCTCTGCGCCACCTCCAATGACACTTCAGATACCTCACTGACGACACATATGGGCTCATTCAATGTTCCTAATACAGCCTACACTGTCGTTCTTCTCGCACTCCCACAGTGCGTCGCTCTCGACCCATACAACATCAAATACGCGTTCAAGGCCATGGACGCATCGCTGTCGCTACAAAGCGCGGACGAGCCTGTCAAAAGCGAGATGAAGGAAGAGACCGGCGAGGTCCAGCTGACATTAGAGCCCATAGGGCCTGCGACCCCTAGGGATCCTCAAATGACTTACAGCGAGGCTATGGAAGTCTTGATTTATACCTACTCATACCTCAGGGTTCATAGATACTATCGGCCGCTAAGTTATGCATTCCTCAAGATGGCTCTGCATGTTGCACATGGGAGACTCATCTCCACCGTCCAAGGCCTTGAGAACAACACGCAATCGAGTATCCCTCTCGAATCCGTACCCCAGACAACATAAATCGGAGGGCCAGCTTGGAGCGGACAGGTACGCATTCGCATAAGATCAGCCGGAAGAAGGACTCAGAAGGTGCATACGAGCCTATCAGAAAAGCAAGACAGAGAACTCCAGCCCCATCGAAATCGATGAGATGTATATAAAATCGTTCACGTGGTTTCCACCTGCGGCTGGCTCTGTGGAGGGTCCTTAATGGTGAACAAGAATCCGCTCGATACAATGACATATCCTTGCCCGTCAAATACTTCCAACACGATCTCCGTGCTCGGAACGAGCAGAGAGGACCTTTGCCACAACTCGACCCACGAGACCAGTGAGGCGATCACCACCTGCACATCCCGCCATGTCGTTGGCCGCTCTGTCTCCATTTGGCCCCCAACTCCTTGGAAAACGAGATTGATTTCGCCTCCTGTTGGATCTGCGTTGGCGTACAAGAAATAATCATCTTCAATTGCGTCGTCGGTGCCTTGCCGGTCATCCTGCTGCACGGACTTCTCGAACTTGTTGGCGCTGAGCAGAAAGTCTTGAACGAATGAGGTATGATAAAGGCCTTGGGAATAATCGTAGTTGGAGAATCTGACGAGACCTTTTGTCAAAGAGGCATTCTGCAGATCTCGGACATTGTTCGTCTGTATGTACAGCTCTGGTGGTGGCGGGCCTTTCCCATTGAAGGCTGAAAAGGAACCGGTGGAAGAATTGTGTTGTGGTGCCAAGAGTAGAGAGCTGTTCGTATCGTTGGAGAGGAATCTAGTGGCTAAAGCAGAAGCCTGACCAATGCAACCCAAGAAAATAACTCCGGTGAATATCAACATCTCGCAGCTCGCATGGACGTGACTCAACGGAACGGAGGTTGAGGGTAGGACCAACAGCGAGCGCAGCAAGCACGATTTAGAAGCAAAAATGTACAGGCTTTGACCCCATCATCCGAAGGATCGTCATCAAAAGCCAAATAAACAACCATAGCACATGTTGAGACACGTGGGGAATTTCGAAGCATGGTACTTCGCTTTGTATAACAGTATGCACTCTTGCGACATTACGCGCATACGAGTAGAGAATGCATGCATTCTGGCATCCAGCATTATCTTCCGAGGTAAAATACAAATTTCAACACTCCAGACCTATTCGTTGCATTCCGCAGGTCCGTGCCACCGCCATGTTGTCTCCCATGCAGATGCTGGGGAATAATTTATTCCAAAAGCTGGAATTGGTGCTGAGCTCGAAAAATATATGGCGAGACCACCTGGTGCCACTATGAATTCCTTCAGTTACCCGAGGCTCTGGATCGCAAAGGAAAATTTGAAGCTATACCCGACGCTTGGCGCGCTGCTTAGCGCGAGACAAAGACAAAGTTTGTAGCTCGAGGGGCTCGATGACTCAAGCATAGCTTTCAATTATGGCTGCCAATCTCCCCAAGGGCCAGGCGCAACCTCAGACCAGTATGTAAAAGTCAAGCAATCCAATTCGCTCACCACTTGTCACCAGTGCAACATGGCGTTCAGAACATCGCTCGTTGACATTTGCGTCAATCCACAGTTGACCTCGGCTCTCTTCCCCTCCAACAGCTGAACCAAGTCAAGAACCAGCTCACCCAAGAGCTGCAACATCTCACCACCTCATTCCAGCAGCTCAAAACTGCGCAGGCCAAATTCCGCGATTGCATCACCAGTGTCAGGGATGGGCTGAGCCGAGGAGAGGGTATGTACAGACTGCGGTCCTCCCGAACCAAGACATTTCAAATGTACCACAGAATGGGACAGGGGCCAAATGTAAACGTTGACTCTGGGCCCCGCAGGAACTCCCATCCTCGTTCCCTTGACCCCATCGCTCTACGTCCCCGGCCAATTGGCATCGACGGAAACAGTGCTCGTGGACATCGGCACCGGCTTCTACGTCGAGAAGACGCCACCTGCGGCGCAGGACTTCTACAGGCGGAAGGTGGAAGAGCTGACTAAGAATCTGGGCGACCTGGAAAAGATCGTGCAGGGCAAGCAGCAGAATCTGGGGGTTGTGGAGGACGTGTTGAGGAGGAAAGTGATGGAGGAGAATAGTAGGGCGGGGGCGAGTGATGGCGGTGGTGGATGAGCGCCGAGACATCAGTAGCGATATTGATCTCGGGGCCCAATATATGATTTATGTGATTCCTCTGGCTCTGAGGGGAAGGGCAAAGCAGGGTATGTTGCTGCTGTCCTCATGCTCTGACATGCTAGTGCATGCTCAAGGTCTGGACGAACCTTCGACGGACCACAAACGATGCAACGACGAACCTCAGATATTGGATATAGCGGGCAAAGCTCGCCAAGAGGCACATGTCTGGCAAAGATCCCTATCGATCTGATCTTATGTGACCTCAGCTAGAAGGCTTTAGATATCACGCACGGCCAGCTAGATCCCTCCAACAACCCATTCCCACACAAGGTCCAACGCAATTCCTGATCTTGCAACCCTCCTCATCCAACCCCATCCCCTCCTCCCCCTCCCCCTTCCCCTCCTTTCACCCTCCCCCTCCTCAAAACCACCCTCCCAACCCACCCCACAGCCGGCACGACCCCCACCCTCGCAAACCACGGGGTCGCCCACAAACTCACCGCCAACCTCACCGGCAACAACGCCTTGACAACCGCCCACGCCGTCGCCACCTCCACCACCACCCTAACCCCTCCCTCCCCCCTGCCCCACCACTTCCCCCTCCTGGCCCCCACATCCCCAAATTCATCCACCTCGCCCAACCAGCCCTTCCGCCGAAAATACCGTCCGAACTTCTCCACCCCCTGCGCCACCCATTCCCCCTCGCTGATCCAGGGGGGCAGCCAGTGCGAGTAGTGGAAGAAGGCGGCGAGCCCGAGGAGCGGGATCAGCGCGGTGAGTTCGTGGAGGAGGAGGAAGGAGGAGATGGTGGTGAGGGGCGCGGAGAGCAGGGGGGTGGTGTAAGCGTGGAGGAAGCGGGGGAGGCGGGAGTGGAGCCGGTGGAGCCGGTGGTGGGCGGTGGGGGTGGTTGGAGGAGGAGGGGGATGGGGGGCGGTGGGGGCTGGGGGTGGTGGTGGTGGTGGTTTGGTGGAGAAGGGAGGGTGGCGGCGCCG
Source organism: Ramalina intermedia (assembly GCA_003073195.1). NCBI lineage: Eukaryota > Fungi > Ascomycota > Lecanoromycetes > Lecanorales > Ramalinaceae > Ramalina > Ramalina intermedia. The sequence continues at coordinate 322,833 of PEKF01000191.1, read as the reverse complement.
GGGGTGAGGGTTAAGGGTATGGCGAAGAGGTTGGAAAGGAGGGTTCTTGATGGAGGGGGCTGTGCGCCAGATGTTATACTTGTTCATGGCGGATTGGTTGCATTGTTGAAACGCGAGTAGGAATATTTCCGTAGCGATGTTCCCGTTCCCTCCCCAAAAGTCCCTTGGCGCGCAATGACCTCATCCTCAGATCCCTCCTCAGCAGGCTCCCCCCAAAATCCCCCTCTACCCACCCAAAAGTCTCCCCTTTACAATTGCTCCCATAAACAATCCCACCACCTCATTTCCCTTTGAATGTCCTCCTCCACCCCACTTCCAACTCCCCGACCCACCCTCCCCTCCCCCGCCGCCGCTCGCCCAACAACCCACCCCCCAGACGCCTCCACCACCACCACCACCACCCCCTTCACCTTCCCCAAAACCCACTCCTTCCCCGCCCTCTACACGCTCCAACCAAACCCCGCCACCCGCGTCGTGCAATTCCAGAGATGGTCCCGGATAATCCAGCTCTACTGCCGCCACCACCGGGTATTCCGTCTCCGCCTCCCATCCTGCGTGAGCCTGCCCTTGTTCAGCAACCGGACAATACGGAAAAGCTTGGCAGAGGGGGATATAAGGGAGGTGTTGGGGTGGATGGCGAGTGAGGAGGGCGCGATGAGGGGGGAGTGGGATGGGGATGCGCCAGGTGGGGCGAACAGGAGGGATGTGTTTTGGGTGTATTGGAAACGGCCCGAGGATTGGGGGCAGAGGGTGTGGGAGTGGGTGGATGCGGTGGGGCAGCGGGGGGCGGTGTTGACGGTGTATGAATTGTTGTATGGGGAGGGGACGGTGGGGCAAGGTGAGGCGATTCGCTTGCGTGTGCTGGACTGGGACGGATGAATGCAAGGAATACTGATGAGTGGCGGTAGATTTCCACGAAATGGACCCCGAGCTATTCACCAAGGCGCTCAATACTTTGGTCAAGAAGGGGAAGGCCCAGGTGTTTGGGGATGCTGATTCACGTGGAGTCAAGTTCTTTTGAGAGGACAGCTGGTCAGTCATTTGCCGCTTATTAACATCCTCGAGTTCTCCGTCGGAACCTCAATCGACGCCTCAACACCGGCCGCTGTCCGCTTGTCCATAATACATATCCGGTTCACACGCCCTCATAGGGGCACAACTCTTTGGCGGCTCTCCCGAGCATGGGAGAACAATGTCCTACGGACCAGCAGTGCCAACGTCATCGTCAGTCACCATGTATGGATCACAAGGGATCACCCTCTGCGACAGTGCCATATGGAGCAACCAGTCATGCCGTAGGATCCTGGGTGTTTTGCCATTGCTTTCCGCCATCTGACGGAACTTTGGCCAAAGCCGTGCTTCATCAGGCGTCGTGCCGGTGAGCAGGTAGACATCATTAGATTCATCGGCTGCATCTTCTGGCTTGATCTGTGTGGAACCAGCACGTCCTCGATATAGGAGACAAATGCCTCCATTCACCTCGGCGATAGCCTTGTAGGTGTCAAAGCCCCCATGAATGGCTTCGGTGCAAAACAGGCTAAAATCTTTGAGCAGCTGTCCCTTGTTGCTTTCGGCGCGAGATAGGGCCTCCGCCATGGTATATCCCGACGACTCTTCATACTCTTTATCCTTGAGGATGTATTTGGCAGGATCCAGACGGCTGTTCTGACTCAAGCAATCGTCCACATACTTGGAGTTCAAGATGATTGGTGCGTGTGATACGGCACAAATGAATTTCTGGGTCCGAAGGATCTTCGGAGAGGCAAGATGGGTGCAAGTCTTCGGATTCTCAACAATGAGGATTCCCAATTCCCGGAGTTGTGTCTACCATTGTCAGCCAATTGAAGGGGGCAAGAATGTAGGATAGCTCACCATTTCGTCCATCTCCTTCCTCTTCGTTGGTTGTCCTACCCACCTTTTATAGCCAGACAGCAAGAGACGCATCGCTGGTGTGGGAAGACCACTGCTTGTCTTCGGCCGCTTAGCCGCCTTCCCCCCCTGGTCCGCGCTTTCAACTGACTGCCCATCAATCGACACAGATCTTTTTCTCGGCCCACCTTCCACTCGGTCTTCGTCGCTCTTCCTGCGACCGCCATGGATGACGCCACCCACCCGCTTACTCTCTTTCTCATAGAGCGCAATATCTGGAGCAAGATCATGCAGCTTGGCGGCTGCCTTTGCTTTTGCACTTCTGCTTCCAGTAGACGGGGTTTCGTTCTCCTTTCCCAAACGTGCGGCCCGAGCATTCGCTGGCGTCTGTGCCTTGTCGCCATCGGTATGCCTCCGATTAGCTTTGGATGCCTTCGGAGTTGACCCATCGGATCCCAAGGGGCGCAAGGGAGCAGCATGGCCCAAAGCTTGGGCTGAAGGAGGTCGAGCATTTCTTTCGGGTGCGGGAAGGTGTGTTTTAGCAGGCTTTGAGTCAGACTCTTCCTCATCTGAGCCTGGAGGGAAGAAGTATTGCTCGATCGCCCTCTTGTCAATATCCGTTTGGCCGACTACTTCACCAAGATTTGTTCGTGCGGGCCAGAATGTGTACTGAGGATCGCTGATCGTTTGTACCTGCCATCTCGCGTAGCTTTGTTCCAACCAGAGATGGTTGACAATGTTGATATTCCATTCCTTGGCGGCAGTACATTTTTCGCTTTCCGGGTGTGCAGTGATCAGATGAGTGTTGTCATCCTTCATTGTCTTTGTAAATTCTGACCCGGCCGCTTTTGCCAAATTTTCCAAATACAACCGAGCTTCACCATTGTAATTGGAAACGCTTATCCGGAAGTTTTTGAAACCAGGAAGACCATATCGAGAGACAGGGTAGTGAAGCAGACGTCGCATTGAAGAAGTCCAGGTGTTGAACGTTATCAGGTGATACAGCCAGGCAAGATTGCCCACCTCCTTCCGTGCTCTCGATGCAATTCTGTAGTCCAGAGACTCGCGATATCGGCAGAAGAAAAAGTCGGCTTTATGAGCGCTTCCAGTCAGAGTTCCTCCTCCTGCTGTAATCAAATCTTCAAGAGTTCCTCTAAGGCGCCTTCCGATTCCTAAATCTTCCGAGAGCATCACGCTTTTGGCCTTGAATACTGTGACCGGGGGCAGTTCCGAGCCAAAGGAAGAAAGTGGCGTCGGCAGATGAGCAGGATGGGGTTCACTAAACGTCTTGAGATCCCGGCGATCTTGGTCAGGTATCCTTCTGGTATTGCCTCTTAGTAGGATTTCGGGCTCTGGCAGAGAGTAGGGAGTCTCGTCAATACGAGCGCGGATTCGTAAACAATCATCGATCCTGCGGAATACGTACATCAGCCACGGCCAAGGGAGACTATTCAAAGACGTACCAGTGGGGCAAGACGATCTTGATGTTCAAATTTCTGGTCAAAGCGGCGTGACATTTTTGGGACTCGGTAGTCAAAGCGATGATATGTGTGACTTGTTTGGTGACCGAATTAGTATACAACCCCCCTACAGCAAGGACATAGCCAATGATAGCGTCTTGATCCTCTTCTGGCAGGTCTACACAGCAGATGATCATGCCCGAGAAGAACATGCGGGGGTCTGGGCTATACTGTCTCGGATTGGCTTGTTTTTTTTTCATGATGGAGGCATTGACCCATTCCGGCTTGACCACTGCCTTGTCCAATAGTGTTTCCGTGGCGGCGTCATAATTGGGGAAGTCGATTGTTCTTGCAATGATGTGGGTGACGTTCTCAAGTGAGAATTCTTCATCCTGCTGGGACAGACTCGGCGTCGATGGCTCTGCGCCGTTCTCTATCAGGCTTCTGCTGATCTAGATGTGCTTGAGCAAAGACATCTATCACGCGCTGCAACTTTCCAACTTACGTTGCGAATCTCTTCATCTTGAAGGGTGGCGCTTTTTACAATATGAAACCGTACTGGCGGTTGGGCAAAGGGCTTGTTCTCTTCAGCCATTGTTACAGGCGCAGCAATGGCAAGCTACTATTGTGGCAGGCGCAGTGCTTCGAGTTCTGGCTTATGTTGATACAAATTTTCGCAGTGTTTGTTGAAACGCGGTGGAAGGAACCACCGAACGCGTTAATTAGACATGCGTAACGGTCGCTAGGCTCAAAAAGGTCAAGGCTGACAATAACGACCTCGGCAGTCTCCAATCATTGAATTCGGTACCACTCTGCGATGATGATATCTGGATTGACGCTGTATGCTTGGACTGAAGATTGAATAGGCGCCGGATGCAAGATATTCCAAATCACTGGAGGCTTTCGCTCCCATCGCCCCAACACAGCCCTAAGCATTCAATGATACTGTTGTCCAATGGGTCCTATGTAAGAAGAACATGCGTATATACTTGAGGCGCTGAGTTCCTCTGGACACTGCTGCTCATTTCATGCGCATGAGATCATTATACATACCGCCAGATTAATCTTTGCCAATGTGATAATAATGACTGCCTCGCCTTTTACGATCAAGGAGCATGTGGTTCCTGCCCAGTACATCCGTGAGTACCCTGGCGCCACCCTCGAGGACCAGGAAGAGACTTTAAGTCTTCATGTAAAGCAGTACACGCCAAAAGACAGGCAGTGTATCAAAGCCGGAGCAGTTACAATCATTGGTGCACATGCCAATGGCTTCCCCAAGGAGCTGTATGAACCACTCTGGCAAGGCTTGTGCCTTTACTTGGAGGGCAAGGGGCTTGAGATCCAAAGCGTTTGGATAGCAGATGTAAGTCACCAGGGTGTCAGCGGTATCTTGAACGAAGACAAGCTCGGCAATGATCCTCACTGGAACGATCACGCTCGCGATCTTCTCTACATGATCAATTACTTCCGCAGGGAAATGCCTCGCCCGTTGGTAGGTGTTGGACATAGTCTTGGAGGTTGTAACCTTGTCAACCTCTCCCTCATGCATCCTCGGCTTCTGTCCGCGCTTGTCCTGATCGACCCTGTTGTCAATGGTCAAGCCTTGCATCCAGACCAAGTCCAGACGGACGAATCCAATGGCGACGATTTTCTGATCTCGTGGCCGAGAGCTTCTGCAGTCCGACGTGACTGGTGGCCGTCTCGAGCGGCTGCGGCCTCAGCATTCAAACAGTCCAAGTTCTATAAGCCCTGGGACCCTCGAGTTTTGGATCTATGGATTCAGTACGGCTTGAGAGATGTTCCCACCGCCATTCGTCCTCAAACTTCTCCTCCCTCCTCTTCTGACAATGAGAGGCCAGTCACCCTCGCAACAACAAAGCACCAAGAGGTCTTCACCTTTGTTCGCCCTTCGTGGAACACTAAATTTGACCCAGTCACCAAAGCAATCAAGTATGACAGGGCTGAAACCCCTGATCTGCATCCGAACTCGCCCATGATATGGCCGTTCTATTGGTCTGCAGCACCAATGACCTTTGATAACCTGAAGCATCTTCGACCTCCGGTGTTGTACATTTTCGGCGGCAAATCCGCCCTCTGGTGTGACGAGCTCAAGAAGGAAGCACTCACACGTACTGGCGTTGGAGTGAGTGGCAGCGGTGGCGCTGCAGAAGGGAAGGTCAAAAGCCATACCATCGCTTCAGCTAGCCACCTCGTGCCGATGGAGCAGGTAAGCGAAGTAGCAGACAAAGCTGGGGAATGGCTTGTAAATGAGCTTCAGAAATGGCGAAGGCGAGAGGACGACTGGAATCGCCAATGGGCGCAGAAGAGCAGAGAAGAGAGGTCCATGCTGACTCCCGGGTTTCAGAATATGCTGCAGGGATATCCAAAGATCTCTGAAAGACGCAAGGCGAAGATCTGATCAATTGGTCGAACTTGTTGGGCGTTATTCACTACTCAATTCACTCCTGTCGATGCCTCTGAGTCCCGAAACAGGTGTGGTCAATTGTACACATCGTTTAGAACCCTCGAACTTGACATTTGTTCACTTGGGTTTCTTTCTTGCATTCTTGTGGCAAAGTCTAAACACAAGAACAGCTATGATGGAGTGAAGGCTGGATCCACCTCCCACCAGAGGCACCATTGCATACGGAAGAGAGAGCCCGTGCATTGCAAAGGCGATGTTTATATAATTGAATGTCGAACATAGATATATGGACTCGATGCAAGGGGCGAAGAGGAACAAGACAATGGCGTCAGAGAAAATGATGAGACGTTGATGAAAGGGTCCCAGCATGGACATTCAGGAAGCATGGCGCAACGAATGAAACAATAAGGTTAAAGCAGGTCTTGGTACAGTCAAATAAGGTTGGCAGAATTGATATCCATGCAGCTTCAAGCGTCAGTCCCCATGCGTCTTGATGTCAGCGATTGCTTACCGTATCTAATCATAAGTATTTCGTCAGGTATCGATAGCACTCACTGCTCTAATTCCATGTCTTTCACTTCCGCTAACCATCATCATGCCATGACATGAACCTTCTCACGAATTCTTCTTAGCATGGCCATTGACGGCCATCCCATTGCCACTGCAATTCTTGACCCTGACGATTTCCGGCAAACTCCACACCCTCGGCCAGACCAGATCAAACTCATCCTGCCGTCCATTCAAGCAATGTCGCAGCCAAATCGCCCACGTGATGTAAAAGTACGCCCCCGTCCCCGTCATCAAATGCCACCACCCATGCCCCTCCAACACGATCCCCCACGGCAGGCCCAGCTCCCTCCTCCACCCTTTCAGCCGTGAGCAATACACGATATCGAGCGCCCAGATCCCAAATCCACCCAAGAACGTCGCCAGCCCCACCCCAATCATAATCCACATCGCCTTCAGGATCTGCTGATCCCTGCTATCCTCCCCGCGCGACAATTCTTTCTCATCCAAACCCATCGACCGGCCGTGCCGGAGTTTGTACTGGTTCTCGGAATCCTTGAGGCGCGGGCGGAGCGTGAATTCCATGACGTACATCTGCCGAAGCACGATGACGATGGTGAGGAAGGCGTAGACGCGCTGGTGGAACTCCGGGTCCTGCAGGTAGTGGTAGTAGAGGGTGATCCCCACGCAGAGGAGGGATAACGCGGAGGCGAGGCTGGTTTTGAAGACGGTGGAGCGCGAGTAGGAGAAGGTGGCGTAGCACATGAGGCAGGTGGTGTAGATCATGTTGAGCTCGTCGACGAGTTGCCAGGGATCTTTTGGGGGTCGGTCGTTAGCGATCATGGGGGATGATGTAGTGCATGAGGTGGTATCTACATTTGAGGGTCGCGTGAAAGCAGAAGCTCCCAATGCCCACTAAGAGATAGCCGATGAAGCTGATATGGAAAACGGTATCATGGCCGTATTTGATACAGCTTCGAAGGCCTAGATAGGCGAAGTAGAGGAAGAGGACGTTGGTGAGCGTGTTCACTATTTCGGCTGCGTATGGAGTCGCGTAGTAGTCCTAAATCATTGAATTCAGCAGGCTCAACGAGGCTGGAGAAGCTGGAAGAACACCTACCTCTTCGCACCATTCCAGCGTCGAAGTGACAGGGTCCCAGTAGCCATGCCCTGGTACCTGGTATGGGATCGAAGGTAACCAGGCAGGCATGTTATGAGAGCCTTTCGGTCAAGAACCAGCCTAGGCTAGAGCTGTGATTTGGGATATAGAACTGTCAAGAACGCATACTTGGGTATACTATGTCACGAACAATATGAGAAGATTGAGAGTCTGTCCGATGGATGATAGATGGGATGGATACTCGCCGACTTTTGTGCACAGGAACATCAACTTTATTCATCCTGCGGAAACCTGGACCCCGGACCCTGGGCTTAAGGACCCTGCGTCCGGCTGGACCCGCGCCTGGCCCTTCGCCATTAAGGGCGCCACTCGGGAATAATTAGGTGATCGGTGCGGGGGTTGGCGCCAATCATGTTAGGACTTTCATGCTTGTGTCAATTGATTTGGCTAAAAATGTATCAAACTCGACCATCAACCTCTCCCCGTGTGTGCTCTGGCTAGACATAATCATCATGTCCATACCCAACGAAGCTTTGCAAAAGGTACCTGAGCCCCATTCGAGCTTTTCGGGCCAGGCCTATCTGACACAAGCACAGCTTGCACTCGAAATCGAGTCCCAGGCCAACTCCGCCCAAAGAGACATCAACATTGTCAGAGCAACCATTTCTACCAAGCAACGAGATGCCCGCATGCTGGAATTGACGAAGACAGAAGTCAAGCAATTAGACAAGAATACTAAGTTATATGAAGGCGTAGGAAAGATGTACGTATCGCCCGTCTACATTGGGATCAAAGTAGGGGATTGCAGTGGCTTATGGTGTCGTGTCTTCAGGTTCGTCTTCAGTCCGACTCCAGATGTCGAGAAGAAGCTCTCCTCAAGCATTTCGGATTTGAAGTCGGACGTGGAGAGCCTGAACAAGAAATTGCATTACCTGGAGACGACACACAAAAACAGCAAAGAGCACATTGAGAAAATCATTGGATCTAGTATGAGGGCCTGAGGTCCCTTGACGCCAGCTGCGAATTCGCCACTGGTGCTCCAAAGTGTTGCTTTGTCATCTTTGAGAAGCATCAGACCTCGCACTTGCTTGCCACTGGTGCATACCCGGGTCGTCAGGGTTCTTGGGCCCTTTCGCCCGGATCTGTCGCGGAACAAGCCATGCTGGATCCTCGCTCCCACGTTATCAGCATTTCCCAATCCTTTATACAACAGAACTCCCTGGGTCTCGCAGCGCTCGTACCTGGTCAGAGGCAATACATATCCCATGCAATTTTATATGGACACAAACTCGAGACGATTGTGCTCTCTCCTGACAACATGAGACAACTCATTACTGAGCGACCTTCACTTCTATATGCATGTCTCTTCCTTCTCCAATGGCGAAGCTCAGATCCGTTATCTGGTATTTGACGAGGAAGTACGCAACCTTTGTATCGCCTTGCGGCTGTATGACGGTCCACGAGACCGCATTGTGGATGTATCCACGATACGACCTCGAGAATGAGCGCCTGGGTATCGCCCCAACATCAGTGATGATCCTGCGAGAACATCGATGGCATCATACAAAAGTTTACCCCGCCTGGTCTGCTCTATAGGATCGTTGTTGATGTTGAAGGCCTGGATAGTAACGCTCGCAAGCGTAGGCTGGTCGTTGAAGTCGGGTTTGGATGGCCTGAATGCCACCGTGAAAACGTACTGTCCGGCTCCTGACCAAGGAACGCGATGCTCATGGATGGCTCTTGCAGGGCTAGTGATACTGGAGATTAGCCTAGGAGGACGACCGACTGGGCTTGGTGGGCGGGCTGAAGACCCGAAACACATATCGGAATCGTCTAGTCACTTAGATCGAAGAGATTCTGCCGCTGAGATACCAGAATGTAAGTAGGAGTGACCTGGACTGATTTCGAGGGTCGACGTGGGCGAAATGGTCCTTGCGCAAAGCAACGAGGCATGCGGCCGTAGTCGGAACACCATTTCAAATATGTGTTTTCGTGTCCGAATAAGATCGCCGGCCAGCACGAGAATCCATACTGAAATCTGGAGGAAGGATGGCCTTGACGGCTTGTCGTATCGTTCAATGTCGTTTATTTGGCGAAACCTCAAGGTCTAGAGTGGTTCTAATAACTGACTCATTCGCGTGCATTTCGACATGCAGCTAGAGCGATCAGTAAGTGTGCATGTGGTGCCTCTGGGGGTATGGCAATCGGATTGTGATTTGTGAACGGCCGACATGCATGTCGTTTTCTCCTTGCATTGGTTCAATCTTGCGGGACTTTCCATGCGCTCCAGTGCCACGCGATGAGTGCCATGCTGACAACGCAATAAGTGCCATGCTGACGTCGTGCTCGTGTTCCCCATCTGACGCCGCCCTCGTGTTCCCCATCTGACGCCGCCCTCGTGTTCCCCATCTGACGCCGCCCTCGTGTTCCCCATCTGACGCCGCATCACTGCTACCCTATGCTTCGAGCATTTTTCACATAGATGAATTGCCGGAAGTGTTCAGCCAAAAAGGGCCACGGAGCAATCGGCATTGGTGTGGAAACTAGAGAAGACGTAAGATACTCATTGCTTGCTTCAGTCCTGAGGCCTGCCCTGCCATTTGATACCGGCGAATGCTCTCTCACCAAATTCCTCGATGCGAAATGGGCAATTTCCGAGTGCCGTCCTTTCCTCTTCAGTCAGACGCCAGCCAATCTTGACAAGGTACCTCTCTTGACCGCCTCTGACCTCGATCTTCTTTAGCGGCTGGAGTACGCCTACGACCAATTCTGCAATCCTAGCCGTCCCCTTGATTTCGACAAAGAAATATGTCTGACGGATAAGGACGGAGAGATCCGTGAGTGTCGACATGGAGGCAATTGACTGGCACATCGACTTCCACTTGGGCATTGATATATCAGCCAGAGTGTTGTTGGTGATTTGGGGAAACCGGTAGAAAGAAACCTCGAAATCGAGTTTGGAGATCCGGCCAATGCTGGAACGGATAGGAAGAAGCAGAGGGGGCTGATGAATGGTGAAACGAGGCGCTGAATAGAGGTATGGCAGAACTTCCTCATGCCTTTGGATCGCAGGAAATACTTAGCAACTATTGAGTATCAAGCCTTGGGGAGAATATTGCCTACATTCTTTGACACGATAAACATAAAGCTAGCAGCTGGTCCTTGCTGCGCTCCCTATCCTGCGAGGAAGGCCCGTGGCTTTCGGTCCTGGTGACAGAATCGTGACGACGGACAATTGAACCTCCTGGCAGAAGTGCAGGATCTTTGTGAACGATATGAGCCAAGTGAAGACCAAGATCTGTCAAGTGAATGTACAAGTCGCAGTAAATGAGTTCATATATAAGCGCTCTGATTTCGAACGGGAGCGCACTCAAAAAAGCACATTGTGTTTGTTGACTCTCTGGACTAGAGACAGGGGTATCGACTGTGGCAGCTTTCCGGCGGACCATAGACCAAAATTTGGTTGTTGCTCGCCCCATCTTCGAGGGTACTTGTCAAAGATGACTGTGGGTTGCTGTTAGTGAGAGATCTAAAACTCCTGCTTTGTTAGAATCAAAACAGTTCAACCATGCTCCAAAATATTCGAAACTCTCGATGCAATGGCAGGATATCTTCAAGTGGGTCAGCTGGTGGCAGAAACGATGCAGCCTTGTCTTCAATTTGTATCAAGATGCATACTGGCGGAGGGTGCCGTGGAAGGCTGCCGCAGAGCGCAAGAAGCGTTCAATGCCGTTCCTGGCCATGCAAAAGCATGGCGCTATGCCGTTTGTGTTCCCTTACGTCATCATTTCTCGATTCAGGTTCTGACAGGCATCGGTCAACAACGACGGCGTAGTTCGCTACCGAAAATTTTCGACAGTACTGGATCTACGCAAAACGTTGATGCGATGATAAGATTACCAGGCGCATTTGACCGATCTCAATGTCACATCACCGAGGTGTGAACGGTAATTCGGGGCTTGGCTCGAACTTCATTGATATATAATCGTCTTTGGTTACTGATCCATTCTCCTTCCTCTGCTCCACGCCTTTCAAATTGCTGTACCACGACCATGATTCTCTCCAGCTTTGCCGCGATCGCTACATTGTTGCTCTTAGCAGGGGTTGATGCTCAAACTCCGCTCAATACCTCTCCGTCTACCGACCGTGAGTTATCTGTAACGTATGGCGGTGGTCAGGTCACGCCAGGCATGATGCTGCCGGTAATGGGTACAAGACTCTCATAATCCACCATTTCCTCCGATCTGACCATGCCCAGAAACGAAGATGATGCCGAGTTTCTCGTACACGCCGGAGTCACCCAACCAAACATTCACGCTACTCTTGGTTGACCTGTCTATCTCTACTAAAATGATCGACCAAACAGCCTTGAACCAGCAGTATCAGATTCCGCTGGCCCCGGGAATTGCTTCGAACCGTACGACACGCCTGCATTACTGGCAGGCCGGTTTAACTTTCGCCTCGAACGGCACCCTCAACAATGACAGCGCACCAATTGCCTTCTATCAAGGCCCTGCGCCCCCACCAGGTGATATTGCGCATACGTATGTCTTCTACCTGTTCCCTCAAGGCTCAGGCTTTATGGCACCACCGGCAGGCAATCCTTTCAATGTTGCCAATGTCAACGTGGGCATGAATCGAATAAGCTTCAATGTAAGGAGGCTTGCGAACGAGACTGGCATTGGCGCTTTGGCAGCGGCCAATTACATAACGGTCCAAAATACCACAGGGAGTGCTAGTGCTACGGCCAGTGGAAGCAGCTCAGCGACCGGCAGTACCATGGCGCCAACAGCTTCGCCTTTTACGGGAGACGCTGTAAGATCAAGCCTTGGCAAAAGCTACAGCCTCATCATGGCGCTGGGGTTTCCAATGGCGCTTTTCATCTAGTAGGTCATATGGAGTTTTCCGATCTCGTTGCAGATAGACGTCGTTGCATCTATGTACGAAGGACGTGACCACTGTCAGCATATATCAATTGTCACATTTCTATATTCGAAACATAATAATATATGGATTGACTGCCCATTCATGATTCTCGCGCGCTGAAGATTCTTCATTCTGTTTTACCGTTAAAGTTATACCTGTAGCCAAGAGAGGAAGGTGAGTAATGATTAGACCCTAAGGGTGGGTAGCGTGATCGCATGTTTGCGCCACTCATTGTGCATATTCCTTAGTTTTCAATCAGTATTGGTGTTTGCTGGAAACGAAGTAACGTGGATTCAGAGTCCTCTTCCATTTACATTGTCTTCACAAGAATCAATTGGGTACGTGATGAGTGCCAAACAATTGGCAGCACGTATTCGCTCAACAGGGTTACGACGGCCATCTGGATCTGCAAAAGATTCATTCGAACCACCAGCAGATAGGGTTGGTTGCGACTCCGACTCATACAAGGTCCAAGACCATCCGACTGACCGTTTCATCACGACGAAAGCTCGGGAAAGTCGACTGGGAACACCAACGGATTCTCGTCGATCATTTGATACAAGCCACTTTGAATATGGTGAGGCCATACATACTGAGAGGCATGTCCGGATCGTCGTGGTCGGTGCGGGTCCGTCTGGGCTTCTGTTTGCACACAAGTTGCAACGTTCGTTCAGGAAGTTCGCCTTGACTTTGTACGATAAGAACCCTGAGGTGTCAGGGACCTGGTTCGAGAACCAATATCCAGGTTGCGCTTCCGACATTCCATCACATAATTATACATACACATTTGAGCCCAAGGAAAATTGGTCCTCCGTATTTGCGAGCGCGCGAGAAATCAAAGAATATTTCGTCAGCTTTAAGGATAAGTATGGACTGGGCAAGTACATCCGATTACAACATCAGGCGATAGGTGCTCGCTGGGTCGACGATGCCGATGAATGGGTCATAACTGTACAGGATATAGCTTCGGGTTCGTCTTTCGATCACAATTGCGACATCTTCATCAGCGCTGGAGGCTACCTCAATGAGCCGAAGGTTCCCAACATACCAGGCATTGAAACGTTTGAAGGGGAGATACTCCATAGCGCTAGCTGGGATCACAACTTCTCTTCCAAAGGGAAGCGGCTTGCGCTTTTGGGAAACGGGTAAGCCAAAGGCCCCAACAGTGCGGTATTATCCTGACATTATCAGAGCATCTGGAATGCAACTGCTGCCCGCCCTTCAACCTATCTCCAAACACATCACATTCTTCATGCGCTCGCCTGCCTGGATACTGCCCCCGATTGGCCGCGGCCAGCATGAATACACTCAGGATGAGCTTAACCGGCTGCGCGATCCTAAGAATCTCACTGCCTTAAGGAAGACCAATGAAGGAGTAGTCAATAGCTATTTCGGTCTCTACTTCCAGGAATCCCCTCTCCAGAAAGCGATGATCAACGCCTACGCCGCTGATATGAAGTCCCACCTACCTGCAAACCTCTCCCCCAACGACTTCATCCCTTCCTCCGGCATTGGCTGCCGGAGTCTTACTGCCGGCCCAGAATATCTGTCGGCCCTTTCAGCTCCTAATGTCACTGTCATTCCCCACGGAGTCACCTCTGTGACCCCGACAGGGTGCATTGATGCTACAAGAGCCCATCACGTCGTAGACGCCATCATCTGCGCCACTGGCTTCAATACATCGTATCTGCCTCGCTTCCCCATTTTTGGCCTTGACGGATTGGATATGGGACAACATTGGACCAAGTCCGCAGGCACCACTACTGCTGCCCCTGAATCCGAGCCACGCTCTTACCTCGGCATCGCTGCTGATGGGTTCCCCAACTTCTTTACCTTACTCGGCCCCTATTCGCCTATTGCGAATGGTCCTACAATACCAGGACTCGAGGCCCAGGTTGATCACGTTTTGAAGCTCATCGATCGATTCCAATGCGAGAAGAACATTCGATACTTGGTCCCAAAGCGGGAAGCCGTTGACGACTTCTTAGCGCATCACAGGAAATTCATGGAAAAGACTGTGTGGATGCATGGCTGCCGCTCAAGCTACAAGCAGGGCACTAGCAATCAAGTGCCCCTGGTATGGCCGGGAAGTACGTTGCATTGCCGTGAAGCATTGAAAGAGGTGAGGGGGGACGATTGGGAGGTGGTGTACAAGACCACGGACGGAAAGGGTAGGTTTGCGTGGATGGGAAATGGGATCAGCCAAACGGAGATGGATCCTGTGAGTGACCTGGGATGGTACCTGACCGAAAGGGATGAGAGCGAGCTCCTGGGTAGAGCCAAGAGAAGAGAGAAGGAGACAAGAAGCGGTGAGGAAGACGTGCCGCGAAGGGAGCTGTTCGGTGTCTTGAGCCAGGCGAGGAGACCTGAGTGGTAAGCCGTTGACAAGTGTGAGCGATCGATGCTTCTGAGTCTAGAAGTTTGTTAGGCTGAGAACATTGAGGGAACTGGTTGAAGAATATGGCCCCCAGAGCTCCTCCGTCACTGCAGATCAAAGTCACACGGCTGGGGGTTGGGACGGTCACATTCCTCGCTCTCGTTTTGTTGAACGCTAGTCCTTGGGGGCAACTCAATAATTCTACATATTTTGAGAACAAGGCTCAAGTCGCCCCCATCTGGGGAAGGGCCAGATGTTTGCGGCTCGGTTCAACGCATCGTTCGCTTCAGCCCGTGGCGTCACGTTTCATGCAAATATTTGCGTTCTATCACGACGTTTCCAGAAAATCTCAAAATGTCTCTCGTTCCTGGATTTGGCAGTTGGTCATGCAAGGCACTGTCATGTCCAAGGCATTAAGGTTTGGAATGTCTTTCAAAAAAAGACACTGATCCTGATGTGGCTCCCCACAAAGTACAATTTATGTACCGTGTCTCAACCTGATGATCTACATCATCCTTTGGGGCCAGCTTGAGATGAGAGTATACTAGCCTTTCATGCTGGGACTCCAGCCACCTACGTTGGTATACCGTCATTCAGGCAAACGTTGGTGTTTTGTGTATGCACGTAAAATGAACGAGAAGGTTCAAGCGTACCGTTTTTCCTTGGCTGCAGATACATCCACGAAGGATGAGGCTACTTACGCAGAGAGACCAGATCGACCATTGGGATCTGCCTCCCTATATTAAGAGTGCTATTCCTGCCTTTCCTTGATGCTGTCTTTCGGACACTGCTTTGTCTACACGCCATCATTTCTACTTAAGCCTTCTATATCAGGTACAATATCTAGAAATTGCTCGCACAGTCAAACTTCGAGTGAAGGGTACCAAACCATTTGAGAGTTCCTACCCGGGTGAATATTGCCAAATGATCGCCATCACTCTCCTCACCAGCCTTTTAGCGGCCGGTATACCCCAAGTCGAGAGTCTACCCAGACTAGACCCTCGAGACTCACCTCACAACGAGTCCTCGGGCAGCGCAATTCCCGCAACATCTGCAACCTCAGTTGCATCCGCTTTTCCCACAGGTGTGGCTGACTGCAACGACGGTTCCTGGGAACTCACGACATCGAATTACGAGAGGTTTATGACCGACAAGAACTTGCAGACATGGTACAATGGGGGTGAAGACGCCAACGGGTTTACGTATGAAGGTATTTATGCCAGAGACTGTCCGACCTGACCTGTGGTTCCTGGGTTGACAGTGTCGAACGCAGCTCAGCCAAGGGAGAACAATGACTTGACGGAGTCGCTGGCTTCAACTTTCGGGCCTGTTGGGTCGGAGCAGCAATTCATTTGCACGCTTGAGACGGGCACGTGCACCCCCGCCCAAGATTGCAACAGTGAGTCCTCCCTCCGTTCATCGATTCGTTCTCGAGTGATCTGATTGTTGTCTGAGCCAGGTTATGGGGTACATTTGGGAGGGAGCAGCGTTGGCCGTCCCAGCCACTGGGCGTGGTTCGCCATCCATTCCATCTCGAGCGTCTACGCATTCGTGCAGAGTTTCTGGGTTTGTTAAGGCAATCTCCCATGATCAGATGTTTTGGCAGTAACCGTCTGCATCACAGAAAGCCTTTCAAGCTGCCGGCACGGCTCTCAACTTTGCGCTGTTGGACCTCACGAAGACGTTCACCAAGCCATCCAAGGACCCACAGATCTTGACCAAAGATCTCCTGATCGGCTTTGGCTTCGTCGTCACAGCGACCTTCTCATTGGTCCCCGTCGCAGGAACCATCCTTGGAGCTGCAGCTGCAGAGGCTGCTACGGCGGAAGTTGTCGGTGTCTTGGGTGCTCAGGCAGGAGCAGCTCTGTCTACGGCTAATGGCATATTGAGCAATGCCTTGAGTAGCGGGTATGCCCCCCCAAGAGTGGATTGCTATAGTCGAAGCCCACTACTAAGGATTCGTTGCGCGGATAGGGCGCCTCTTGATGTGAAAGCCGCGGACTTTGGCGCCTTTATGGAAACGGTGTGGAACCAGACGGCTGACGGGATCGACCATCTGGTCCAGCAGATGATGGAAGGTAGCGCCATGGACGGTGACACGCCACTGCTCTTCGACATGTTGGACGGAGGCGGGTGGGTCGACAACAAGGTCTTAACCAATCCTACGATCGACGTGGGAGCCCTCAAGAATGTCTTGTACAAAGACCTCGTGCAGCGGGGTATCAACCACATCTGGGCACAGTCCAAGATCTGGGTCAGCTTCGTCAACCTCCAGGATGATGATCAGACTTCAAAGTGTCTGGCGGACAAGACCGGTTGGCAAGCGAGCAAGACCTGTGCGGATGGTGGGGTCTACTATCTCTATCGCTTCGACGAGGACGGGGACGAGAACGGTCACCTTGACTATCCATGGGGAGCGGACCAAATGACGACCGATCCATGGGGCTTAGATCCATCTGTAAGGATTCCAGACGCGCCTTCATATCCCAGCTCGGACCGGCTAACATGGTTACTCTTAGTGGGTAACCCACTCCTCCGCCTCAGCCTACCGCTCCCAAAACAACGGCACCGGCGGATTCGCCTACGACCCCTCCCAAACCCCGACCAACCTCCCCTCCCTCCTCGCGTCCATCTCCAAATCCGGCGACATCTCCCATTTCAACGCCCTGACGGGGGTCTGGAACCTCTCGGTCTGCGACATGGGCACGCACAGCGATTGGAACAACGATTTCACGGCCGACGAGCCGACGTCGCCGTACGGCAAGATGGCGTTTCCCTGCTGTTGCGGGGAAGGGTGCACGCAGACGATGGCGTTCATCCAGAGCGCGCAGATGGACAATTTTGACACCATCTACAATTCGTGCAAGCAGCAATTGGCCTCGTGCGATGCGTGGCCCGAGGGAGCGACGGAGGTGGATTTTGGGAAGGCGGGGACCATCAACAGGGATGTGTGTAAATGAGGGTGCGAGGTAGAGGTACATTACCTG
Source organism: Ramalina intermedia (assembly GCA_003073195.1). Lineage (NCBI taxonomy): Eukaryota > Fungi > Ascomycota > Lecanoromycetes > Lecanorales > Ramalinaceae > Ramalina > Ramalina intermedia. Next base: position 305,162 of record PEKF01000191.1, on the reverse strand, counting down.
AGGATTCGCGGCCCCTTTGAGGGTAATCATCAATTTCACGTTTCAAATGTTGATCCTTTATGACAAGGACGATTGCAGATGACACAGAATGAATCTGGACCTGAGGCAAGGCTTGATACCACCCTCAATAGCCACACGACCACTCTTGTTCTTATATCTGCATCCTTACAAAAGGTAGAATCTCCGATTCAAATTAATTTGCAGCTTTGATTCCAACCGGTATACCGGCATTCTCTTACTCCACCAATAAAACCCGTTGATATCTGAATTATCCTGACAATAATATAGAAAAGAACAGAATGTCATCAGTATAACCATTCACATTTCACAACGCATGTAGCTTCAACCAGCCTACAAATGACCGAAAGACACAAACAAATGTGGACCCGCCCTTGAATGCAAACTTCCCACGAGGAGCTTTGGATCGTCACCGCCCGGACAAAGGCTTGCTCCGTAAGTGTTACTGATCCAATGAAGAGGTGACCAATTTCTCACACCATCAACCTCATCATCATCATAAGCACCGCTCTATCTGTGGGCGGGGGCCAGCTGGACACCCACGCGCCTTTGATGATGAGGCACGTGGGTGTCACTTTCGCCGAACCGGGACGTGAGATTCGGGGACTTTCGGCTGCGGCGAGTGGTGGTGAGAGTAACGACAACGAGCACGACTGGCGACGGGGGGGCCTCGTCTGGACTGGCGGGCTTTTTGTAGGGGAGGGAAAGGGATCAGCTGGTTGAGAGGGGTGGGGATGATGATGATGATGATACAGTTGCGTAGAGATGGAGGTGGAAAAGGGGGGTATGCGCGAGATTTTCTTTCCTTGTCGACGGTGTAGATGCAGGTGCGTTGGGACCTGACGATCTCTGCTGAGCGCTTGTTTGTGATGAAATTAGCGGCCACAAATGATTCGGATGAAGTGGAAGGTCTCTGATATTGAACAGTTCGTTCTTGGTGACGTTGTTGATACTTTACACCCATGTTGAAGGAAATTGGGGCATATTGTTACTGTGGTTCACAAGGCCCAAAGAAATTTCACATCAAGGGACAAATAAGGATGGAAGCGGCAAGCCGTAGGCGATAGCAATCAGGAATCTTTACAATGTTTTTGACTTAGGCATGACAGGTCCAAATATGTGGAAATGCAATTGACAGGACTCGTGGATCGTCAGTGACCTAAGAAGACAATGTCACCGCATTGCATGGACGGAAGACGGGATCAAGTTCATAAAGAGTGACATGCCTTTGTATTCATTGAGTCATTCGAGGAACTCCAACTATACAAGACGTAATGATAACGATAACGAGCACCAAAAAAAAACCCACAAGCCACGAGTCAATCCCCTCGGGTCCTCCAACAGACGTTGGTAGACCAGATGGGAGACGTCAGAACCGGCCGTTGAATAAGGAGAGAGCAAGGCTCGACAGAGAGAAGCAAAGTCATCAAGTTTCCATCCCAAATACCCCTCACCACCAAACCGAAATAAAGTCCCTCGACCGAGCGTCAGATTCCTCGCCTCCTTTCCCAAGGGTGACATCCTCTTGCTGCGGTCTCTTTTGTAAGTTGGCTCATACCCCAATCATCACTCGATTCATTTTTCCTTTATAGTAGACTCTTCCTTCTGATAGTGTGCTCCACGCTAACCAGCATACCCATGCGTGAAGGCGATGTTTTTCCAATGCTCCACCTGATCCTGCAATTCCGCAATCTCGGATTCCAATTGTTCGGTACGTTCAACCCGCTTCGCCCGCGACTTCCGAGCTGCCATGGTATTCCTCGCTCGCTTGATGGCGACTGAGTCGCTGGGGTCTTCCACAGTGATGGCAGGGAGAGGCTTGTCTCGCTTCCGTGGATGGACACCCGCGGTAAAGCTGTGGCGGCCAGACTTGGACCCAGTCTGGCCAGGCGATGAGTTGTTCCGAGACATGTGGGCACCAGAAGGCTGACCAACAGTGGGACTGATGTTGTAATTGCCTGACGACGTAGTTGAAACATTGGACAAGGTGTGCGTCATTGGCACCGACTGCACCTGGTCATTTGGCGGCTCAAAGAGTGGAGGCCAATGATTGGCGTCGTCGTCAAGCCCTTCTTCGGCGAACAGCGGCGAAGTTTCGTTGCTGCCGTTGGCCCACATAGGAGAGTCGAATGTTGTGCCTGGAGTCGTAAGGTTCGTCATGGAAGTAGATGGCGGCGCAGAGACATTGTCGAGGAGGATGTCGCGCGGAGAGATTGTGAAATTCTGCTGGGCGTTCTCGTTGGTTGAGTTGAAGGAGTTGCCGTTGGAGAAGTCCAGAATTTCATCAAGTTCCGTTAGCTGCTCACCGCCGGAGAGCACATGAGCGAAATCTGAGTCTGCCATTTCCATATCTATAGGGGATTCCGTCAGTCGGACGTCCGCGGAGTCTGAAGCCTTGGGCAGATGTGAGGGTGGACTACCTTGAGAGACTCTGTGATGGGCGGAAGCAGTAGTTTGAATGCTGCCGGTGCTCTGAGAGAAAAGAGGCACAGGAGGGCGAGTGGACGGAGAGTTCCCTTGAGCGTTCAAGTTTCCAGAGGAATTAGGGGCCGATGAAGCGTAAAACCGTTGATGCTGACCGAGAGTGCTGTTGTAACCATGCGATGGAGAGGACGACTCAATGATACCACTAACTCGTGGGTTCTGAATGGGCGATTGTTGATTGGCTGACGCTAGCTGATGAGCAGATGTACGACGATGATGAGCTTGTCGCGAGATATGAGAGATTTGTCCTGGGCTGTAAGAAGCCGATCGCGTGGTGTGATTAGGGGGAATGGGAAAGGTCGCCGGCTGCTGCACGTAACTGGATGCAGAGCCTGTCCGGTGCGTCGGGGTCTCCTCGGTCTGGGGATAGAGCACAAAGTCTGAGTCTTGTTGGTGTGGAAATGCTGTTGTTGGCGTGGGGAGCCTGGATGATTGGGGTTGAGTAAGCCATTGTTGTGGATGATCCGTGATGAACGACGTAAAGTCGACGGGAGAAATGGTTGCTGTGAAGCGAGCACTCGGGCAAATGCTGGAAGCAAGTGTCGAGGTCAGATATTTCCGGGAGGAAAGATCTGAAGACGGGTTAATGGTTTGAGTGGGGTTGTTAAGTTGTTGAAGATGAACGTCTATCGTGAGGATAGAGTGGTTGTTAAGTAAGGCAAAATCCTAGGCAGCCATATCAAATGGATGTCTAGGGGTATACGTGGTTCTGGTGTTTCGAGTGTGAGATGTTGTAGGAAAGAAGGAATGTCAGGCAAGAAAGAAAGTGCGGCCTTATTAACAATCAGATTGTGCGAAGTAAAGGCCTGCAGGTAGGAGACTAGCGTGGGCTGAGTGAGTCACACAGCTCAATTCTGGGCTTAGTCGCGATATTGCCTAGACTAACGCATTTTGATTGGTTGGATCGTATAGGGGAGAACTCTAATCCACTGCTCCGTACAACCTACGAACTCCGCCAAGCCCCACAAAGCCTTGTCAGATCGTTACAGATCCTATTCTGATAGCCGTCGAAACGCAGGACGATAGGTCCTGTATGTTTTATGTGCTATACGGGAGCAGGATCTGTCGTAACACATTGTCCATGCACTCTCATCGAGGCCTACGTATGCTCCTCGACTACTCGAGTGCGGAGGCCTTGAGGATGATAAATAGTTGATAAGGCAAAGCAAGGCAGCAACCTCTTTTCCACACCGAAAATAAGTTATCTGAATCTCCGTCCTTCAATTTCATCGGAAGTCAATTGGCCAACCCAGCGCTTTTCCCGCCCATCACTGGCCGGGGGCCCCACATGAGGCAACTGATATGCTTCAGCTGACGGCACACGACGCTCACCGAATAAGGCCAATTCCAATCAACAGCACCGCTCGTCGCTTGTCTGTGACTCACATGCAGCCCAATTCCGTGCTTGCAGATAGCCCTCTAACCACCTCCGTCTAACATCCATAATACTGTAATACACCGCTTCTCGAAAACCCCTCGAAAAGCGCCTCGCTGGGAGGCTTCTGCAAGGCTAGTGTTAGTGCTGATAAATCTCTCTCTTATGCTAAGTGCCAACGGTCCAAGTTCCGTTCTTTGGATCGTCTGGGGCTCGAGGGCTGACAAGCAGCATGTGGCATGATAATGGGGCATTATTGAAACAATCCGTTGCGATGAATACCAGACACAGGTGATGATAGTGACCGAAGCGTTTCATTATCTATTAATTGCACGGCTAATCCGTGTCTTTGCCCCAGTGGAGGGCTGAGCGGTCCACAGTCTCCCATAAGAGCAGCTGCGGCCGCGGGGTATCGAGACGAAAAGATAGGGGTATTGAGCGAGGGTATCAGCGCAGGATAAAACAGGCAAAGCATTCTAAACAACCTGCGTCCAACCCTTGTTCCAAGTGAAAGGTCCTCCTAAAGGCTCTGACGTCCAAGCTAAACTCAGCATGTGCACCAAGATCGTGCCCCCTTTGGTTTGCTGACTTGTCTCGAGTGCGTGTCGGAAATAGCCAAGATGGTGCTTTCTGAGGGCCCGGGGGTTCAAAAGCTTCGAAAACATTGAATCGATCAATCAAGCGGTGCTTGCAACTGCCGGTGCCTCTTCGGATTTGGTCACAGCATTGGCGCCAGCCTCACCCTCGGGGAGGGCTGGCTTTGGCTCAAGCTGCTCACCTTCCTTGGCCACTGCTCCGCCGTTGGTGAGAGATTGCTCCGTTTCCTGGATCGGATTTGAGGCCGCAGGAGTCGTGCCTGTAGTGCCCTTCTCCTGAGGTAAAGGAACCTCAGTAGGGTCGGCCCCTGGCGCTTTGCTCTCCTTTTTGGGCTGAGCCCGGCTGGCTTTTCGGAGGAGACCGCCAAAACCACCGCTCTGCTTCTTCGTCTCGCTGTCAGTCAACTCGTCCCCAGATGTAGCCCCTGCCTTTCTCTCCTTCTTGGTTCCAAGAGTGCCAAAGAAAGATGTTCGGCGCTTATCCGTGGGCGTTGTTGTTGAGGTTGCGGCTGCGCCGTCAGTGTTTGCCACAGGCTCAGCTGCTACCGTGCCAGCCGCTGGAGAAGCCGTCTCAAGTGTTGGCGAAGTCACAGGGTTGTCCAGTTGGGGTGCAGTTGGGGACACGGTAGATGGTTCGTCTTTAGCAGGGACAGCGGGACCCTTCTCTGTGCTTGATGGGTTTGTTGTGCTGTCTTTTTTGCCGAAGAGGCCACCGAGCATTGACATTCTCTTATTTGGTTTGGCAGCAGTGTCTTTCGTGGCCGTTGTGGGAGCAGTGCCTACGGCTGTTGGAGTTTCGGTTGTGGTGCTTGACGCAATGGGCTCCGAAGCTACAGGCTCGGTCGTCGACTTGGTGGCCGCTTCGCTGGCTGGAACTTCTGGCTCGCCCATTACACGGGCAGCTGGCTATGATCAGATTGAGCGAAAGGTTTCCGTGCTTTCAGAACTCACCGATACCAGCAGCATCCATCTCCTTGTTACCATGATCGTGCTCCGCAGCTACTTTGTCGGCTTCCTTTTCGATTCTCTGCTCCTCTTTCACCTCAGCTTTTTCGTGCTTCTTCTCGGCCTTTTCCTCTTTCTTCAACTCATGTTCGATTGCTTTCTCCTCCTTCTTTTCAGCTTTCTCTTCCTTCTTGACCTCGTTCTTGATGGCCTTTTCCTCCTTCTTTTCTTCCCTTTTCTCCTCCTTCTCGGCTTTCTTCACGGCGCTATCGTCCTTCTTCTCCTCCTTCTTCCCAAGGAGACCGCCAAAGATGCTCGATCGCTTGTTGCCGCGTGACTGAGATCGACCCTTCTTATCCTTCTTGTCCTCATCCGAGGTTGAGCCCTTGCGAGTGCCAGCAGCGACAGCCGCACCAGCAGGCGCGGCAGCTGCAGCAGCCAATCCGGCATGTTCTGCTTTTGTTCCCTTTGAGGCTTCAGTAGGAACGGTAGCAGGGGCGTTCGTTTCAGTCGCAGCGGCTGCCGGTGTAGGGTCTGAAGTGGCAGCAGCAGGTGTAGCTTCTACGACGTTCGTGACTTTGGGGTCCTTCCCAGCAGCGGCGTCCTTTGTGGTAGAGGTGGCGGCGGCGCGCTCGCGGGATTTGCTGGCCTTGTTGGGCCTTGAGAGGGAACGAGTTTTGCTTGTTGCACCGGCAGCTGCTGCAGGTTTGCCTACGACCTATCAGCTGGTGGTGTCATCACTCCATGAATCAAACGAACCGTATTTCTCGAATTGACTTCTATAGCCTTCGCTGCCTGTGATGGCCCCCCTGGAAGTAACAGCGTCGGCCATCTTGGGCTTCATAGCTACAAGCCAGCCGTCACGCTCGGCCTTGGTCTGAGCTTGGAAGGTATGCTTATGGCCATGGAGGGTGGCCGTGAAATCGTTAAAGTTGCCTTCGGCCAGATCGGTCATATCGGCCTGGTAGCGTTCTTAGCGACAGTAACAGGTACGGCACGGCAAATCCGGCATACGACATACCAGATTGAGGATGCCTTGCGGATGATCTTTATCCTCGGCACGCTTTGCGTAGAATAAGAGACCCTTGCCCGTCTGAGTGGCGTGGGCTGCATTACCATGGGCAACATCCTTGGACTTCTCGTTGCCAATGTAGGCAGAGAGGTGTTTCTCATCAAGCGGACCATCGCTGAACCAGAAGTACTTCTTGGAGAAGATCAATCCCCTTGGAATCGAGATCAGCGGCTAGAAGTGACACGTAAATTTGAAAAGATCTTACTTCAGCCCTTGACCCTTGTAATTGAGCACGCCTTCGTTAATGGGGTTTGATTCCACCAGCACCTCATTCTTGCCAACTTTCTCTTCCTTGGGTACGTTGGCCAGATTTGGTACGGCCTCTGCAGTACCTTTTGTGGATGGCTTGCCTTCGCCGGGCCCAAGCGTAGAGCCTTCAGGCTTGGTGTCGACAGCACCAGCCCCGGTAGCAGGGCCACTGGCGGCAACGTCTGGTCCACTGGTTGTGGGAGCCGTGGTCTCTGCCACAGCTGGCTGAGCTTCGGTGGACATTATGGGTGCTCTGGAGTCGTACAGGTTCGGTGTCTATCCGGCGGCAAAGACGTCAATATTCAATGTTTACTCGCATACAATGACGACGAGCCACGGAGCAAATGATGCTAGTATTAGGTGTGAAGACGCTACGCAAAGACGAGAAAGAGACAGAGGAGCAAGAGCTAGTAAGCTTCTTGATGATTAGGAGAGCAAAGGTGCAGATGATCAGGTTGAGCTGGAGAATTTTTGAAGAACAAATAAAGCGTGGGAAATTAAGAGGAAGGGGAGCGCGCTAGTCCGCTATGGTCGATGTTGCTGTTTCCGCTAAGAACTAAATGATATGAATCGACAGGTCCGAGGTCGAATTTGATTCGCTTCAACAACTTATTACGGACTACGAAGGTACTTTGATGATGAGTAGGTGCATAGATAGATCCAGTGGCTAGTCATGCAGGTTCATGTTCGACCTTCTAGAAATTGTACATCATCAAGAACGGTTCCGACAATCGGATCGAGGTGAGAAAATGACACCACAACATCTACTAGTGGGGAAGATGTCTGCATTCATCCTTCAATTCTGCCGCATCGATAAGGTAGCTAGTCGATAGATAGGTCACGCGCAGCTTTCGCGCAATCCCTAGTTCTTGCCTGTGACTCCTTCCCCAAAATGACGGCCCCTCATGTCGATCATACGTGATGCAGGCATGCAGCTGCTTTTCTGGCAGCTTTAGCTCACTGGGGCTGTATCGTGTGACCACTGTCATGTCGGTACAAGATACTTTGAAGAACATGGGCCGCTTGGCTGCCCCAACGCCCAGCAATTGACATGACACCAAGCATTTGGAGGACCTTCTATCTCTGACAATGGATTCTCCTCTGCATATCCATTCTTTTGCCCGCTTATCCTAGACTTTGCCTACAACGCCTACGCTAATCGAGAATCCAAACCTTGCGTCTATCCCTTTATTTGCATGATGATCTTGGATCTCCCAAAGAACTTTTGTGTAAAGTGGCGCATATCTGTTGTTCACAATCGTTGAGGTCATCCGCTTGTAAGTAACATATATCTGGCTTTGGATCAACAACTTCTGCTTCGCTCGCCGTGGAAGGGGATGCATACTTTGTTATGGCTTCCATCCTCTCACATGTCAGCTTGAGACCACACTTCAATAGCTCTTGCGATACCGCGGGAAGCTCTTCCTGCATCTCAGCCCACTTCTGCTGTGTAAGAACCCAGGTCACGCAGTCTCGCTCCGCAATGGTCGTCGATGTCCGAACAGTCGACGAGAAGAAAGGCAATTCCCCGCACGTTGTGCCTGCCACGATTATCTCCGAGTATTTGCCCTGAGGGAGGTCGTACTTGGCCTTGAGGATGCCACTTTCAACAATGTAGAACGACGTCGACGCATCGTCCGCCTTGTACAGCTCGGTACCCGCAACGAAGTCTTGACGCTTGAAATATGGGACCAGAGGTTTCCAGAATTCCTCCGACTTGTCCGAGATCATGCGAAATGTTTGTAATAGAAGCTGCAAAGGCTGTTTGTACTCGTCCCATTTGGCAGGGGGTTTCGGATCGTGCTCCCTCAGTAATGTTGTTGCTGTTCGGACAAGGTGATTCTGACGGGGAGAGCCAAAAATGATATCCTGCAACAAGGACGTTTCCCGATACTTTGGCGTAGATACTTCTATGGACTGATGAGCAACTATTGATACCGAAAACGAGCATCACTCACCTATGAAGGCAGGGCTTGATTCCGTCTCCTGGACGGAATTTTCTTGTTCGTAGAATATCTTCAGGAGCTCATTCTCACAGTACTCCAGCGCAGAATTGAGGCTGAAGAAATATTGAACGTTATCTTCCTGCTCGAACAGTCCGAGGTTTCGAAGACTCTTGCCAACCTCGCTCTCCATTGTCATACCAGAAATGACCAGCTGAACGCTTTTGCCACTCATGATCCGATTGATGCGAGTGAAGGCCTCGGCCGCAGAGAAATCGATGCCATCCACGTTGAAGAGGTCCAAGACGAGGAAACGTATAGGCTGCTCTTGGAAAGTCTCCTCAAGAAGTTCTCGTACGGTCTTTTCGACACCCACAATAGTGCCAAAGAACAAGTAGCCAGCAAGTTTGATGACGTGTATCTGGCTCCCTGCATCGCGGAGAAATCTGCGCTGGATTGGATGCCGCCGGACCGTGGAGTTGGCCACGCTTCCATACAGCTCTCCCCGGATGGCAGATATCTGTGACGTTTGAAGGACATAACTGACGCAGGCCAAAATTATGCCGATCAGTATCCCAATCACAAAATCCAGGGCACCCATAGTGACTATGATTATGATGATCTGTCGTTGCGTTGTTCTCAGCCTGTATCACTTTGTGACTGTCACGGAGCACCTACCGTCAAGTATTCCAGGCGATGTACTTTACCCCAGGTGTCCACCAAAGCCTCTTTCATGAGGTCGAGGCCCAGGAAGAAAATGAGAGCGCCAACAACCATAATCGGTATGTATCCAATGATGGCTGTCCCGCTCACGAGTATACCACAGGTTCCAAGGGCAAGTAGTATGCCCGCGATCCGGCTATTTCCGCCACTCCGTATGAACAGAACAGAGTTGGTATATACAAGATAGTTCTTGCTCGAAGTCAGTTCCGACTTGCTAGGATATTCATGTGAGTTGACCATTACCTGGATGCTTCCACAAAAGCCCGACAAAGCGTTTGATATACCGTGTGCTCTCAGTTCACGATCAATGTCAACGTTGTCTTCGCCAGTCGACATGCCCAGAGCGGGTACATTGATTGGCACGTGCAGGATTCCAAAGAAAGTCAGAGCTAGCATGGCTGGGATGTTCGACACAACTGCAGGCCAATCGACTGCCTTAAAGTCTGGTACAGGATCAGTAAACCCACGAGACCCTTGCAGAGGGATATCTTGGATATCGACCTACCGTACAATGAATAGAAATGGTAAAAGGGTACGTCGTTTTCTGGACTGTCAAAGACCCAGCCCTTGGACCGAAGTCCTGGCAGGCTAAGCTCTGGTACTACCCATTCGAAGAAATAGAACACGGCAATGATAGAAATGAAATATATCGGATCCGTGAGAGGGTAGCGAATCCATCGCTTGGCAGTCAGCAAGACAATTGCGAGTCCTAAGGGTGTCATCCAGAGAGCCAGCTTCTCTGGCTGAAACAGCTCTTGTATTGTTTGAATGTCATATTCGAAGCTGCCCTTTATGCGCCCGGAGACTTCGAGCCCAGTCACGAACAGAAAGAGGCCCACTCCACCTATGCATCCAATAAGGATGTGGCGAGGGAAGAAGCCGATCAGAGCCCCAATCCTGCACTTTCCCATCAGGAAGAATGCAAGGCCTGTCATGATCGAGCTGAGAGAGTAGGAAACAATAGTTGTCGCTATTACCTAAGCGAAACGGGGCGTCAGTATCATTCGATGCAATTGATAGGCTCCAAGGCATTGCACAATTGAGTTCCTGGAATGAACATACTTCTTTAGGTTTGTCTTCTCCGAGCCTGTTGATGATGGTGAATGCCATCTTGTGAAAGAAAGGTACAACCTCGATCTTGGAGTAGTTAGTGAGATGCGAATGAAAGTGACTTGACTTTGGCATACCATTTCAGAGCCAACGCCTCCACGGAAGGCACTGAATCCGCAGGAATACACTAGCTGGGAGACAACACAGCTCACATAGAACATGGATATGCCATCGGGTCCAAGACTGGCGAAGATTGGGTGAGCTAGAGGAAAGAGAATCATGCCTACAATGTGTCAGCAATTACCTGAAGCGGTCATGCGACCCGAAGTACCGTAGGACAGTGCGTCGAGGACGTTCAGGAGGAGGCCAAGGATCACCGGTGGGATGAATCTCAGGGGCCGTCGTATTCCCTTATCCCAGACATGTCCGCCGTCCCACGTCTTGGAACGTGTAAACGCTTGTAGAGCTTGTCTTGGGCCTGCTCGAAATTGGCGGACCCTTTCCAGGGAGGTGTGAGCGAGGCCCTGACTGTGGCCTTTGACGCTTTCAAGATCCTGTATTGAACCATAGCCAACCTTTCTTGATCTCCGGCTGTTGAATAACAGTGAAGCTCCTTCTGTTGGCTGCGAGATGATGGCTTCGACTTCGGTCACTCTACCCATGTCCACGTCATCGAAGGGGACAGCCTCAGCGGCTGCTCCATGTGTCACATGGGGTAGCGGGGGCGATCTACGGATCATCTCTGACAAGGCGGACTCGTCACGAGAGTGCCGTGAGTGGCGAGTGTTATGGGCCGCCAAACTCTGGAGGTTACCGTCAAGCGGCTCAGCCTCTAAGGTCCGGTTTGCAGGCAACTCGTCCTCTTGATCACAGTCCGCCCCGTTTGCGAGGTGAGACGCTGGTTTCCGACGATACGCTGGACCAGAGGGGAATTGTGCAGGGGATCCCTGGCGGTTGAAGTCCGACAACGCCCATGATGCAAGCTCGGCAGTCTCCTCCCTAACACTTTGCGAAGTGTTCTGCGTGATGTCGATCGGGCCTGAATCATCGTTAGTGCTAGCAGCTCGGAGGAAACACTGTGTAAATCCCAACCCTCAGTGTGATGATGAGACCCGTGGAAATAGGATCTCGCGGGCGTCTTTTGGTTTGTGCCAGACGAGAACGAGCGTCTTGAGGGCGAGGCATCCGCACCATGTCGAGTAGATGCAGTGACATTAATCTTCAACTCATTGGCTCTTTGACGGTCACTCGCTTGAGGCTTTTGGGATGCTTGCTCTCGGATTTGGATGGTCGAGAGGGTGTCACCATTCTTTCCAGCCTCATTGTGGCCTCCCATGCCAGATACACTTCACGTTATCGACGGGTTAAAGGATGTTGTAGCATAGTTTCCCAGGAACCAATTCTATCACTGTTGCAAAGTAAAGAAAATTGAGGAGGACTGCAAGGGTTGTTAGATGCAAGCCGAGACCGCAAGACAAACCGTACATGATCCGGAAGGAGAGCACAGCATGCTGATGTTGCCATCCGACGGCATGTTGAATAGCGTTCGATGTGCTTTTGAGCCTCTCTGTCAAAGTTGCAGCTTGAACAGGGTTGAGGCTTGCGGGCTTGCTTGCGTGCTCGCGCTTTGAGGTGGGGGCAAGATTTGGCGGGGGCGCATTGCGGTCACGGAGCCCAGACGCCCACAAGGCCCAGGACTCCGCAAAGTTCCTTGGAAATCCCATTTCAGACATGGGGAAATGGGAGGAGAAAGCACGGAGAAAGCGGCATCTCGAGTCATTGGTCGCTACGAAGGAAAGGTCCATTTTACACGACCCTAAGGCTGCATGCTGCATGACCGTTATGTTGTTCCACCCAATGGAAAACCATCGAAGAGCACCAACAAGCACCGATGTGCATGTCTCCGCCACCCCGGGCACCTGTCAGAAATTTTTTCGTCTTCCATTCCAGATCCCGTCAGAGAGAAAATCTCGATGATTAGCGCACGCGACACCTTGACCTCGCCACCCAATGGGATGCGTTTCTCACTCTTCCCCGCTTGCCTTCCAAGACTGGTGGTGCACCTGTCGTTGCAGAGCTTTTGCAGCATCATCTCAAGCCTTGCAGGAGCTGGGGGTGGATCCGCACTCTCGGGACGTTCTCAAGCATCTCAGGGAGTGTGTGTTCAGCTCAGCTTTTGCAGATAACCTTGAGCTATCAATCGTTCCACGTCTCCCTGCTTGACATAGAATTGGCTGTTCTTGGTCAAAGTAATGGCTCTGATGCACTTCGTCAGCATTGTGCTTCTATATCCCATACCGTGATCCAGCCCAGTCTTTCTGACATACCCATATTCTGTTTGGACCTCTCCAGCGTCTTTCAGAACCCGTACATCAACGAACAGATCCTGGGGCGGTTCCAAGCTGCCCGTCAAATCAATATCTGTCCATTGCCCCTTGTATGTCGACAACATGTCCCCATACTGTCGGACGTATTCCTCTTCCTCGGGGCTGAGGGAGCTCTGGGTGCCGTCACCGGTTCCAGAGACACCAGCAGAAGAATCGCCAGTAATTTGCCATCCACCATCCTCAAGCACATCCTTCCCACTCCAGCACATCTCTTCGAGTTTGTCGGTCCGCACTCGGTGATAGGAAAGTAGACAGCGCTTGTTCCTCCGCATGCACAAGTGGTTGATCAATACTGAGCACGCGGTCGCCGGGTCTTGTGATGGATCGAAAGCGCCAGCAAAAGGAGCCAGCGTTGCCGTGACATCTTTGTCAAGATCCCGTACCTCGCGGCTCACCGCACGGACAAGCTCCGTTTGGTAAGGAGGAAGGTAAGGCAAGGCAAGTGTTCGTTTGGCATCTTGGGCCTGGACTTCTCATGAGTGTGCGAGCGAAGGTCAGGAGCAATAGCCTACTAGCTTGAGACCCAGATCCCCGTACATGTCGGAGAATTGGGGTAGGACAAGCCACGCTGCTCTAGAGAGACAATCGCTCAAACTAGTCTGCGTTCTTCATCTTGACTGCGCGTCATGTAGACGTGTGTGACCGGGTGTAATCAATCGCAAAGAGCATAGCATATCGACTTCTTATCAGAAAGAATATAGTTCTTCTTTTGATTCACTTTGCCTGTGTAATAGTGAATAAAATGAATAATAATTATACCAGTGTCGAAGTGAATGGAGCTAAGCTTCGAAGCATCCGAGCATCAAACGGCTGCAGCGGGTGCCAAGCCCAATGAAAACTTTATGCGCGGATGCATAATTTGACCTCTCCTTGCTCGATGTCTGCTCGACATCGATCGAGGACAGCCTGTACTAGTGGTCAAGCAGGACGGATACCCGCAGACGATAATTGCCGGTAGCTCTTTGCATGTAGAGTCTCGTGGCCCCCGATTCGTTATGAGGAAAAGTTGGAGAACGTGCAGCCAGCCGACTGCCCACCACAATGAAGATTGTGAACCGAGGGAGTTATATCCATCACAACATAGATGATCGGACATTGTACTCCTTACACGACCTATTCCGAGCCAATTTCGTCAAAATCTCGGCTTCAAATAAGCCCCAAACGGTGCTCAATCTTGACTCAGTCCACGTCCCAACATTCAATTAATAGAATAGTGTAGCCGTGAGGCTATTAACGTCTAAAGAATTACCGACCTGAACGCAAAGGATTCGAATCGGGACTCCGTACATACACCTCATATCAGTGTCCACCTCGTGGTCCTTCATCTCTTTAGATGACGGCCAGTAAATTAATACCAGACGGTGTGCATGATATCAACCACCATCCAGGACTGCCCCTCTCTATTCGTACTCAAAAGGGTCCCACTTCTTCCGACCCTCAAGCTGCCCGACCTTAGCGCTGAAATCAGCATCCTCGCCGGCAAGATAGTCACTGGCTTGGAAGCCTCCAGAAACTAGCCCCCCATTGGCATCTCCCGATCCTGCCGCTGCTGAATCGAAGGCCAGAAGGTCCGGATCAAGCGTTGGGCCAGCAAACATCAGCTGGCCGTTGTCCATGCTTGACTCTCCCATGAGATCTTCGTGTGAGCCTCCAGGCATTCCAATTGGTGCTGCTGTTCCGTAGATCCCGCCAGGTGCATCATTTTGCTGGTACAAGACGTCCTCAACACGACCAATGTTCATGTATCGGTCGTTTGGATGACTAGTCGTCTGGTAATAACCACCACTAGGACCCATCCGACTTAACGCAGCAGGGAGAGGCTTCTCCGGATTGGTGCTACGATAATAGGAAGGATTCTGCAGTGAGCTTCCAAATTGATTTGGGGTGCCCCACCCATCATCAGAGCCGAGACTAGGAGTATAACTGTTCTCTCGGTAATTTCTTCGTTGCTTCTTCATCCGGGTGGATCTCAGACTTCCTGGTGTTGTTCCTCGACCAAGGTGAAAGGTAGGATCCTCTGGGTCGCTTTCCTCCAATGATTCATCATCCAATCTTCCTTTGCGTTTGCGCGCTTTTGCCTCCTGCGTTTGGGGTTGAAACTTGTAATCCGGAAAAGCGGCCTGATGGTTTTCTCGTTCCGTTTTTGCCCAATCTTCGTACTGTTTTCGAACCTCAGGCGCCTCGATCGCCCAGCTCGCGCCAGCCATCGACGAAATGTCTTGATGGTTGTTGGACTTCTCGTATTCTCTGCATCTATCGGCATATGCCGATCGATACAAGATGAAAGAATTGGAAGGACGCTTAATGAAGCCATCGCCACCCACCTCCTTCTGCCGCTCTTCAGTTGATCTATTGACCCATGTCTCGGTATCTTTGATAGGTATGTGTTCGAGATGTTTGGTCAGTTCACTGAGTGGTTTCTCAAGCTTTGACTTCTTGGCGGCGTCTTTCTTCCCACCTTTTCGGCGCTTTGGAGGTGATGGCGTACGCTCGTAAGCGCTGGGGACAAGGCGTCGCGCCTGTCTTGGTGTGCGGCCCGTGGGATCAGAGGCATCTGGAGTTGGAAGTCTTCCATGCATTGCTGGATTTGGATACTGAATCACGTCAGCTCAGCAAGCGGCCTTATGTGGGAGTATTAAACTCCGGACTTACATTGTGGTGTTGTAACGGGTTGGAGTACACGCTCTCTTGGTATGGAAGGAAGGTCTGGCCACCGTATCCATCCTGTCATCTGTCAGTCGGGTCGCTCAACCAGCTTCAGACAGAATGTTCACGTATTGCCGCCATACGCCTTGCTCATTTTGACGCACATGAGTGTACGGAGCCCCAAATTCGTCAATCATCCCTTGGCCTGGCCTTGGAGAATTGTATGCGGACGCTGAGCCAGAAGGCATGTACAGGTTGTCATCAAAGTATTCTTGGGCATACGGTAAGTTCGTCGCGGGCTGTGCATGTAAGCTGCCTTGTCGGAGTTTGTAGTGATCCCTAATTGGAGGTGTCGGTGGTCCGCGGTGACCTGCCATAGCCATCGACATGTTACGAAGACACGATCCACTGGAGGTTGTGAAGCTCGCCACCAGGGATCCAGAGACCTAGGTGAATTCAACCGCCCCACTCTAGAAGAAAGCAGACACAGATGGCTTGTGTCGGCTCCGCAAAAGCGGTGTGAGATCAAGCTCCTGGCTAGGTGCCTCCAGCGCGCTTTCCGCAGCGGTTCGATCCAGGAGAGGAGGGGGCGAGGGACGCAGAACGACGACTGTAAAGGATGTTGGCCAGCCGCACGTTCAGCAGAGCCTGTCAGCTGTTTATGGTAACGTTGATTATGGTGAATTACCAGGCAGGCTAATCAAGTTGTTGCAGACACCCGTTCAGCTGTCTCAGCCTAGCATGATTCCGGATGCAACGATGGTCCAGATCATAGATGCTCGGCAAGCCCCAACATCGCTGTTCCAAATGCTCTCACAGGCCAAATGCGGCGAGTGAGGACTATTGCCAGAGCCTTTGTTGTTAGGGGCACGAAGCTTTGGCACTGGATTCTGCCACTGGGATTGATCGAATCACAAGGAAGCTGCAAGGCCAAGGAGTGCTTTGTCAAGTATGTGGCCCCGGGCGTTGAGAAAGAGGAAGAATATTCGTGCCTTGTGTCAACATAAGCAGCCAATTTTCTGAAAGATATACAAAGTGGTCGCTCCTCCAGCTTCGAACATCGTCTCATGCAAGGCTTGTCTTGGTGGATCTTTGGCCTGTAATATCGCAAGAACCGCGAGTCTAATGAAGAGTGTTAAGGTTCACAGAGCAACGGACGCTGGACTGCTCCCGGCCAGTCACTGCATGCGGCCGCGGAGATCATCTACTATGACGGGCAGCGTACCGAAACGGAGGAGCGCCAGTCCTAACGTTTAGCGGGCAAGGCATGATTGAGTTAGGCTCACATGCTAAATACGATCGAGCATTTTTGGTAGAGGGAAGAATCTGTTGCATTTGGCAGACGCTCATCTGCCTGCAAATTCATAGGGCAGATCTGCAAGACACGGAACCTGGGCGCAGAAGAAGCACGTGCTTGGCCAATCAAACGTTCCCGGTAACAGCAAGAACGTGGGCATTCCTTGCCGAAAGTCCTTCGCAGGCCAGAAAACATTACATGGACACCTCCTCGATTATTGGAGCAAATTGATTGGCAGCAGCGGTTACCCTGTGCAGGTTGATTAGGCGGACAAGCCTATCAGCAAGCATGATTTAAAGAATGCGCCGGTCTGAATAGGCGCAAATGACAAGCATGAGAGCGGGTGGTGACAGGTAGAGCTTAAAATCGACGCACATCAGCACATGCAACCAAAAGCTATGACCAAACGGTTGCAGCTGGATTAAAGGTCGTCTAGTCTTTTGATCACCACCAGAGGCTGGTAACCCTCACGTTACCGGCTGCCTAGCTGATGAAGGCAGTTGGGCAAACGACGGTTCGCCTGCCGCTCAAGAGTCCGAGCACAATTGCGAACGTTCTATGGTCTCGCTGAAATGGCGCTTTGCCGAAAGCGTCCATTCCCACGATTCTTACCATTCCGACAGACTGTTTCCACCACCACCACCTCGAGACTCGCGAGGGGGCGATAAGTCCTCGAGTATGATCTGACTGGATATCATGACAAATTGCTGAAATCAAATGCGTATACTGATTCGGTACGTAGTGCCTCCCTCGACCGACCACCACGGGGTTTTGAGAAGGTCAACAACAACGTTTTGAAGCCAGATGGTACCCAGAGCCACGGTCAACCCGCTCCACCTACCAGTGACTGACGCTCATTGGCTCATCGTCGGTCACATGTTGCAGTCCGGAGGTGATGGATGATATAGTGGAGTTTATCCTCCTTTGTGCTCAAATCTAAGCCTCCAGATAGCACATCCTCGCAGCGGCTCATCGGCGTCCGCATCGGACAACCAGCCTACTCAAAATGAGCATCATGCTAAGTGTGAAGTTTATCTGAAGTTGATCCAACGTCCTATCGACCGATGAAGCTCGATCAAACGGTTGTAGACGTAGATAGGAGCCTCGTCGTCCGTAAAGCAATCAAGGCATCTGGATTACACTTTCTGTAGCAATTGCTTGTAGGTGCGGAAGTGTGGATTGTGTTTGCACGGCACGCCAGTCTCAACCCTAGTCATTTAGTGCCGTGATCATATGGTGGTTCGATGGTAGTGATAGCCAACTCTGAGTAATGGGTAAACATCCGAGGCACGCTCCTCTCGGCTAGCGACGGTCGACTTATACCGTCGTCATAGGGCTGAAGCTTGCTCCGCATAATAATTTGTGCAGCACAAAACTTCAGATGACGATCTTCCTGCTCTCCACTTCCACCAGCTTCTGGAAAGGCAATTGCGCACGAGATATCTCGCGTCAGATCCTGAGGCTCACATCCCTCTGAGAAAAGCCAAAGTCAAGCCAGGAAATGCACATCGCTATTCCCGTGCTCCGTTGAACGATCATCGCCGCGCTTTCGGCCTAAACAGTCTGCTCGCTGGCGTACCGGGCTCAGGAGGAACAACCACACGTTGTCATCTTCCTGAGACCAGTGGTAGAGCTCCATCATCTCGAACCCACGTCAAGAAAGAAGCAAGCCGTGGAAAGCAAGATTTCCTTTACCATGTCTGTGCTTGCGGCGTCAATTGCCGACACTGTTGCTGGAATGCAGCGTGTCCTCGCGAAGCAGAATGAATGTACGCAATTTCTTCATTTCCTCATGATTCAACATGAAGCGGGCGCTGACATGATATTCTAGCGTCCGAGTCGGATGAGCCGTATCTTCAGCCTCCGAACCATGGGAACAAGTTGAAACGCAAAGCTCGCTATCTCTACGAAAGGTATCGAACACCGAAGAAGTACCGCAAGGTCAGTATCGCCGGCTGAAGATGACGTCGAGCCGCTCCGAGCTGAACGATTACAGACTATCGTGCACGCTGGCTACACAAGGGACATTATCAGCCGAAACCCAAAGCGCTATGATGAGTATGGTGATGAGCTTTCGCAAGAGGAGGAAGATGAAGAGGCAGATGCCAGAGCTGCCGAGGAGAATCCCTACTCAGACATCAGACTAGAAAGTACGCTCGTCCTGCCATGATATTGCTCATCACACTAAGCGTTCTCCGGACAGGCCTGCTTGCACCATTGACATCGGCGTCTTCACTTCCTAATCATCCCTCAATGTCAACTCCCTATACTTCGAACACTTTGAGTGATATGGTTCAGAAAGCTTCCGATATGTTACAGAGGGAGCGAAGGACCTTATCCAATGCAAAGATCCTATTGGCAAAGCTACGAGGCGACGAGACCTGGGTCACTCCTGGACGGATGGAAACCAGCTACGATGCTTCAATATTCGAGACCAAGGGGATATATGACATGATTTTGGCAAATGCACCGATTGCCCGTTCTCGGCGCTCAAGTCCTAGCACCTTGGGTGGCAGGACAAACGAGGAGCTCCCAGCACCGACCAAAAGCCCTGCCGTGGAAACCGATGGCGTGGCGGGCGATGTTGTTCATGA
Organism: Ramalina intermedia; assembly: GCA_003073195.1. NCBI lineage: Eukaryota > Fungi > Ascomycota > Lecanoromycetes > Lecanorales > Ramalinaceae > Ramalina > Ramalina intermedia. Next base: position 285,783 of record PEKF01000191.1, on the reverse strand, counting down.
GTCGCTCCCACTTCCAGCCAGCCCCGATGTATCTCAAACGGTTGAATCCACTTCAGCCAACGTTAATTTACCTGTGGAAGAGGATCGTGTTGACGACGTTCATTTGCTCAATGGCACCAACATGTCTCCTGACAACAAAGTATCGTCCGCGGATGTGGACATGAAAATCGATCGCACAGGTTCAAATCCAAATCCTCAAGCGTCAGGGTCCGCAACAGAATCCGGAAATCTGGATGCAAGGACGAAACTGGGTCAAGAAGACAAGGATGACGGCGATGTCCTCCCTAGCATTGAAAGCAGGCAATCTGGTGACTTGCCCATGCAAGAAGACAACAACAAGGAGGACGGAGTGGATGAGGTGGTTAAGGGAGGATCGAATACGCCACCTCGACGAATAACCAGAGCACAAGCACAGGCCGACAAAGTTACAGCCTCGACTAGATCAGCATCTCCAGCGGAGTGGGTGGCCCCACCTATCCACCCTCTCTTCATCATACCGCCCGCAGTGAAGCCGGAATGCGACTTTGGACTACCAGCCGACGAAGCTCAAGAGACACGCCTGATGCTTACTTTGTATGTGCAAAAACAAGAAGAAGTGTGCCGAGGCGCGAGGAAATTGTACGAAGGCTTGCTACAGGCCGATCGCCAAAGGAAGGATGTGCTCCAATGGTGCAAAGCTGAGGGCCATCTGGGCGAAATGAGTGATGGCGAGGACTGGTACGATAAAGAGGAATGGGGGCTGGACACGGATTTGAAGAAGGGACATGTGGAGGAAGAGGAAGATACAACAGTGCAAGGCAAGAAGACTCGAGGGAGAAGAGCCTGAAAGCAAAACAAGAGGAACTTCATGCGAGTCTAACTATTAATCCATTGCTGTCGAGACCAATGACGTACCGCCGCGGCTACCCGCGATTTGTCGGCTCCCCAAGATATCGCTATCCCATTGCTTTTTCGCTTCTTCTCACCACAGCCATGCCTGTAGTGATGACATCAATACCGACATCCCCCCTGCAGCATCCTGCATTGCAGGTCCTCTGCCCCTGAAAAAGCCGTGAATCCCTCCTGCCCATGTCCAACAATGTGACTCCCAACCGCTCTTCGTCAAGTGAGCATTCATTCCCCTTTCCACCCCCCCCGGAAGTATCGACAGAAAGAATAACCGTACCCAGCCTTCCACTTCCTCGCCGGCCTCTCCACCGGCGTCCTCTCCGCCACCCTCCTCCAGCCCGCGGACCTGCTCAAGACCCGCCTCCAGCAATCCCGCTCGACCACCCTCCTCCCCACCGTCCGCGCCATCCTCTCCGGGCCCGATGCGTCCGGGTTGCGGGGGCTGTGGCGCGGCACCCTGCCCAGCGTCATCCGCACGGGGTTGGGGAGCGCGCTGTATTTCAGCACGTTGAATCGGTTGAGGGGGTATGTCGCTGCGTCGTCCTCCTCTGCAGATACCTTGAATGGTGGTGGTGGTGGTGGTGGTGGAGCAAAATCCAGCAGCAGTACCAGCAGCAGCAGCAGTAGCAACCTCCCCCAAATCAGCAAAACCGCGAACCTAGCCACCGGCGCGCTATCCCGCGCGTTCGCGGGCTTGGTCCTCATGCCCGTGACGGTCATCAAGGTCCGCTATGAATCCAGCCTGTACCGTTACGGTTCCATCTGGGGCGCGTGCCGGGCGATTCAGGAGCAGGAAGGGGTCAGGGGGTTCTTTGCCGGGTTCGGCGCCACGGCCGTGAGGGATGCGCCGTATGCGGGGTTGTATGTCGTTGTTTATGAGGAGAGTAAGAGGGTGCTGGGGTCGTTGCTGGGGCGGGGGACGGGGGTTTGGGGGAGGTCGGCGGAGTTGGTACATGGTATGGGAGGGCCGCAGGAGGGGGTGTTGGGGGGAAAGGAGATGAAGGAGATGGGCGGGCTGCAATCGGTGAGTATCAATTTCGTGTCGGGGGTGTTTGCTGCTGGGGTGGCGACGGCGATTACGAACCCCTTTGACGCGGTCAAGACGAGGTTGCAGCTTATGCCGGGGAGGTATGGGAATATGATGATGGCGGGGAGGAGGATGGTGAGGGAGGAAGGATGGAGGAGCTTGATGGATGGCTTGGGCCTGAGGATGGGGAGGAAGGCGCTGAGCAGTGCGTTGGCGTGGACGGTCTATGAGGAGCTGGTGAGGAGAGCGGAGAGGAGTGTGGGGGATAGGCTATAGATATGTATATAACACTTTTGTTCGCTGTATATACAAAATAAAACCCATCTCAGACCATGACCCTCCTTCTCTCATTGAGTAGTTGATGTGTCTTTCCGTTGATCACATCGTGTTTGTTTTCAGAGCACTCACTTTGCTTTCTTTCCCTGCTTCACCTCCCGATCCCTTTTGGCGTAAATTTCCGCGGTGAATGGACTTTCGACGTGTGTCAGTCATCTTTCGCAACAACATGCAAGCAGAGACATACTCTTCGAACTGCAGCGCGCACCAGTAAACCACAAACACCAATCCCGTCAGTATCGCCCCTGCTGGCCGCCCGTAGAGGATGGCGGAGCCCAGGAAGCTCATCGTGCTACCCCAGTACATTGGCGCCCCGGTCACGTTGAATGGGAATCCAGTCACAGGCTCGTCCATCAGGATGCCAAAGTAGTCTCCAAGGAACGTGCCCGTCAAGCCTAAGCGGTAGTAGGAGGACAAGACAAGGGTATTGCCCATGGCAAGCAGGAGATAGGCCAGTGGCGTCGATTGGAAGGATGGGACGAGCGGCTGCTGGCGAAGGGCGCGCTCATACAACGTATCTCGAATAAGGCCGATTGAGAAGATGGTGCCGGCCAGGGCGTAGCAGCCGCGCAGCGAGTTGCCATTGAACAGGTTGGTCAGCGTTTTGTTGTGGTATTCGGATCGGGCGACGATGCTGTAAGGGTGGTTGATCAGCTTGAATTGGCTATTGGGTGACTTGCATGCTCACTTCCAGAACGTTGGATTGAAGACAATCGCCGCGGCAGAGACTGAGTTGAGAGGTCAGAGGGGTGAGCTGTGCTTTGTAGGCCGGGGAAGAGGGAGGGACGGGGATGGGTAGCTTACAGTATAGCGATCGCTGCGAGAGATCCAGGAACGAAGGCGCATATTGTGCCATGTCGATGGAGACTCAATCAATGTTTTGGTGGTGTGAATTGGACGCTCGTTTCTGAAACGGCCGAAATTTGCTGAAAGTATATGCTTGGTGGGACTGTGGGACAGGTACGTCATGCCGCAGCGGGTGACAGCGGGAAGCCCGTTGTCTTGCTCCGCTTTTACCCACAGTTTTGCCGGTCGGCGGTCGATCTTTAAGGAACATCCAGGCCCTTTCAAGCCACCATTCATTCATCCATTCATTTGTCGGCCAAGGAGTATGCGCAGATGCGAAGAAGGCGCTGATTTCCAACCTTGATCATATACAATTTCATAATGACATGACGTGACGCGGGTGACATGCCGACCTTGGACCAATTATCTCCAACGACCTTGTCGCAGCTCCCTTCCCCTGCCCTTCCCTCCGTCTTTGATAGCTACATCTGCAAGGAGCCTGTCGGCGATGCGCATTTACTCATACACAACGGCCCAGATGAGTACACTGCCTTGGTATCCACCTTACAGCGGTCCGCGGAACATTTCTCGGAGAAGAATCAATTGCGAATCCTTGAGCGGATACAATTCGAGAAGGCTCTCCTGCACATGACTAATGGCGAATGGAATCGAGCACTTCGCATACTTGTGCCTCTTTGGCAAAACATCAGCTGGCGGAGATCTGGCTGGTGGCCACTACTCCAACGGGTAGACCTCGCATTACAGAAGTGCGCCAGACACGTCAGGGACGCAGATACCTTGATTGCTGTGCAGTGGGAGTTGTTGAACCAATGTGGGTAGATTGTTCCTGCCATATATTCGTCTGTCTGACAAGACTCAGCATTGACTCCAACACAGGAATCGTCCATAGATCTCGCAGATGCCGTGAAGGATATTGGGCCTCTGGAGGGGAGGCCAAGGCCGAAGTTGAGGACCGAAAATCTACTATCATGTGGTATGGCATCTAGCACAAGGAAGCGTCTCTAAGCCCAGCGCTAATTGCTGGCAGTCTCTACCGGCTTTGCTTTCGAGAGCAAAGAGGGCAATGTGGGAGTACCCTTGAAATCACAACTCGTGCTCACCTCTCATGCGCCATCAACATCACATCCGATCACCATTAAGCAGATTCGCGTTGCATACGAGGGAGGGTTCAAGGATGTCCAGCTAAACCATGACTCCAGCATCCAGTCAAAGAGAAGTCAGGGATACGTCATCCAAGAAGCTCATGTTGGAAATCTAGGATTGGACGCCTCTCCCTCCGCAGCAGGTGCTCAACGAGTCGGATCAGCCAACCTTGAGCTTGCGCCCGGAGACGTCAGCATCATTTCGCTGACTGACACACCACGTGATGCTGGAGAACTCGAAGTAAGCAGTATCACCCTCATCTTAAATGAGGAGCATTTCGATCTCGAAATCCTTGCAACCGACAATGAGTGCATGCAACGGGAATACGTGCTTGTCCAGAATGGCATGCAACCAAAGGCGAGACAAATCAGTAGGAACAGTAGCGCTGCTAGAATCTTACCCAAACCCCCAAAGCTGGACATTGAGTTTATCGGTGTAGAGAAGGAGAATTTCGTGGACGAGAGAATCACGTTCGAGCTCAACATTGTTAATGGTGAGGACGACGCAATTGACGTTTCTCTGGATGCGCGGATCTTTGACGTCAAGGAGACTGCTCCCTCGATGACGTGGGTGTTGGATGATAATTCAGAGAACCCTCTGTTGGATGAAGCAGTTGGAAGCAATGACGAGATGCAGAGACAATTGGGAGCCATGGCTGCTTCCAAAGTGCAACCACTCAAGATGTCTCTTCAAGCGCCTCCGCTGCCTGGAGAATGCAGACTGGAAATAGCAGGTCGCTACTTTCTCAGATCGGATCCTGATACGCCTGTCCTCAAGACTACGACGATTGAATTGAACTTCAAGCAGCCTTTTGAGACGACAACCGTCTTCTTACCATCAATGCATCCTGACCCATGGCCGAGTTACTTCGTATCTCAGGATGCTGAAGACGATGCCTCGAACTTCCAGGGAGAACATGAACCCGATGGACTCATCCAGAGGTGGTCGGCGGTTGCGTCCGTCAGATCTCTCACATCTTTCGCATTACTATTGACAAGCCTAGAAGTTGAAATTGTTCATGTTGAGAATGAGGCCCAACTCAGGAGCTGGGTTTATGCCGTGAAGCCTTCGGCGGAGTTGCCTCCCCACGAGGTACGAGAAAACCATTTCTATCTGGACTTCCAGAAATTCGATCTTGAAGACCGACGTTCCAGCTTCGTAGACTCACGTCTTAAGATAAGTTGGAGTCGAAAGGACTCTCCAAGACAGCCCACGATATCCTACCTAGCAGTGCCTGAGTTGACCGTTGCCTTTGGAGAGCCTCGAGTGCTCGCGACTACGCAAGAGCAACCACACCAGAGCGACACTGTGCAGGTCGATTACACGATCGAGAACCCGTCCACTTATAATCTAACATTTAGCATTACAATGGAGACCAGCGATGACTTTGCCTTCAGCGGCGCAAAGAGTGTCATCGTGAGATTGGTCCCATTAAGCCGGCATTCAATACGCTACAACCTGCTTCCACTCGTCAGGGATGCGTGGATCACCCCCCAATTGAGAGTGTACGATACACAGTTCCTCAAGACTTTGAAGATTCAAGGAACGGGGGATATGAAGTGCGACAGGAGGGGAGTGAGTGTATGGATCGGTAAGGCGAATGTCTGAGAAGGTTGAAATGCGAGTCTGAGATCGAATAGCCACCAAGGATTCGTCAGATGGACTTGTTAAAATAGTTTCATGCATGGCATCGTGACTCTTAGGCTGTGGCTGATCATTATCAGCCACCCCCAGAAAACCGAAAGCTTGGCATGTCCTCGCCTTGTGAATTCAACGACGTAAATGCCCTGTTTGCCCCTCCATACATTCGTTCATCGATATTGTCAGAGCCAAAGTCTTCGTGAGACTTACCGTTATAGTTGCACCATTTGTAGCGCTTGCTATGGCGTTCTTAGAGAATTGCTGAGAAAGACCATACCTTCTGGCGGCACTTTGCCGCAATATGAGCCATGGTGAGTAGCAAGTGAACCAGTCTTCCTCAAGAGATGCCAGCCAATACTCGCTTCTTTTGTTCACTTATACTGAGAACGAATAATTTAGGGCTGTTGCGCCTCGAAGTCTCAAAATGAGGGCCAAAACTTTCCTTACGATGCTCAAGGCCCAGAGGACTCTTCATCGCGGGCCATCGCCACTGAGTCTACCCATCCGCTCGAGACCACGCCATCACACCTTTCCCCAGCGCTCCCAGCCACCGGCTCGAGATCGAGCCGTCACCGAAGACATACAGCGCCAGGCGAGCAGATTAATGCGCCGCTGCGCCGGCACATTTGGACCTCGAAACGGCAATGGACAAGGTCTCAGCTTGACAAGGAACGTCGGGAGTTCTTCGAGACCCGCGTGACCGGTCATACCGAGATTTGGGCGACGCTCAAATCAATCACCGAGCTGCTAGCAGACGGTGATACGCCCACTGCGCAAACGATTGCCGATGCTGCCGGAATCACAGTGCCGACGGGAGACCTGAAAAACGGCGTGTACGACGAGGCGGGCAACTTATATCAATTGCCGGCACATATCATCAGCGACCCGCAGAACATCATCATAGACTCGGTGAAGGATGAGGCCAGAGGCGAGACCAGTGTGGAAGCTACCGAGGATGAGGATGAGCTTGAGAGGAAGAGGGAAGAGAAAGGAAAAGCGGTCATTGTCGACGCCGATGCTGTTAGGGTCAAAGCAAGGCTGAGCGACAGGGGTGGGCCAGATGTGATCGTCAGTGTGGGTAAGGATCAAGCTGTTCGAAGCGTCATTAGGGGGATCCGTGAAGAGGCCAATGTGAGTGATCATTTATGAACAGGCCTCCTACCATGTTCGGACTTGCATTGACCAGATCCACAGATTACCGGCGAAGGTCAGATCAAGATCGCTTACATGGGTAAGATTCTGAAGGAAAATAAGAGCCTTCAATCGCAAGGTTGGCGCGAAGGGCATGTTGTCAATGCCTTAGTATTTACATGACGTCTCTTAACGAAATCACCCCCTTGGCGTTGGGGAAAGCGAAATGAAGTCATAAGAAATGCCAATATGACACCGGCATGTACATAGGTCACGACAACGCCGCCGATAGGACGATCAAGTCTCTCACGCGGAAATGGGACAAACAAGTACGAATGGCGAGGACTGCCCGACCTGTATAAGGATTTGTTGCTCAGGTGCTCAGGATTGGTGGGTTAGAGGCCTTCAGATTTGATCCATGCTTGCTGGCAGTGAATTATGCCCTCGACACCCAAACGATAGCTTTCTACGGTTGTAACCTCAAGGGAACTATCATTCCGTGAAAACTCCATACGTGCCCGCTAGATTGTTTCATTCATGTGGCGCATGTGGCAGAGCGGCGGCTATTCTTGTAACGTTCTTCAAACGCTCACGTTGTTGTTTCACCCGAGCGGTAACGCTAGGTCAAGAAGGGATCTAGGCTGAGCCCAAGACGCAAGTTATGCGGCAAGTAACCTTTTCACGTTTCCACTCATAATCAGGCGATCTTCTTCAATCATAACAAAAGCTCAACCCGACCGACCCCATTCAATCGCTACGATCTAATTAGGTGGAAACTCAGAGAGTGCCTGCACTTCAGAAACCGTGATCCTACCATTCCACGAAGGAAATACAGCAGAAGTCGTTGCTTCGTATTCGTCACCTTCCTGTCTTTGCGGCACGGCGGAGATGCTAGACTGTCTACCATGACATTCTTTGCCTTGAAGATGGGTAGGGCAAAGCCTATCGACGTCGAGGTAGCGTGACCTGCGCTTCGCGATGGCCTCCAATCGCTCTCCTCCATACGTTCCTCCTAGGCGCGAGTCAATACCCTTACAAGATTGGTCGCAACCGCCAGATAGCGGTCCTACAGAAGGAAGGAGGTCTCGGCATGCTAGGACTGCAAGCGGACGGGCGAGAGAACGTCTGAGTAGAAGCTTGCGCTTTCAAGACAGCCTCAATACTCGCTATGAACGTGTTCGCGAGTCATCCCCCACGGGGGATCAACGATCGAGTCTACCCCACGTAACCACGCCAAGGCACGCCTATCAGAATCCAGCCCCCTACGAAGATGGAGAAGACTCTCCAGTCAATGCCGCCGCATTCCAGAACGCCATGGGCGGAATGGGTGATATTGGCCTCAGCTTCGAGCCAGCCTACGAGCCAGAACCCCCAGGCCCGTCCAGACCACCGCCTCGCAAACGAAGAAGCACCCTGAATGCCATTTCTGAGAGGGACGATATGCCTACATTCAAGATGCCGGACACGCAGAGCGTTCAAGATTCAGAGCAAGAGCATTACAATCAGTCCCAAGACTCGGACAGAACTCCTCTGACCGATGCAAGATTCCTTCAGCCCATCAGCGGCTCCCGTCTGAATCCGACTCCTGCCTCGGGACATAGCAGGATGGGTTCCATGCTAGGCGACGAACTTCTTCATACGGAAAATGGAAGGGCGGGACGACCGATATCCACCATGAGCTCGAGATCTTTGTCGGTGAATCCGAGTGCTTCGCCATTAATAAGAGCCGGGACGATCATGAGAAAAATGTCTCAACGTGTGGTCAACTTGAGTAATGAGCCGGATCCTGTCGAGCGGGATATGCGTCAAGAACGACAAGATCGAGAAGAACGAGAAAACAAAGAAGCCAGGATGCAGGAGCCACCTTCACTTCCCGCCATGCAGGGTTATGCGCACGATGAAAGATCGAGTTCACCGTTACCTTTTGAGAAAGCTCGGCCATCAGTCTCCACTGAGGCTATAGCGCAACCTCCACCAAACCCCTTGGGAGGGAAATCTCTTGGCCTGTTCGGGCCAGAGAACTGGCTGCGGTTAAGGCTCTGTGATATGCTGGTTCATCCAATCACCGAACCAACTATATTACTTCTGATTGTCATCCAGACGATTCTTCTGGCAGTGGACTCCGCGCGCAGTATTCAATACAATCATAGATCTCGCAATTGGCAATCATCCTGGGTCAGCTATGGCCTACTAGTGCTCTTCATATTGTACACGGTCGAGATCTCTGCTCGAGTCATCGTATCTGGCCTGGTCAAGAATGCCAATGAGTACAGCACCGTGACCAAAAACCTGAGTAGAACGGCTGCGCTTCGTGAACGAGTACATTTGTTCTTCGGTCCACAGCGGCAGACTTCAACTAGAGCCGCGGCCAATAGAGCTGGCCCAGGTCAATCAATTCTCCGGTCCTTGACGAACGTGCAAATGCTACCAGACGAGTCGGGCAACTCGCGCCAGGCACAAAGGATCAGACTCGCTAGACGAGCCTTTCTACGCCATGGCTTCAACAGGCTGGACTTCGTTGCCGTCACCTCCTTCTGGGTTTCTTTTATGCTTTCTTTGACCTCAATCCTGGCGAAAGACCACATCTATGTATTTCAGATGCTAAGCTGTCTCAGGATCCTGAGGCTCCTGGGACTCACCAGCGGCACTGCAGTGATTCTGCGGAGTCTGAAGAAAGCGGCCCCCTTGTTGGTGAATGTGGCCTTTCTGATTGGCTTTTTCTGGCTTCTGTTTGCCATTATTGGCATTCAAGCCTTCAAGTCTTCCTTCAGGCGCCATTGTGTCTGGTATGCAAATATTGAGGATGCCCGGCGCCAGGCGCTGACGAACCTTCCAATTACTGGCGAAAGCTTTAGCCAAAGCATGGCCCCGGAGACGCTTCAGCTGTGCGGTGGGTACGTGAATGAGACCACTTTAGAAAAATGGCCCTGGCTCCACGCCAATCTTCAAAATGGGACCGCCAAAACACACAAAGGGTACCTTTGTCCACCAGGCTCACTTTGTGTTGAAGGCGATGGGCCCTACAATGGCACTGTCAGCTTTGATAATGTGCTGCATTCGTTGCAATTGGTATTCGTGATCATGAGCGCCAACACCTTCTCGGATCTGATGTACTACACGATGGACAGCGACTTCTTAGCCGCAGCGCTATTCTTCGCGTTTGGTATCGTCATCATGAGTTTCTGGCTAATGAATCTGCTGGTAGCAGTCATAACCTCCTCATTCCAAGTCATTCGGGAGGAAAGCAAGACAAGCGCTTTCGCGCCGGATGAAGAGCACTTCCATTTTGATGACGATGAACCAGAACCCACTCGGCCAAGCCATCTGAAGCGGCTTTACGAGAAGACTACCTGGCTCTGGATTGCCATCATCCTCTTCGATCTCTTGGTCATGTGCTTGAGAAGCTCCTCAATGAGTAAGAGCCGCGAGAATTTCATCAAGGACACGGAAACAATCGTGACGATCATCTTGGTGGGCGAAATCCTTGCGCGCTTTCTCTCGGATTGGAGAAACTTCCACAGACAGCGCTGCAATCTGGTCGACTTAGGTCTTGCCGTAATCACTGCTGCAATGCAGATTCCGCCAATACGGAACTCTGGACAGCCTTATGAATGGTTGACATTCTTCCAGATCATCAGAATATATCGTGTCGTTTCAGCCATTCCCATCACGAGGGACCTCATCAAGAAGGTTTTAGGGAACGTGACCGGTCTGCTGAACCTCATCGTGTTCGTGTTTCTCATCACATTCCTGACCGCCATCTTCGCTGTCCAGATTTTTCGAGGGGAGTTTCCGGCCAAAGATATTACGGATGCATCCAATCACATCACCTTCTCCGACATATACAATTCCTTCATTGGCATGTATCAAGTGTTGTCCAGCGAGAACTGGACCATCTTAATGTATAATTCCGCGAATTACGAATATCCTTGGAGTACATCTTGGATAGGCGCTGCCTTCTTCGTTTTGTGGTTCATTCTGGCAAACTTCATCATACTGAACATGTTTATTGCGGTCATTCAAGAAAATTTCGACGTCACAGAGGACGAGAAACGCCTGCAGCAAGTCAAGGCATTCTTGCAACAAAAGGAGCTCGGTGGTTCATCTCAGGGCAACCTATCATTATTGACAATCTTCAAGTTTGGAAGAGATCAGAGTCGGCATCGAGATCCCCTGGACTACGGACAAGCCACAATGGAAATGCTACTGCAAGAGGCTGTATTTCGAGACTTTCTTGACGAGCAGATGGAGCCAATGGAAGAGCTACATGACGATGATGGTACAATCGTCGAACGCCCGTCTGGCCCAGTCAGACCAGGCGTTTTATCAGCCTGGTATTCCTGGATTTTGGGCCTTCTAGGCAATCGCGAGCCGAATCCATTCTATTCCAAAATGAACTTCTTCCGAGGCACAGAGGAGCAAGACATTCGTACGAGAGCTCGCGAGGTAGTCTCGACTGCGGAGAATCGCAAGCATGAGCAGCGTCAGTACCTCCAAAAACATCCGACCTACAACGTATCGCTCTTCCTTTTTTCGCCCAATCATCCTCTTCGAAGGCTCTGCCAGAGGATAGTAGGACCAGGTCGCGGGAACGAACGCATCGACGGAGTCAATCCTTACAAGCCAATCTGGTACGGGTTTTCCGCATTCATCTACATGGCGATTGTCGCCATGGTGATACTGGCTTGTGTATCGACGCCATTGTACCAAAGGGAATATTTCAAAGGTCGTCGCAGCTATGACTCCCGCAATTGGTTTACCTGGACTGATATGGGATTTGCCGCCCTATTCAGTCTCGAAGCCCTAATCAAGGTTATTGCAGATGGGTTCTTCTGGACACCGCATGCTTATTTCCGAGGATCTTGGGGATTTATCGATGGCATTGTACTAGCGACATTGTGGATCAACGTAATCACATCCCTGTACAATGACGGGGCGGTCTCTCGGGCTGTCGGTGCCTTCAAAGCACTGAGGGCATTGAGGCTACTGAATGTGAGTGATAGTGCCCGGGACACATTTCACTCTGTGATCATCCTCGGTGGCTGGAAAGTTCTCTCTGCGGCTTTTGTGTCCTTGAGTCTCCTGTTCCCCTTTGCCATCTATGGCCTCAACCTATTCAATGGGCAGATGCTCAATTGCAATGATAATAACATAACGAATCTGACAGACTGTGTCGGAGAGTTCAACAATACGCCCTTCAACCCAAATTGGCCAGTACTAACTCCAAGGCAAGTGGCGAACCCCTACTACAATTTTGACGACTTCGGCAGCTCTCTCAGTATCCTTTTTCAGATTGTGTCTCAAGAGGGTTGGACCGATGTAATGTGGACCGCAATGTCTATCACTGGCCGTGGGACAGCAACGAATGACTATGCCACTCAAGGAAACGCCATCTTCTTCATCATCTTCAATCTACTAGGAGCTGTCTTCGTCTTGACTTTGTTTGTCTCTGTGTTCATGCGAAATTACACGGAACAGACAGGTGTGGCTTTCTTGACAGCAGACCAGCGATCATGGCTTGAACTACGGAAGCTTCTGCGACAGATATCACCATCCAAGAGGCCTTCAAAGAAGTCTGAGGAGGGATGGCGAGGCTGGTGTTACAGAATAGCCGTCAAGAAACGAGGCAGATGGCAACGACTTCTTACCTTCATACTCTTTCTCCATTTGGTGCTGCTGATCCTGGAGTGGTATCCAGAGCCTGATGCGTGGAGGCGTGCTAGGGGTGAGATCGTACTGTACCAAAGCTGGCATCTGTCGGTGCTGACCTTGCCTAGATTACGCCTTCCTAGCTTTCACGGTCTTCTACATTGCCAACGTCATCGTCCGCATCATAGGCCTTACATGGAAACGTTTTCGGAAGAGTTCTTGGGACTTGTACTCGATCTTCGCCATTACTGGGACTGTCATAACTACGCTCCTCGACCTTTCGTCCTACAACAACACATTATATGCCCAGTTGCACAAGTTCTTCCTCGTATTGATTGCGCTGCTGCTGATACCTCGCAACAACCAATTGGATCAACTATTCAAGACAGCGGCTGCCTCCTTGAGCGCTATCGGCAATCTGATGGCGACTTGGTTCGTTCTGTTCTTAGTCTATGCAATTGCCCTGACCCAGACATTGGGCCTCACAAGGTTTGGGACCAACGAGACTGGGAACCTCAACTTCCGTAACGTGCCCAAAGCCCTCATACTACTTTTTCGTATGAGTTGCGGCGAAGGCTGGAACGCGATAATGGAAGACTTTGCGACGATTGCGTATCCTAATTGCAACATCGGCGGCGAGTTCTATGAAAGCGATTGTGGTAGCGCCGCATGGGCTCGGACTCTTTTCATTTCTTGGAACATATTGAGTATGTATATCTTTGTCAGCTTATTCGTGTCTTTGATATACGAGAGTTTCTCCTATGTGTACCAACGGAGCAGCGGAATCTCTCGCCTCGACAGAAAGGAGATCCGCAAATTCAAACAAGCATGGGCGACATTCGATCCAGAGGGGACCGGCTATATCCCAAAGGACATATTCCCCAGGCTCCTGGGCGAACTCTCTGGGGTCTTTGAAATGCGCATCTACGCAGGTGGTGATCATTCGGTGCATCGAATTCTTGAAAATTGCCAGGTTGATGCTCGAGGGAGCGAGAGTCCACCTCCTGGTGTCGTTCACGGTGTTGATCTAGCCGAACTGAACCGACAGCTCCGGATGATTGATGTCGACGATATACGGCGACGGCGAAATCGGATGGAGATATTCTATCAGGAGATCATGGTCTCGGCGGACAGCCGACGTGGAGTCAATTTTACGTCATGTCTTATGATCCTGGCTCACTACAACATCATCTCTGATAGCAAATCCTTACGACTCGAGGAATATCTTCGCCGACGTGCCCGATTGAAGCGGGTGGAGGAGGAAGTGCGACGGCGCGTCGTCTCTGGATTCTTCGACATGATGTATTGGTTCCGGATCTTCCGAGCTCGCAACGATTTCCGCCATTCGGCTCGCATGGTCAATGTACCTCAATTCTCGGTGCCAGAGATCTTTGTTGATGACCAGGACGTCAACCTGTCTCCTCAGCGAGACAACTTCGACGGGCCTTTTGGAGACATTCATGGGGCGCCACCACAGGAAGGGAGCTCGATGAGGCCATCTCTCGACGCCAGCGGCATGCGGCACCGAAGCAACTCGCAAGGCGAATCACCGCACCGCTCTGATGGTAGTCCGGGCCTTAGTCCCCAACTTGGACCAAGCCTCTGGCCAGGAGGACGGTCGCCGAGTCAACGCTCGCCCACGCTGTCGCCTCACCATTCTCCATCAGCATCAGCGGAGAGCGGGCACTTCAACTGGAGCCTGTCGCCTTCGCATGCAGCGTCAACGTTCGATGGACCAACAGACAGTCTAAGTCCTTCGGGTGGCAGAAGCAGAGCTACCAGTTCGGCGGACGCTGACAATGTGATTGACGTCTTTGACAACAGCGCTTGGGGAGAAAGTATCCGAAGAAGCTTTACGCACAGGAGAAGCGGCACCACTCGGAATACGAGGGGCACACTGAGGCGAAGGGGGGACCGAGGAGATAGACTGGACCCTCTGCCATAGAAGTGGGCAGAAGGGTGACTTTGACGACTCATGATTACGAAATCGGCGAAGGCGGGCATAGCACCAACAAGGCGCGTTTTGGTGGGAGCGTGACATATGGGACAGAGATGAACAAGCATTGGTGTATCAATATTGCATTGCGATGGGCGTTCAAATCAACTCTATGTACAGTAATGCATGGCCATGGCCGGATGGGTGAGCAAGCATTTGGCCGGCGAGCCAGATACAGAAGTATCACATCGATAGATCCATTGTATTGTTATTAACTTGTGGATACAGTCCACTGCCTGTATACCTTAATGCCTAAGTTCGTGCTTGGAAACTTCCCAAATATTAACAGACTATTGAAGGAATCAATTGGAATGTCTTTTTTGACATGGGCCTATCAGGGGTATAAGGAGGCTTAGCCTTGGATTGCCAACGGTAAAGCCTCTCCCCAGCCCCACCCCAACCCATAACTTACACTGTCAACACCAAAAACCATTACAATAATGAACCAGGAAGATCCCAGCAGCATCGTTGACACCTTCACAGCAGTGCTTATCCAATTTGCACATCAGTGTGATCTGACTTGTCTGACTGCGTACTGTTGCACACACTACCCACGGTCAAATAATCACATATCCAAATATCGCCAGTTTCAGCGCCAATCGGCTGCACACGCTGCGGTGGTTTCGGGGTCCGCATTTTGATGACTGAAACTGGTGAAACAGCCGATTCGACCTCCTGTAACAAAGAGAAAACCAGGGACGAATCTCTCGCCTCTCGCTCTGTTCGCTGCAGCCTGTCACAGCTCTAGGGATAATTCTCCCCTGGGATAAAGGATTATGGGTACAACGTAAGCATGCTTTTTTGGCCTGTCGCGCTGTCGCGCTGTTGCAGCGCGACCAAACGGAACTCTCCAGCGGCTTTCCTTCTCTTGCGTTGGGCCTCAATCCCATGTCTAATGTTAATATCGTTTGTTGCGTCAGGACAGTGCTTGAATCTTGCGCTCAAGTCTGCGCCCACTGCTATTCATCCGCCTTCATCGTTGGAGGGAAGCGGACTGCAATGGCGCCGGGGCGCAATGCCTATGTTGTGAAACATAGGAACTCGTGATGCCTGAAAGTGATGAGCTTACGGATCTTCGGGCGTGCCACGTTCCTACACTCAGCCTCCAACATGTTTGAAAAGTTTGATTAAATCCTATTCTCTGTACTGTCAAAAATATTTTGTCTAGGTGATTTAAAAGTCAACAGTCTCTGCTTGAGAGACAACCTCCGTCGCCTTCCGTCTCTGTCTTTCGCATTTCCTTCCTGCAATATCCCTTTTCTCAAAAAGAATTCTCCTTTTTCCCGCTATCTTTATCAGAAAAGGACAATATCTGTTGAATTCTTCACTCGGGGTAGACCCCAAAAACAGACCTTAGAGAGGAGATCATCTGGCTGCCAGATTCTGATTTGCGCCGCGCCAGCCGGATCGCTTTCGGCGATTTGTCCCCCAAAACCCCCAAAGATTGACTGCTGCGCTTCTGCCGCGTCCGGGTCATCTAAGTACCTAACCCCTTATCGGCGCACCACAAGCTATTTTTGAAACCTCTTTGGACGTTCGAGGAAGCTTGGACGCATCTTGCCGCAAGGAAGGGGCATTTTGAACGAGACAAGCGTCACTCGTGTGAGAAACCGCTTGTAGTCAAAAGAGGACTACCCGTGGCATCTCCATTTACACTCAATACACCGCCGAGGATCTTTCTCTATAACAGCACGAACGTCCCTTCGCAGGCCGCCTATTTCAATAATCATAACGTTCTAGGGCGCCGATCTCAAACGAATAATTCTCTTCAGAATCATTCTGGCTCTCGTGCTCCTGTTCAACATTCTGTTTCGCCCACGGTTGCCCCGGCAGGATCATAAGGGGTCCTGGGCGCTACCAAAGCAGACCCTCTGATATCAACATCGCACCCGTGACGACCCCTTTCGGCCACCGAAGTACCTCTCATACCATTCACCTATCCAACTATCCCAACGGAGGGATTCCATTATCCTGACTCTGCATAACCCGCTTCGAGCCGGCGCACATCGCGCTTTGTCAGCCAAGTCGAGTCAGCCAGCAGCGTGACCACCACCACCCCAACATAAAAAGGAAACTATGTCCTCCACCTACCTCTCCGCCGGCATCTTCGGCACCTACGGCCCTTTCCACTGCCTCACGCCCTCCCGCTCCAACACCACCGCCTCCACCAACTCCACCTCCTCATCCACCTCCACAACCCCTCCAACACCGCACACCCGCCCATCCTCCCCCTCCTCCATCCGCAGCATCAACACCATCCTCTTCTCCCGCCGCCGGAAATCCTCGCCCCGGAGAATGGGCTCCACGTCCTCGGTCCTCCCCTTATCCATCGCGGAACCCAATGAGTTTCTGAGGATGAACGAGGGGATTTATGACGGCGTTTACGATGACGATTGTTGTTGGTGTTCGCGGTCGGACTCACGGAGGAGGTGGAGGGCCGAGGATGATGGCAGCAGCCAGTCCGAGGGAATTGTAGGGTTGATGGAGCCGAGGCCGAGGGAGGTTGTGGGGTGGGGGATCGGGGAGGTGTTGGAGGGGGGAAGGTTGTGATCCGGGCGAGGCGAGGAGGTCCTGGTGGTGCGGTGACTTTTGTGTGTATCATTATTTGTTATGATCTGGATTGCGTGGGATGGGATAAACACGTGGGTTAGACGGTGACCGGCGTCCTAGATGCGATGATACCAGGATGGATGGATGATGTATGTGGAAATTTTTTCGGGGCTCTAGAGGAGTTGGGATATATGTCGAGGGAGTGTTGTATGATTGAATTCGACTCATCGGATTGATTCCATCGAAAGAAGATTATCTTTCCGTGGATCTCTTTGCACAAGCTTCAATGTCTCTGCTCGCTTTCATGTCGTACAGGAGGCTTCACATGGAAGGAGATTAATAGGAAACTTGTCTTGAACTTGTATGGACGGTTTTCGAAAGCATGAAGCAGCTGCCACAATAGATCGAGACGTGTCTTGTACTCGTAAAGACACATCATGAAAGCATCAACAAGCATGCCTAGGACAAGCCCACAAGATTGGGAATATGTATTTCATTGTGCTATTGGATCATTATTCAATAGGATAACGTATGAATCAATAGACAACCTTGTACCGCTCCTCCAGTGGGACGCTGAACTTGCCTGCTCAAGCAAAATACCTATGTTCCGCTCTCAAGTCGTGGATTATTCACTTCAATAAATGGCTCATTAGATCTGCATCGTGATGATGGTGAACATGCCACCGGAACAATACTGCTGAGAACGAAAATGTTCCATGAATTTTGGCCGAAATCTTCCTCTCTCCTTTGGACTGTTTCCCAGTGCAGGATTTCAGGTAAAAAGGTACCTGCGGCAGTCTTCAGTACCGCAGAGACAACGCGTAGGTCGGTAGCCCTTGTCCGCTTCGATCTCATCGGCTCTGGCGTCGGAGACTGGCAAGCCCTCATCCTGGTCATAGTAGTCGAAGGTCAGCTCTGTACCCATTGGGATATTGTCACGGGCAAAGAAGGCCAATTCATAGATATTGCGATCGTTGTGGTTATACGAGACAGTATAAATGGCGCAATTCGGGTCGCAAGAGTGATTGATGAAGCGGGTAGGGGCGCCCATATATCGTCCGTCACAGACATAGTCCCGGTGGGTTTCGAATGCCCCGGTGTCCCGGAATTTGTCGTAGTCGAAGAAGAAATTGTTTTCGTCTTCGGTCAGATCCTGGCCGCGTCTGTTGGCTTCGTCGGACGTAATAATCTCTCCACGGTACGTGTCGATGAATTCGCCTCGTAGCAGATCTCGTTTGCACCGGAGACCTGGCATATTGATTAGATTCTGAATGGTTCAGTTTCAAGAGAGGGGTCAGAAATACCCCAACCCCTGTTCACCGTCTTGAAGATCTCGAGCTTGACTTGTCGCCCATGCTGCACCACTCTGTTTCTGCAATCGGAAGCGCAATCGCAGCGCGCATTACATTCGTAGATGTGGTTTCGAGTTTGGAGTACCACCTTCCGTAGAATCCCCTTATTTCCATCCATGCCATAAGGAAAGACCTTTTTCCCTATTGATTCACGTTTAGCCCCTTTCTATACGAATACGAGCTGGGATACTTCCAAAGGGAGTACAAGACTTACCAAGATCGTTCACACCGGAGTCCTGAATACAGCTACAAGTATCCAGATAAACGCATCCCTTCGCTTGACGGTGCACCTTATGACACTCACACCCGGTCATAACTTCCTCTGTGGCTCGGTGCACCCCAGCGCCCAATACACTTTGCTTAATAAAGCGAAAATTGGTGGGAGGGGAATCATTATCGACGTCATTGCACAAAGAAACGCCTTCCAACACACTGAGATTCTGGAGAAAGCGTCGTCGCTTCGCCTGCTCCGCCTGGGTGGGCGGTAGTCTCGTTCGACCTGTCACAAGTACTGCGGATAAGTGCTGACCTGGATATTTTGAAGAACTATCAGTGAAATCTATAGCGATCGAATTAGAACTAATAAATACTCGTGTCCAATAAGGAGACGTATTCCTGAATAGTGGAAAGAGACGTACCTGATCGCAGTGGTGTCTGATCTACAAGGCGAGGAGATCCGGGTACGATATAATTGGAAGCCTGGGAACGTTTCAGGCGTGATGTTTCCACATCATTATCGCTTTCTATCCTAGAAACGCTCGTAGAGCCACTCGCAGCACTCTGACTTGAAGTCCGGGATCGTTTGCGTAATGAAATAGGTATAATGTCGTCGCTATCGCTGCTTTCGTCGCCGGTCAAATCCACTTGAGCGATATTCCTCTTTTGGTTTAGTGGCGTTTGCGCAGCAGGCTGGACCTGAGGCGCTTTTGGGACATGTCCGTAAGAAGAGGGTTTGGCTCTGGCAACTCGTGAGTCCAACGTTAATAGCATAGAAAAGGTTGTTGACCTTGTATCGAGGCGTGCTGATGATAAGCCAGTTGCTGTGTGAGCATACGACGTTTTCCATCGCGTAGGCTCCTTAATTGGGTGACCGTGAAACAGTAGGCTGGGATTGGCTGGTTTGACGGCTGGTGGCTTAATCGTGTTTGTAAGCTTATAATCCTAGACGAAACGCTCCTGTGTTATATACCTGGGTTTTGTTGCTAGCGCTTGGGACCATCTGCCATTGGTGTAAGCGGACTATAAGTCACGATCACTGAAGGAGTTACCCTTGCGATCCTTATATTCTTGAATACGTAGCCTTCTTTTCTGTACTGAGCCTGGACAATGGCCTCCTAAATACGCGGCCTCGATGTATACGCCGTTTTGAATCGCGTGGACTTCGCTATATAGCCCTTATCACGATGTGTTGTAAGGAGATGAGAAAATTGGATCAAACGATTATAAAAGTAAGTAGCCTATAGAAACCGCGCTAAACCTATCAAGGCTTGGCGTTGATCTCATCTGGCTCTCTATTGGCCAATCAACAAATTCTGTCTATTCCGTGAATGGAAAAATCTATCTTCCGAGACTTAATATTTTGATTGCAGTATAGTAGCACTTAATATAATATTCGTGGTTCTTTAAAGCAATCAAATTTCTTGTTATAGTTATAGAGCTCTAGGAATGCACCACTGAAGCCGGTTGGTCGACACCCTTCCGCCACTGACGTCTCGGCACGAGTTGCCATTTTCGAAAAATTCGAACCTTTTTCAAAATATCTTAGAGATTCCTGGGCACAGTATCAATAAAATTGCTGTCTAGCAGACCAAAAAAGGTCCTATTGCCCGAATACAGCACTTAACTACAGTTTGACATCAAAGAGAGCCGCAGCATTTGATTACGAGCCTAGCCAATGGCCATGGCGGGCGGCCTTGAGCCGGCAGATGTTCCTTTTCTGAAGCAGCTCGTAGCCAGCGGTAAGTTAGATCCTGGGTTTAAAGATGTCTATTCTTTTCTCTTTGGGTCACATGCGTGGCAATTACGCAATTGTATTCACATCTATTTCTCCATTTAAAGAAAGAGCCCAGAATGATTAAGCCTGAAGGCACATCTTGAGCATCTTCTGCAAAATCGCTCTGCATTTTCTTCCCTTAAGACTTGCTCTCCTTCTTTCGAAAGTAGATATCATTGTACAAGATTAGAAGCGGAGCTACGATCGTCTTCAGGGGGGTTGTACGGTGGCTACAGATAAGCTGGGGGAGTTGAAGAGGAGTATAATATCCTGATTGAGAGTATCGATTACACGTCCAAGCAGTTTGCTGTATGTTCAACCTGCAGAACCTTGCCTGATCTAAGCGTCACTCGTTTCCTAAAATCTGCCCAGCCACGGCCTTCCCCCGATCACTCACTAACCCCCCTCTTCTTTTCCCCCTCAAACAGACCGCCCGACCCGCGACTCCGCCCTCCACTCCCTGACCCTCTACCTCTCCTCCAACCGCGCCTTCACCCCGCTCGACCTGCTCAAATTCCAAAAGGGCCTCTTCTACACCGTCCACCACACCGCCAACCCGCTGCCGCAACAACGGCTCGCCCGCTCGCTCGCACACACTCTACTCCTCTCCCTGCCCCGAGAATTGTTCGTGCCCTGGGTGGCCGCGTTCTTCGAGATCATGATCGGTTATTGGGGGGACATACCGAGTCTGCGGTTGGACAAGTATCTGTATCTGATTCGGTGTTATGTGGGCGGGTCGATGGAGTATTTGGCGAGGGAAGGGTGGGAAGGGGGGTTGGTGGAGGATTGGGTTGGGATAATGATGATGGGGGAGAGTGGGGGGGATGGTGATGATGAGGGGCCTAAGCGGTGTGGGGCTTTGGATCCGAGGGAGGCGAAAGTGGGGGACGGGTTGAGGTATCATCTCCTGGATGTGTGGGTTGATGGGTTGGTCGAGGCTGCCAATTGGGAGGTTGGGGTGGAAAGGGGGATCATGAGGCCGGTGGAAGGAGTGGCAAAGGATGGTTGGACGAAGACTTTGAGGGAAAGGGCAAAGCGTGTGCTGGCAGATTCACGGTTGAAAGAGGGAGCTGGGGAAGGGGATGAAAGGCGGATAAGCGACTGTGAAGGTGATGCTGAGTTCGAGGGTTTCGACTAAAGTAGGTAGAAATACTCTCCTCGTGATTCCGACGATGGCATTGAGAATGCTATCGGAGCCGCGACTGAACGTGTCTAGCTGAGACGATACCTCGATCCAAAGACTTTTCAATTTGCTTTTGTATACATCTTTTTCGAGAGACCGTAGACCAAAAAGATGCGATGCATCCCATGAAACAATAAGGGGTATCTTCCACGCACCAGACTTTCTATCGCAATGCTCTCATCTATCGTGATCCATGACTTCAACTAGCTTGTGGTGGGTAACTTGACGACACCATCAGCCTCGTAATTCTTACCTCTTCGACTTAGGGTACATCCAAGAGCCCTATGCACCTCTACCTGGAATTCTTCAAAAGGAATTCTCTCCCCATCAATGGCTATGTAGCCTCCATGAGTACCGAGCGGCTTTATTCTATAGCCGCTGATCTTCCGATAGTCCACGTGAGGCATGTCAAAGAAGTTCCCATTTTCCACAGCGAGGAAGGACTTGATCGCCGCCAGCCTTCCGATGTCGCCATTGACGGTCACAAGATCGAGGTAGCCATCGGATGGTAACGTGGCGGGAAAGAAGTTGGCTCCGGGAGCCATCAAGGCCATGTTGCCGGCATAAAAGTTACCTATCTTGTTCGCAGGAATGGTGGTGAAATCGTCCGGTTGACGGCCGTTCACTTCTCCGTATTTTAACGAAGGCAGACCACGTGATCCTGTGGCGATATCAGACTGACTTGTTATGATGGGTGAATGATTTGTGATCCCCCGTCGATAGTGTTCACGAATTTCGGGCTTGGAAGGAATTTCGACCTTGGCAGCAAGTTCACAGG
Source organism: Ramalina intermedia (assembly GCA_003073195.1). Classification (NCBI taxonomy): domain Eukaryota; kingdom Fungi; phylum Ascomycota; class Lecanoromycetes; order Lecanorales; family Ramalinaceae; genus Ramalina; species Ramalina intermedia. The sequence goes on along the minus strand of PEKF01000191.1, from coordinate 263,309 downwards.
GGTAGACGGTCTTGCGCAAAAGGCGTATGAGAAAGCCATAGGTGAATCGTGCGCTGCCCATCCAGCGAAGATGTTCAGTGCCAAGGTCCACATCGGCGACTATTCCAAACGCCTGGGAGAGGAAGGAGAGGGTGCGCTTATCCCCTTGGGTGATCGAGGCCAAGTCGAGGGGCGTTCGTAAGCCTTTGACGACAGAGAGCGCTGCTAGACTAGTGCTGTCGGTCCCAAAGAGGTTCCAACTCATTGCATTGCCGGTGCCGCAGGGCAGTTGCACCACGGCGACTTCTGACAGGGCTTTGGCCGCGTTGGCCTTCCTTCCTAAGCCATTGAAGACCTCATGAGGCAGCCCATCGCCGGAGCATGACGCGACGACGTCATACTGTGACGCGTCCAGCTTCTCTGCAATCTCCACCGCATGGCCCTGATACATTGTTCTTTCAACATCGATCTCGCATTTGGCGGCGGCGAAGATGGGCTCGATGTCACGAAGGAACCATTTCTGTGCACTCCCTTTGCCTCCAAACGGGTTGATGAGGACTTTGATCCTCTTCCTTCTCTGGGATTCGCCATACGCTCGATCCAGCAGCCTCTCGAGCCATGAGGTGGCGTGGCCTTTGTGGGGCTTATCGACCAAATAATTGATAGATGCCACTCGCACATGATTCCGAGCTGCCGGTCTTGCGTATTGAATGCTGATGTCGAAGTCGGACAGTTCAGCCCAGAGGACATTGAAGAATGGGATCACATGTGTCGTCTTGGGTTCTGGCGTTCTATCAGGCGCCCGTCTTCCTCCCAAAGGAAATGCGCCGGAATGGGCTTACTTGAGGGTAATAAGCCGCAGCACCGTGACGACTGGCTCGCCAATTCCTCGTCTTGTAGCTGGTCAGTCAGGTAAACAATCTTGGCCACAGATCTGGGCAACGTACCTAATATTATCAAAGAGTCGGTGGCCAGGGTCAACGATGCGCTGCGGCCTACCGCAAGGGTTGATGCCTCCAGGTAGGAACCATCCTCAGCGGGTTGTATGGGATCCGCAAATGGGTCACTTGGTTGGACTGACATGGATTTCGACTTGCCGAAATCACTATCTATTCGAAATAAGGATGGGGATTGGGAGTGGAAAATAATGCTGATGCTCTGAAAGCAAGGCTTACGAATGACGAATGACGAATGACGAATGACGGATGACGGATGACGGTCAGGCGCAGAAGTCAACTTGTATCAAACGCTTTCGGTGCCACGCACTAATTTTATGCAGGTACGATCGGTCTCTCGATGCTTCGGCGCTCGCTCTTCATCGTCAATTTCTCAGCAAAGAACGGTCCCCTTTGGCAATTATGTGGACTCCAGACGCTAAGATACAAAACATCATGTGCCTTCATCGTAACCAGTCCCCACCGGTTTCCGTCCCAGCCTCCACGAACTGAACACTCTGTTAAGCACCTGGCCTGGCGAAGCCTCCTGAACACATCGGTATCTCTTCACGGCGTCTCGACGTCACTTTTCACGACGCTGCTAGTTGTGTCGACACTTCTGATGTAATCGCCCTATCCGTTCACCCTGGCTTGGGCATGCTATGCGCTAGAAGCCCCAACCTTGTTCAGGCCCTTCAGAGATCCCAGGCTCAGCGCCAGACCTTGAGAGCGACTGCGGATCCGCACGAAGCCCGTGATTGGTCCATCCTCGCCTTCCTTCTCGATGCTCAAATTTGCCAGAGCGTCCTCGCCTGGGATCAAGTTAGCCAGAAATGCATCACGTGGATCTTGAATGATAGCGACTTACCAAAGACGCTGCGCGCGTAGAGGTTGGCACTGAGGAATTGACAGTCACCTTGCATCGATGCTTCAGGTGTCAAGCATGTCATGTTGGTACAAGCCATCAATTGAGTCAAAAAGTCACGCAACGTTTTCGCCTTGGAGTTGATGTTGACCTTGTTCTCCCACTCGAACTCGGTCCACATCGTTCTGAACTGGGTCTCGGTGCATTGCGCCGGTTGGATATAGTCCATAATGTCTACATGGACGTCGTTGAGGATGACCGTGGTGCTCTCGGTCGAGCTCGAGCCATCGTACACCACATTGCCAAAGATGACACCGGTGTCGGTGGAAGAAACCTTGATAGTACTCTGCACATTCTGGAAATCATGGGCTCCCAAGTTCTGTGTAGTCGGACGCTCAACCACCTTCAGATCGCCGAGCGTGGCAAATTCGACCGAAAGATTTTGCAGCGTCTCCGATGTCTGATTGACCAGAAGCACGTCCAGCACGATGTCGAACTGATGGACTTTCACGTACGCCTCGGCATACACCGGATCCGAGAAGCCAGTCAACTGCACGACCCGACTCAACTTTGACGACAATTCCTCTGTGGCCGAGTCACCCCCGGTCGCCTTTTCCAAATCCAAATCGATCTCATCAGAGCCATCCCCCCCTGCCTTCTTCGAAAGTTGCCTGATGCCCACCACGTCATCGACCTGGACGGCCGTCTTTGCCTTCTCCACGGCCGCCTTGGCAACGCGTTTCTTCTCCTCTACTTGGACCATCGCACGGAATGCCTTCCGAGTGTCATCCAGGAAGACAGTCTCCAAGTCCTTCTTCTGGGCAAATTCGGCAAGCGACCTTACACAGGACATGATTCGGTCTACCGAGTCCTCGTCAATGGGTGCCTTCACAAAGTGTGACTGGCCGACCCGAATGATCGAAATCATGATGAGCATTGCTTCCGCCCTCAGAGCATTCGTGCGTGCTATGTCCTGAGAGATCTCCGAATGGCGCATGACAAGTTTGGTCAATGTCGATGACAGTACCGACGCTAGATAGAAATCTCCATCCAGTATGAGCTGTCGTAGCGGAGGCTTTTGAGCGGCCTTGACAGCCTCTAATTTGGCATTTGCTGATGACTGGGATGTGAGCGCACTTTCGGTCGCATACGTGCCGTCTGCCAAAACCTTCCTTGACCCTGTAGGTGCAGAAGGTTTGGCAGTTCCGTTGACTTGTTCCTTTGCGCTTTGCTCGTCCGGTACTTCTTCGAGAAGCCGTTGCTCTGACGAAAGGATCGGGATCTCTCCCAAGCTTGCTCGAATCTTCTTCCACGCTTCACGAATGTCATTGGCCTCTAATGAGTATTCCCCGACGATCCAAAGAGCTCCACGGTAGACTTTGCCGGCACGGACTTCGCTCAACGTTGTGACCAGTCGTTCTACGATGGACGGCCGCAACTTGGGAAACTTTTCGACCACTTCCTTGACAAATGAGATAATGTCCACTGCCGAAGTGGCATTGAAGTCCGCAATGAAGTCCATCAACAAGTCCACGACGGAGGCGGCAACTTCGGAGAATTTGATGGCGCATTGATGGATTGAATGGATGAGCAATTGTCGGTACTCGGCATTCTTTTCGTACTGCTCGTCAACGGTCTTTTGGAGCTCCTTCTTGAGCAGCATCACAACTTCATCGACATTCTTGCTGGACACCATCTCCAAGGCGAGACCCAGAGCTTTCCTACGCACGTCAATGTCAGGACTAGACAGTACACGCAGTATCTCCATGGTCAGATCATCCAGGACCCCCTCATTTCTTCTCCGTAGCTGGTCGACACGATCTAGCACAATCAATTTGACATTATTGTCCGCCTCCTTGACGCTCAGCTCAATGAACTTCGTAGCAGCTGCTTTGACAGCTACGGGGTTATTGGTCAGAGAGGTTAGCGACGAGGCAGCCTCGTACACAACAGTCGTAGCATTGGCTTCCAGGAGATCGAATATCAATCGCAAGTAACGACCCTTTGAGAACTCAGAACCCCTATTCGTTACGGATCAGGGAACAAAGCTGACTGACCTTGTTCTGAGCATTTTGCACTGCATCTTTCCGTATAAATTCCAATTCCACCAATTGTAGAAGCTCATCTGCGTTCGGTATGGCGTCAAAGACACTGCTCAAGTATTCAAGAGCTTTCTCATGGTTCATCGCGCTCAATGCGGCAAAGGCATTCCGCTTACAAGTATGATCGCTTTCACCCTCAAGGAATGTTTGGATTAGATCAGGGGCATCCGGTATCAGGGCTTCGGAGTGATGGTATATTGAGGAGATGGCGAAGACAGCGTTCTTCCGGACATAAGCATGCCGGTGTTCGAGACAGAGCCGGGCGGACGAGAGTAAGGGTTCAATAAGCTCGGGCTCACGAAGTTTGCACAAGAATCTTAGAGTATTGCCGCGAATGTATTCGTTAGGATGCTGCAAGTCGTTCCGTATCCCGTTGCTGCATCTAATTAGTCAAAAGTCCCAATAGATGCCAATTCAATTGCCTACCAAACCAGTATCATCTCTTGCTTCAATTTTCCCCCAGCATCCAACTTTGGGCAGATTTCATAGTAGAAATACAGCAACTTTTTCAGAGGTTTGCTTTTCGATGGCATTATAAAGCGAATGATGTGCATCAGCAATGAGGGCATAGGATCTCCGTTGAGCATGATAGTCAGGATACGTTTCATTGTTTCCACCTTAGATTCATCTGAGCCCTTCTCCAGATATGTCTTAAGCTCTTGCAGGGTAGGCTGATCGGCGGTATTGTCCAGATGCACCATGCTGTACGCATTTTCCATGAAGACCGCCATCTTGGCCGATGCACAAAGTTAGAGTACAGAAGCTATGTGTTGATTTGGCGAGCTCTCCTAGGACCTGCACTTGTGCATTGCGAAAGGAGCGTACTGCGTCACTGGCTGACTTGCTGGATGCAATCTTGAAGAATCGTTATTTGGAGGAGTAGTCAGAAATCACATGTCCTGGTGCAAGGATGGGCACTCTGTAAGCTGTACGCACGACGAACTGCCAGTGCGAACTGTTAAAGACGAATATTGCGGCAGCGCTAACGGTATTCAATTCTTTAGCGCCGAATGGACAGCTCCTCGAAATAAACTCATGTTATCTACGATCTAACTTAGAGCCTCGGAAATCACAGATATAAGATGGCATCCATGAACGAGCCCTTCTATGTTCGCTACTAGTGAGCGATACCACGCCCGGTATCCTGCAGCTGCTGACATCGTGTCAGCTCAGGCCATTCCGGGCGACATGGACATGAGTTCCTCGGTTTGCGATAGCTTCCCCATTCCAGCACTCCTGCATCCTAACATCCGAATAGAATTTGATTTTCGAGCTCTTGGGGACGGGCGCAGTGCTTCAGCGCGCTATGCAAACAATTCCAACTACCGCAACGATTCCCTAATTCGAAAAGAGAGCAAGTCGCAATCGGGTCTGTTGTACTTCGATTAGCTTTGCTGACAACCCCAGTGTGCGTCAGCTCTCTATTGATATCCGAGATCAAACGCATCGTGAAAGAAAGCGAGATAATGAAGTATGTCACTCGCAGACGCCAAGAGAGGACTTCGAGGCTAAGGTTGATCCAGAGAAGACGACTCAAAGTGGCCGGAGAAGAACGTGAACGGCAGACAAGAGCTTGAAATTCGTCTGGGCAACGAACATATTTCATTCGAGGTCAGTCCAAGAAAGCCGTCCGATGGTATGGATGGCCACTGAATAAAATCGCACAGACCGCCAAAATTGGGTCTCTTGTCGATGTCACAGAATCCGCCGATCCGGAAGGTCTTCGTGTCTTCTATTACCTTGTGCAGGATCTGAAAGCCCTTGTATTTTCGCTCATCTCGCTGCACTTCAAGGTGACAAATCTCGGTGCTTCCTGACGAATCATGATTGACATTTCAAACAGATCAAGCCCATATGAACGCAGCAAATGTCAGGCTCTACTCTTTCGCCAGATTGATTCCAAGTGTTCGCTTTTAGAGCGTCTGCTATCTACTGAAGCGGAGGGAAAATGCCCACCAGTGACGGAGGCATGCACGAGAAAGTGGAAATTGACATCAAGTACGCAAGACCTGCTATGTCTGAGGGATCCGGACAATCTATAAAAGACATGGAATTTCCATCTGCCGGGAGTGGAGCCCCCAATTGGAAGATTCCTTGGGAGTGCCTCAGTACGTATGGTCAACCTTGTGGATCTACTCACCTCGGCTACAATGAACGATGAAACGCGTTTGGAAACATTGCATTAGGCGCGGGTGTCAAACCTTATTTTCGGCGACAAGCAGGATCGCTCAAAAAACTCCGCACTCCGCACTGCCTATTTCTTCCGCCACTACCATGATAGCCACAGATCCTTAGTCTTTTTCGCCCGTTAGGTCTTTACTAGAATTCCAGACAAAAGATTCCTTTGCGCCTTGACGTATGCAGCCTGCCAATGCCCACCCCCCGCGACAGCATAGATGAAGGTTCCTTTCCCTTAACATCAAGTACCCATACGTCATGTCCTCCTGAGAACATCGACCGGCCAGGACTATGGACCGAACACGTTCTGGGAGACTTGGAGTATGCAATTGCAGACGTCGCGACCCGCTCAAGCCCCTCCCGGACAGCCTCTGGTGAAAATGAGAAAGAGAACGTTGCGAGCATGGACAGCTGCCCCGAGCCCGCAGATGCGCGAATGCCAGATCGGCCGGTAGCCGAAAAAGCCACGGAGGAGGTGCAGTCTGCTGCGCTCGAAAGCCCTCAAGGCACCCCTGAAGAGCAGTCGGAGCCGGCGCATATCCGGACGAGTGCAACTCTTTCGTCAGCGCTGGACCTACCGCTCTCCCGAAGATATGGCATCAGCAGCACGCGGGTAGTTGAATCTCTTCATCCACAAAACGCATCCCACTGACAACAATCAGCTGATCCAGACTCATTCCTCTTGCAAACTCCGCGCTGGCAGCAGGTATCTTGGTACCCAGACATCAGATGCAAATCGATACAAGGTTCAAGTGGACATCAAATGTGTGGACATGGCCGAGTCTTTCATTTGCGGTTATCTGAGGATTGAGGGTTGGTCGTCATGTTTGCTCTCCAAAGTATCGCTAACGCTGTACAGGGCTTACTCCGGAATACTCGACTCTGACGACATATTTTGAAGGGGAAATCATTGGACCTAGGTACACCTTTCAGACACGGCATGAGAGTTGGGGAGCATCAGAGAAAGATGACATGAAGCATTGGGGTCATTTTGCTGCTTGGAAGCCCCTAGCAAAACAAGCCAAGAAAGCCGACTTTCATTACAGACATAGCGAAAACCGTGAAAACATGTTCATGCGCTGGAAAGAACAATTTCTTGTACCAGACCACAAGGTCAAAGAGATCATAGGCGCTAGCTTCGAAGGGTTCTATTACATATGCTTCAATCAGGTGGCTGGGGTGATCTCTGGAATTTACTATCACTCAAAGACCGACCAGTAAGACTCTCACCTTCGCCGAGACTGCGCGTGCTGACATTTCCAGGAGCTCCAACAATAAAATCCAGAATCTTGAGCTGAACTGGGTTCCGGACAAGGGATGTTATGCAGCGACTGAATTTCGGTAGATGTTTCTTCGACTACATATTTGACGATGTACGACGTTCATGGACAGTCACAATAGCGAGGGAGCAAAGTTGGCGGATTTGAGGTGGAGACTGTGTCTGCAGCTGTCCATATATCAATTCAGCGTTTCTCCAGGCATATGCAAGCTTGTCTGTCCTGTTAGAGGAGTGTTGGTCAAGGTGTCGTGTTTGGACACACTGCTTCACTATGAGTGATGAACAAGAGTGGAGAGCAAGTTTGACACTTTGCTTGATCCCCCCGACTTCCGAGTGATTGATTTGACTTAATGATAGCAATGTAGTCTGCCATAGGCAAAACGCATCCAAGGAGTTTCCTGTTCCAATCATAAATTTGCTCGTGACTGGCACTTGTTTTGTACTCGCCGCCTCGTCTCAGTCCAAATTCGGCTCTTCCCGAAGGAGTCCACTTTGCCCAATGCGGCGCCTCCTCCCGCATAAGTCCACCCAGCTGCTACCACTTGTGGCTTGATCGCCTCCATTCTTACCCTCACGATATCTACGTCACGTCTGCTCAAGCTCATATACACGGCCATCTATCTCTTAGTCTCTCTTCACTTCTGGGTTCAATGCCTCGTCCGTCTCGGTTTGCCTTGATCTCTTGATTGACGGGCCCGACGATCTCCAGCTATCCGCCAGCGAAGGTCGATTCACTACTACCCTGACAACAATCCTTAGAAAGCATGCTCATAGCAGCTCATAGCATGGCTCGATGAATCCCTCCTTCCCCAAACTTGAGTCAAGGAATTTTCAATTTCGATTGGGTCGCTGTCCTCAACAAAGATGCTGAATCAACACCACGTCTTCTCGCATCAACATCAATACCAGGAGCCGTCTTGGCTTCAGCAATCGCAGAACCACCACCCCCACCAATCGACTCATCATGGGCAGCATCACAACCATGCGCAAGCTCTCGCGCAGCAACAACATTACAGCCGTATGGCCAGCAGCAACAATGGGAGCAATGGGCACAATTTAGGATTGGATCATAGCAACGGCCTCGGATCAGCCGAGGGCAACTTTCTGGAGGAGAATAGGAAGGTGTTGGGCTGGGTTGCTGAGCTGTTGCATGGCAGTTCAAGAGAGACCGCATTGATGGAGCTCAGCAAGAAGAGGGAGCAAGTACCGGAGCTGGCTTTGATCATCTGGCACTCGTTTGGTAAGGTTTTCTTGAATGAATGGAGTCTAGCTTCCACTGATGCCAGGTCTTAGGCGTCATGACATCGCTGCTCCAGGAAATCATCTCGGTCTACCCTCTCCTGAACCCCTCGCAGCTTACCGCAGCCGCATCGAATCGGGTGTGCAACGCCCTTGCGCTATTGCAATGTGTTGCCTCACACAACGAAACTCGAGGTCTTTTCCTCCAGGGTAAGGATGGCCCGAGATCTCGAAGCCGTCGACATGGACTGACCATCTTTCAGCCCATATTCCGCTGTTCCTGTATCCATTCCTGAACACCACGTCGAAATCGCGCCCGTTCGAGTATTTGCGCCTGACATCTCTGGGCGTCATTGGAGCGTTGGTCAAAAATGATTCCACCGACGTCATCAATTTCCTCCTGACCACAGAGATCATCCCGCTCTGTCTTCGGATCATGGAGACCGGCTCCGAGCTCAGCAAGACGGTCGCCATCTTCATCGTCCAGAAGATACTCCTTGACGACACCGGCCTTGGCTACATTTGCCATACGTATGAGCGGTTTTACGCCGTGGGCACTGTACTCAGCAATATGGTGACACAATTGGTGGAGCAGCAGACGGTTCGCCTTTTGAAGCATGTGGTGCGATGCTTCCTCAGGTATGTGCACCGCAAGGGAAAGCAAACAAAGCCTACCATTGTATTGACCTCCGATAGACTGAGTGACAATGCACGCGCTCGCGAGGCCCTGCGCCAGTGTTTGCCGGAGCCTCTTCGAGATGCCACGTTCTCTTCAGTCTTGCGAGACGATGCGGCGACGAAGCGCTGCCTCGCGCAGCTCCTCATTAACCTGTCAGATAACGTGGTTGACAGTAACAGCGGTCAAGGGATGTAACAACCGAAACCCCCGGTTCCGGGACGGGATGATGGCCTCACGACATGAACCCGCTCAAGGCGGCTTTTTCAGGAATTGTAGGATACCATGTGGGTCAGTTATGGGAGTTGCGGTCATCGTTCTCATTTCATGCGATAGAAAATACCCTGGCTCGTTTTGCGAAGAACGATGGACATTGAGGCATTTTGAAAAGAGAATCTTATTGGACATTGGATGACTGGGCAGAAGTCGGCGTTCTGGATACAATGGTTCTGGACGAATGATATATGCCGATAGAGGGAACAAGCAAAGGTCAATCACACTCCCAAGGCAAAGTTGCGAGCCCGGGCATGGTTTTATATGTATTTTTAAAGGTACATACCATCGTATTATTCTTGTTTGCTATCAGACAGACTTCCTCTGCGACACAAGGCCAACTCAGATGGGGGGGAATGGGTGTTCAACTTGCTTTATCAAATTTGGAGGATCGTCTGATACGCGCTATTCTATTTGGATATCACGTGAGAGTATCTCGATATGGCTAGTGACACGTGAATTTAGCAAGAAGCTATTCGCTAGCTCCCGTACACTTTAACGGCAGATCTGCCTTTGAAAGTCCATCATCTTTTTGACGCGCTCTGCTCGTTCGTCACCCGTCAAAAACGTCACATTTGCCCTGCTGCATGGCACCTCACAATCTCCGTGCACTGTGTCAAGCAAACAGCACACACATGAGGGCGTCTTTCTATCTCACGTTTTAGTTAACATTCCCAAATATTTCACCGCAACACCTCTTGCTCATCGCTGGCAGTCCCTCATCATGGCACCACGAAAGCGAGCCCACGAAGAGATAGAAGAATCGGAACCTGCCAAACCGAGTTTCCTTGACAAGCTACGCAATACCTGGGAGTTGGCGAATCTCATGCAATACATATACCTATTTGGGAGAGCAGTGAAAATAGACGAGAATCTAGATATCGAGGTAAATTGATCATCCTGATCCCAGAAGCATCCCGCGATTCCTTTGCCTGCATTTGCGGCACAACCGAATCGCTGATGCTAACACCAACCCACCTGATACAGGATCTTGAGCGTGAATGTTGCAAGCCGGAGCCTTCCACGGTGTTGTCAGACATTGGCTTGGCTCTCCTGAAATACGTCTCGTCGCATCGAGGATTGACGTGAGCTCAGTTGCTGCAGTGCGTGTTCGAAGTAGTTGCTCATCTTCGACAGTCCCGACATTTTTGACGAATACACGCGCCGGCAGTACCTTGCTAAAGCACCTCAGCGGAATCCCTTTGGCGATGAGGAGGACCCGAAGAAGTTTGCCGATTTCGACGTGTTCCTGAAGTTGAGAATACTTGTGCAGCTCTCACAGTGGACACTGAACAATGCAGACCGGATTCGAGAGAAGATGGAGGAGAGAGGCGAGATGGAACAATCTGTGGCATGGGTGAGATTCGCACCTATCCCGGCCCATTTGGACTAGACTGATGACCATCTACCTGCAGCGTATGAATGAAATCGGTTATGACCGCCAGGATCGCTACTACTTTGTACTAGATGATAATCGCTTGTACCGCCGCACCGAAGCACCGCTTCCCTCACCTCCGGCTGTCAAGCCCAAAGCCAACTCCAAGAAGGCCAAGGCAGCTGCTCGCGCTGCCAAGCGGAGACGAACCAGAGAGCATCGAGAGTCCTCCAATGACGCTGAAATTGACACACCACAGCCAGAGGCATCGGTCGAAGGAGATCAGGATGCTTCCCCAGATAGCGGCTTTGGTGGACGGAAGTGGGAATGTGTTGCAATCACCCTGAGACAATATCAAGATTTCCTTGAGTCCATACAAAAGAGCCGGGATGCTGATGAGAAGGAGCTATACCACCGCATTACTGAAGAAGTGATGCCCGTCATCGAGTCGGCCGAAGCCTCACAGATGAGGAGGAAGCAGAAGCAGGAGCGGGAACTTCTCAACATGCAGAAGCTAGCTGGAGCGAAGCGTTCCAGCAGGCTCGAAGAGAAAACAGAAAGGGATCGTCAAGAACGGGAGGCTCGGGAGGCGGAACTAAAGAGAAAGGCAGATCTCTTTGAGGCTCAAGCGTTTGAAAGACGACAGGCAAAGATGGAGCAAGACAGAGAATCTCGCATGATGACGCGCGAACAGCGCTTGAAAGAGCGAGAAGTAAAGCGCATTCTGCACGAAGAAGAGCTTGCTCGAATGTCCGAAGAAGAGAAGAAAGTTGATAATGGCGAGGCAAGGCTGTCCGAGAGACATCTCAAGGCGGAGATCATGAAGAAGAAGGAGGAGCTTGCCGCGTTACAGCAAGAGGACGAATGGACATTTGACTGCGCCAAGTGCGGTCAACATGGCACTAATTGGGTACGTCGAGCGATGTCAACTTCCAAGTACTCATCTGACTGATGGTCTCTAGGATGACGGCACACATAGTGTAGCCTGCGAAAAGTGCAGCGTATGGCAACATAGTGCTTGCCTAGGCATCTCAAAAGAAGAGGCAGAGAAGGACGATTTCCACTTTGTCTGTCAGGACTGCAAGCGTCGGGAAGAAGACGCCCTGAAGCCGAAGATACCCAGCCTCAAGTTCCGAGTCAATGCTTCTTCATCCCCTCCTGACCAGAAGCCAAAGGTCCCTCCTACAGCGAACAAACCCAAGAAACGAAGGCCGGATGGGCCACCTCGACCGCGAGGACGTCCGAAGAAAGTCAGACCGACTGAGACTCCAGATCCAGCGAGCCCTGCTCAGACGTTGCAGGGCCGCAACGCCATGCAGAACGGAATGCACAACACTTTCATGAATGGAATACCAAGACCCACAGATCTCGGCTCCTCCGTCCAACAACCTGCACCGTCCTACTCAGGAAAACCCCAGTCAAGCGCCCTCTCGCCAACCAAAGCGAATGGACTGGCCAATGGTTACGGCTCTAGTCGTCAACCGAACCATCATCCTCAGGCCCCAAATCAGAGCTTTCAACCGCCTCCCTTCGTTACCACCGCCTACCAACAGCATTCCCACCATCATCCCCAGAGAAATCACTCGCCTTCTCAGGGTGGCTATAGGCCCACGTCATCCAACCACCAAGGTTTGCAGCTCCAGCATGGTCCAGCATGGTCCGCTCGCTATGTGCCACCAGTCCAGGCACAGGCACCTCCTCATTCGCCCTTTGGACCGCCGCCCGCTTCACAAAATCCTTTTGCCAGCGCTGGAAGGGAGCAGAGACCACCTAGCTCTCATCGTCCGAACTCTTCGCAACACTCCCACAATCAGTTCTCATCCCCTCTTCAAAATGCACCCGCGCTTTCACCTCCACAGTACGAAACCCCAACATCGAGCTTTGAAGCACGGCCGCCCTCATCCTCAGCGACGCCGCAGGTCAACGGCTATGCAACGAGCAACATAGCCGATCACCAGCCAGTAGGACCTCCGTCTCAGTCACCTATGAAACAAGCATCTCCTCCGATGACCTCCTCTCGACAACTCTCTGACCCCATGCCCTCGTCGAGTCCAGTGGCTAACCAGCCATCCTTATTACCTACTGCTGCAATGAGTCCAGGCTACTCGCCAGTGAAGCACGATTCGCCTCATCCGCAAGGGAACAGTCTGGGGCTTGGATTGGAATTGTCTGTGACTGCGAAATTGACGGCGGGTCCACTGCAGCAGAATTCCGTGACGCTCGATGGATCGACTTCATTACCACCAACCGCCAAGTTAGCACCAACCCCAATACCCTCATCGCAGAACTCTGGTGAGCTGGATGGGTCGGCATCTGTACCACCGGAAGCCAAGTCAGCACAAAGCCCATCGCCGCAGAAGCCTCTGGGCCTCGATGGGCCAAAACTGGAGAATGGCAACCTCCATGAAGGATGAGAGCGTCGAACGGCTCAGCCAAGGCGTACATTCCCAGATGATCTGATGCCTCTGATCTTGGACGTTTGCCTGCATTTCATGGTCATCATTGAGGAGGAAATGAAGGCGAATCTGCCCTTGAGGCTTTCGTGGATAATGGTTGAATGATCCCATGATGCGTGCATGCACTGAGATGACAACTGCATAGCGATTGATCGTGCGATCAGTGATCCACGTTATTCCTCATGTCTCCTCATTTGACTAGAAGCACAAGCGGTAGTGAGATCTTAAGACGCATGCAATCTCATTCTTCATGTCTCATTTCCTATCGAACATCCCCCCCTCAAGTCTGCCGCTGCACCACCCCACTCCCACTCGCCGCGTCCGCCTGCGCCTGGATCCTCTTCTTGTAAGCCTTGACATCGCCCGCAAACGGCTCCACGTGCCCATCATCGCAGACCCACAGGCTCGAGCAGACATTCTGCAGCATCGTCACATCGTGACTCACCATCAACACGCCGCCCGCGAACTCCCTCAGCGCCTTGCTCAACGCATCCATGGCCTCGATGTCCAGGTGATTGCTCGGCTCGTCCAGCACGAGGATGTGCGGGTTCGTCAAGCTCAGGCACGCGAACGCGACGCGGGATTTCTGGCCCCCCGACAGCAGATCCATCTTCTGCAGCGACGTCGTCCCCGTGATGCCGAACGCGCCCAGGTGGCGCCGGTACTCCTCGTCCGACTTGCCCGGGTAGGTGCGCGACATGAAGGTGACGGGGCTCGCGTTCATGTCGAGCGCGTCGACGTGGTGCTGCGCGAAGAAGCCGATGCGGAGGCGCGGGTTCTGCGAGATGAGGCCCTGGCTGGCTTCCAGCTGGCCGATGAGCAGTTTCAGCACGGTGGTCTTGCCCGCGCCGTTGGGCCCCACGATGCCGATGCGGGAGTCGAGCTGGACGTCCAGGTCGACGTTGGTGAGCAGCGGTTTCTTCTCCTTGGCGTACCCGAACGACACCCCGGACATCTGGATGATGGGCGGGCTCAGCTTCTCGACTTCGGGGAAGCGGAAGTGGACCTGGTATTCGGCCTCGGGGGCCTCGAGGATGGGCATCTTCTCGAGCTTCTTGATGCGGGATTGGGCCTCGGACGATTTGGCGGCGTTGTAGCGGAACTTGTCGATGAAGGTCTGGAGGTGCTGGCGCTGGACCATCTGGTTCTCGTACTCGCGTTTCGCCGTCTTGCGGCGCTCTTCCTTGGTCGCGTAGAAGGAGTCGAAGTTGGCGCCTTTGTAGTAGTCGAGGCGCTCGCTGTGTTGGTGGACAATGTCGGTGGCTACTTCGTTGAGGAAGGCACGGTCATGGGACACCACCAAGAGCGTGCTGGGGTATGACTGGAGATAGCTGGAGAGGAAAGTGATACTGGGGACATCAAGCATGTTGGAAGGTTCTGCTCAAAAGTCAGGAGGACATCACCTCAATGGTTGGAGGGGTCTGACCGTCTAGAAGCAGCAGATCCGGTTCGCAGAACAATGCTCGAGCAAGAGCAAGCCTCATCCGCCAACCCCCTGAAAAGGTCTTGGTGGCGTAGTGCTGCCTCTCCTCTGAAAACCCAAGGCCTGCGAGGATACTGGCTGCACGGGACTCTGCCTTGTCGGACTCCATCTCGGACAGCTTGGAGTGAATGTCGCTAAGAGTGGTATCCAAACCCTCACGGTGTCTGTCGAGCTTTTCGGCGTCTCCAGAGGTGTCCGCCATGGACGACCGCTCAACTTCAAGCTCGGATAGTTGTTTGGTGATTTTCTGACCCTGATATTGGTGAAAGAAACTTCAATCTCAGAAAAGTACGTACGTCTTGCTCGGCCAAGAGATGCTTTCTCCATACATCTGCGTCTAGGACTGCTTGTAACGCTGGAGTATCGTCTCCTGTGATCTGCAAGGATGAAAAGGTTACCTCGGTATTTGCCATGGCTAGCAAGGTGGTTCAGACAAGGAAGAACTCTCACCTCTTGCTCGACATGCAATATGGAGATGTGCGTAGGTATAGCGAGGTCTCTGCGGCTCAAGGCTCGGAGCAAGGTACTCTTGCCAATACCGTTTTGCCCAACAAGACCATAGCGTCGACCAAAAGCCATGGTCAGCGTGGTGTCACTCAGAATCCTTTTGGCACCAATGGTGACATCTACGCCCTCTACTTTGATATCTTTACTCTTCGCCTGGTCTGCACCTAACTGCAGAGGGTTGACTTGCATATAGAATTCCTCATATGACTGGGTCTCAGTGGGTTGATCGAGGAGCCTGGAAGCCTCATACTGGACATTCTTCATGACCTTACGATCCTGCTTGACAGCGATCTTACGTTCCGCCTTCTCCAGTTTCTTGCGGTCGACCCGTGACTCGACCTTCCTGGAGTTGGCCGATTCCAGGTCGACAACGCCATTAGCTAGGCCGAGTGTGCTAGAAACATTCCTTTGAGATCCGACTTGAATTGCCTGGTCCAGCTTGCGGGTTGTAGGGGCCATCTGGCGCCGTTCTCCGTCCTGCCGATTCGCATCGTGAAGCTTGGTGACAAACTTGTCGACAAGATTCTTGATAGTAACAGCATTGTCATCAGACCAATCTCCCGAAGCCGACACCAGCAAGGACGAAATGGCAGAAGATGCCTCATCTAGCGGGGTAGGGGCGTTTGGATCCGAATCTGTACTATATAGATTGGAGGCGTGGGTCAAATAGCCCTTTTCACTGTGAGCAGCAAGCCCCAAACTACCGAGAGCTGATCAGAGCTTACAGAGGCATACTCTGAGACTACAGGGTCAATCCCAGATATCTGCGTTCTAATCTCTGCCTCCATTCTGTCACCCTACATTTATATATGCAAGTGAATCCGATTCTATCAGGCCGTTGCCCGCCACGTGACCAAGAACCTCGATCTGAGATCCATGAGAGGCTAGCTTTCAGGCTTCGTTCCGCTCACCCGCGCTTTACCCGTTCGCGGTCGGCTCGCACGCAAAGGCCATCTGATCCTTACCTGGAACTATGGAACAGGTAGCCTTGCTAGCCTAGAGCAGAGAAAGTGAGCATCGCATTTCCTTATCCTATCACCTATTTTGACTTTGTGCGTTGGCAAATCTGAAGACTGTGCCCTTGCCGGTCAGTGCCATCGTATTGTGGTTCCTCGCAGTCGGCGGTGAAGACGGAGATAACATACATCTGATGCCATATTGAGGATAGGATACGACAGCTGCGGCCTTGACCCTGAAACTAGACGCTTGGAGTCTGGCCAATGAAACGCGTGATAAGCGCGTACATCCTCCTGCTTCTCTCGCTAAAACTGACCGGGGTATGGCACGCCTTGCGGGCTTGTTGTGGGAAACCTTTCAAGCTGAGAACCTTTTGGAGATTTGAATCCCACATCTGACAGGATGTTCCTGTGCCCTGCTTTTAAAGTACCTGGATCTATTTGTCACTCCACTGCAGAAAGTTCGGCACTGCATTTGGGAGACTGAGATTCCCATGGTACCAGGATCGTGTGCCATTCCCCTGGGATTTTCTTGCCCACCTCGTGGCTCTCGTCCGAGCTAACCTCCAAAGGGCTGTATCGAACGACGGCTAAGACCTAAGCCCCAGATGAACCCCCCGGTCCTTGCTAAGTGATCGACGCCAATGCGTCACTGCTGCTCCCAACTTCCCTGATTCAGGCATGCTGCCAATTTCCGTGGACCAGAACACGAACGTTCGAGAAGCAAGGGTCGGGCAACGCTCTGGCTCTCTCCGCGGTGCGGGCTGCACCACAGCACCACAGCACCAGCTGCACCCGCGGCGCTCTGCGCGCTGCAATTTCGTTATTGGCCAATTTTACGTGCGGGCTAAGTGGGTCACTAGAGTGATCGGAAGGAGATCTGAGCTTTTTTGATACGACCATGAAACCTCCGCCGGCGAGAACCTCGCCATCCAACGTCCCACTTGGTCAATCGTTGGTCTGATTCCCACTTCCATCCCCGCGACATTTGCCGTGCAAATGACTGATACGCAGGAACCTGCTTTTTGCCTTTCCCTTTTAAGCGACCAGAGAGGGTCCAATAGCGAGGGAATGGGGCCCCCATCTCTGATCCTTCTGGCTGGCTACGGCTTCGTGAAGGTGTCTTTCATCCCTTCTGATTGGCTTAGTCAACATCTGACTTACCCAGATTCGCTTCTATCGGGTGAGCGCTGCCGCAGCTGAATGTATTTTATATCTGTAGTCATCTTCGACCCCTCCAGTTGCTGCGGTCCAGGAAAGGGAGTGCCCAAGGAAGGTCATGCCAAAGGGCTGGGGGCGATAATCATCTCGCAACAGGGTTGCCTAGCTGATTGCCTCTGGAGACGACAATGCATGTTAGACTAGAAGCAATACCCTCAATGAGGCTCCTTCTTCGAAAAAGAATGAAGTATAAATCGGTATCAGATCCAGGCTGACCGCTGACGGGCATCCGCCATCCCTATACGCTTCGGGTACGCTTCGTGGGGAAGGTGTGCGGATATGTGCCTGCTCTTGGGGAACAGATTACCACGTCTAGCCGGGGCGGTGACACAATTTACGACACGGCAAAGTTAAACGCTGACTTGACTTGCGGGTTAATACGTTGACCGGGTCCTCATTGCGTTGTCACGCACAAAGGTTGCCTGCTGTCACTGAAGATCATGCGGAATTGTAGCCACCAAGAAATAGGCATTCAGAGCCTGCATCGTAGACATGTATCGTAGCTATCCTCAATTTATCAATCGGACATTCTTTAGGATGTAACAACATCATCTTTCGGTGATTGGCCATCATCAAATTTGTTTACGGTATCGGGCCGCCCTATGATACCACCGCTGGGCCAGGATATCTGAACTCCCAAAGGGAGGGGGACCCTTACACTTTCTCCAACGGAAAGCCTGAATCTGCCTTTCTCACTCACTTCACCACCCCAAACGCCCGTTCGCACGCCATTAGAAGGCCCATTCTTTTTCCTTGTCCGTTTCCGTGGGTCTGCTTCGAGAGCAATTGAGCGCGTGCTGTATCTTTCTTCACACTGCCCTTCGGCCGGGCACAACTGCTTGCTTCTTGATTCGTGGTACTGACTGGTTCAGCGCTCTTCTGAATGAATCAGCTTTCTCCATCAATCACTTCTGAGGTTTCACAACACGGATGCATCAAGACAAGCTTTCTCAGGCTACTTGAGAGGGGTGGGAGCCACGGGGATGGAGGCTGTTCCATCGGTAACGACCTTCTTTCTTGTCCACATGACTTGCAATGCTCCGACTACTCGATGCTTCCCGACCATTTACACACATGTGACATTCTGACACCTCCTTCGTCTGACAGCTCTTGCGATTACATGCTGACCTGGCTTGTTGTTTGTTCTAGCTGTGCGCTACAGGGACAGTAGGCGTCGCTGCTGTCGGTCTCGCCTTCGGCCACCCTCATCATTCAATGGCTACTCGAACATCCGCCAGTAAAAGAAGGGCAATATCCCGGGACATGCTGGAGCCCCAGAAGACCGATCATGATGTGTCAGGAGTCAATACACCTTCACCTCCACACCATTTTGCTTCGGCCCCCACGTCGAGGATAAAGAAAAGATCTTCTCGAAGTTGGCCTCTCTCCGCATCATGGAACACCAGGGGCTCCAAGACTGCTGAGCCAACTCCAGATAGAGCTGCACAAGGGCGTCCCGATGAAGGGCAAGCGCAAGGAAATCCTTCTTCAGCGGCTCCACGACTTCCAGTGCAAGACTCGTTCTCCTTGGATACCTCCGGTCCCGACTCCCCAAGCCCTTTCCAATTAAGACCAAGGTCGAGCGTGTCTTCGATAAAAAGTGGGAGCCCTGCTCACACTTCGCGTCCTGGATCTGAGTCCTTCAGTCAGTCCAATGGGTCTTCTGCCCCTATGCTGCCTTATTTTGGTGATTTTTCCGCCCATGTGCCTTCACGGAACAAATTGGTTAAGCGCAGCTCCTCCCAGCGAGCATTGAGCGGCGGTGGAAACCTACATTCAACATTAAGGAGACCTGCTACAAGCCATCAAAGATCGGCCACGATGCAACGGCAGATCCGTAACGATCCCGATCTCCGGACTCATGGCCTACGATCGTCTCCGTTGCCATACGCGCTGCCAGAGAATTACCCCTCAGTTGATGAAGCATCTCAACGATGGCAGCCTTTTTTTAAGCGTCAGCAAACCCGAGGAGGTCGATCTGGCTCCACGAAGAAGCGCAGTTTTAGTGAAGGAACTCCTCAACAGCATCACGGCTCTACAATCATTCCTGATTTGACCGAATTACCCACACTTTTGATGGCTAGCTCTCTGAGTAGCAGCTCTTCTGATGATGCTCTTGCCGGCCGGCCATCAAACCTTTCCTATCTAAGTCGACCCTTCACGCCAATGGGGGTGTCGAACGAAAACCATGCAGATCCTGAAACACCGGATATACATGTCACTCCTGTGACAGAGGCCAGGCCAAGAACGTCCTTTTCACTGAATGATATATTTCCATCACCGTCTCCGCTGAGCTGGAAGATGCCGCGAGGTAGTAGCTTTCGGAGTAAGAAGTCTCGTAGCAAACCCATCGGGGGCCGAAGAGTGGTATCGGCACCACAATCTACGGAGACAAAAAGCTTTGGCGCATCGAGCCAAGACAGTCATGGTCTGGGTACCCACACCTTCATTTACTCGTCTCGTCATGATTCTACTCCCTCGAAGACTGGCACTGGTCAGCCTGCCGCATTTCGACGTCCGCCTTCTTCCCCACTGCCCCCTTTGAATCGCTTGTCGACTTTCCAAGTTGAACTCCCCCAAACAATTCCTTCGTATCCATCGACTCCCCAACCGAGGCCGACCACTGAAAGCCCCAAAAGCCCGCCAGCCCCACTATCACCGGCCTCTTCGCCTCTTGGACATCTGACGCAGAGAGTACGGAACCATGGACCATCAGCAAATCATTCGGATCATACGTCGACGCTCACCGGATCTGAGAATGACAACAGCCGCATCCTGTCCGGGGACGAAGACGACACGGATGGGCGGAGCTCGACAATTTACGATTCAATGAGGACAGGGGCCACTGGTAGTAGCTTCTCCGGAAACAAGCGATCCCGTATTGACACTATATTTGACGAGTCGCCACCGCCTGAGACCTATCAGGAAGATTTCCTACTACACATGAGGGGTCTGCATATCGCCGATCAATCAAGAGAGCGTGGAGTTCCCAAAAGTCATCAACTTGCCCCCAACAATGACGTCCTAATGGGTAATGATGAGGATGAGGCATCCCACTGGAGCTCTCCACAGGCCTTGCAAAACCATCGGAATGAGTCAGGCCAGTTGTTTAACACCGTCTCCCAATCAGACTCTACTCGATTGGATAACGCTTCTCAGCACCATGGTGATGATTCTCCTGAGCATACAATTTCGCACATGCCAGACAGGCCAAGGTCTCGACGAAGCTTGTCCAAGAGAAGAGACTCGCCACCGATGAGTATCTCGAAGGCAGACCCTTTCGAATGTCCAGAGCCGTACGTCAGCGAACGAAATAGCTTGAGCACAGGCTCTGGCGTGCCCTTGGAGATTCACAATGAGCAACGCAAGGTTCCTTTTGCTGAGCGGCAGAATGGGCGGCGTGGTCCGACTCCGTTACACATACGCAGTAAAAGCGTGCCCGTATCCAACGAAAATCACATGCATGGGTCTAAATCTAAGCGAGACCCTTGGGCTCGAAACAATAAGCCGAAGAAAGAAAAGTGGGATGAAGACTTTGATTTTGAGGAGGTGCCGGAAATTCCCAAAATCCATAACGAAGGCATGCGACTAAGCCTTTCATCTGGCATGTTGGTCCCCCAGGCCATCTTAGAACGGCAAGCGAGCGTTCACGGGCAGTTTGGGCATGTCAAGGAATTAACGCAATTGGTGGACGAGCTGAAAAGGTTGCAACACCACGGGGAACTCCTTGATATCACCAATGGTCAAGCCGCTGAACTGTGGAAAGAGGCTGAAGGCATCATCAATCTGGCTACACTGGATGATGATGATCAGGAATTCATGCCCGCACAGTCGCCGTCGGCAGATTTCGATTTCTTCGAGGAGGATTCACCATCCACCCGCCGTCACAGGTCTGGCTTTACGCCGCCAAAAGACGATCGCTCAACATTTGATCAAGACAGGCCGTTGATCCAGAGTCGAGAGAATTCTAATCTTTCAACTCCTCCGTCGCATCTGAGGGGTCGCAAAGACTCCTCTGCCAACGCCAAGACAGTCCTCGAACACATTCATCAGCAGCGCACCGAGTATGATCCTGCCATTCTTGACGCGAAGATTGCACACAAGAAGCTGCCATTTGACACAACGTCTCTCAAAGATCTCGTGACCCGGGCCGGCGTAGTAACGAGAGCGCTGAGGGAGGAGATTCGTCGTGCTGAAGGTCGGGGTGAAAGCCCTGGCTTACCGTTCGATGAGCGGGACCATCAGCGCTCCGGCACTCCTCCAGACCCTCCTTTCAGTCAGATGTTTCATCGACCCCCACCGTCACCAACATTCAACAAAAGCCCGCGTATGATGCAAAGCCCGAAAAGCCCCAAGAGCGCGAAGAGCACTAGAAGCACCAAGAGCACCAAGAGCTCTCGAAGTAGCATGTTGGGGGGAAGCATTGCTAGCAACGATAACGACATTAACGGACACATGAAAATGATGACGGTCGTCTAGATGGAGGCTGACTCATCGTTACAGAATCCACGTGCCAGTCAAGACATGATGAAGTGGCTGTCTCTTTCAGTTCTTGTACAGTATTGTATTTATCTCAAGCGCGGTCTGTTTTGAAGGCCTTCAGCATTGCCTGACTGCGATGGTGCATCGAAGTCAGACCAGGACGGGAGTGGGGTTGGCAGCGCTTCGAAGCATTTGCGTGACAGGGACACAAAGATTTCGATTCTTCAAGACTATTTTTACAACTAATGATGCCGACGCCTCTGCAATACACGGGATCAGGCCCCAACACGAAAATGGCTTGCAGGCTTATGTCAGGGCGAAAAAAAGTAATACAAGACGCCAAAGCATGGATAAGGATGTGTGAGAGAGCTATGAACAAGCCGAAGTGATGGACAAGTATTGGTACTCAATACCCTGGAGCACGGGAGGATATTAGGTGGATTGGCGAATGGACGCCAGGAAGCATGGAAGAGCGTGCGGGCGCAGTCCCTGCCAGCCAGATCATCAGGGAATCTGAAAGGCGCCTTCCCCAGCATCAGTTCATGGGGGAACCACGAGGCTCCTCACCGACGTACGTAGACCGGCTGGAATCGATGTCTGGCTGCTCACGTAGTCCTTTTTGAAAAAGACGATTCAGCACGTTCAAGACCTTGTTGAGAGAAGATGATTTCATTCTGTGCGAAGCGGCCCTGAGTCGATCCATCCGTTCGCACCTGAGGCTTGGGGACTGTAACCCAGGAATTGCAGCATCTCAGTCTGCAACATCCTACGAGCAATGATTGATAGAGCCGATTGAAGGCGGGAGAAAGTTGGATAGACCGTAACCGGACTAGCCTGGGGTAGGTCTAAGATGAACTAGATGCGCCAAGATCCTCCTCCTCCACTCTCCGTCAATAATTTTGATATCGCATTGAGACTTCAACTTGCGGGACCCCTTCCACTCAAACCAATGACCTAGCCTATCCTCTACCCTTTCGCTCCGCCTCTGCTCAGCAGGAAAATGCTAGCCTATTACAACGCTTCGACATAGCCAAATACGCATCCAATTGGAGGAGATTCTGGGAGATTCTGCCCACGAGGGGACTTCCTACTTCCACCCAAGCCTACAACATCCTTCGCAGATACCACTCAACAACCGGCGCATTGTCTGCCACGCGTGCTTCGACCGACGGCTCGTCCGTATCTGACAAGCTCTCCTTTCGCTCCTCTGTAGCTCCTTGCGACCCTGAGCCTGAGCGCGAGCCCGAGCCTCCTTACTCCGAATCTCCTCTTTTCCCACAACCTCCACCGATCTCTCAGCCACTGCTCCCTCAGCAAGCCCCTCCACCTTTCTCGTCCCTGTACTTCCCACCTCAAAGCACCCCGAATCAACTCAAGGCTGCTATCACTGAGCCAGCACCCAATCCACCCCCGCCCTTCACACCAGTCCCTCAACCGGCGGAAGGCACTGATCCTGCTTACACGGGACCAAGTGTAGCCGAAGCTGGGTCCAGAGCTGCAGCATCACCTGACAACAAGGCCGAGTGTAGCAAGAATACCGAAGAGACAGAACCGCCGCCTCCTTACACCGAGGGCTCTAGTCCCCTTGACTCCTTTACCTACGTGATGGCCGCAGCTGGTGGGCCTGCCAGTATCATCACGCAAGTGCAGCAAGGCGCACCGCCTCCTGTCAACACTCTGTCCGGTGAGAACGCCCTCCCTCTTGCTGATTCGGAAGCAAGAAAGCTGATGCATTGCAATGCTACCAGATGTTTCTGGAGATGAGCATATCACCCTAGACTTAAGGTACAGATGCTTTGAAATCCCGATGGAAGGCTACTCGCAGCTAACGCCACTTTACTAGAGGCACGAAATTCACGCTCTCAAGAGAGGAGCTGCTGACATTACCCGAATTCGTCCTACTTTCTCTCTTTCCCAACGGTCTTCTTCCTGATGGCCATATGAACAATTCCTTCCACGAGGGCGGGGATGTGTACCAAGTCGATGTAAGGTGGCCCCCTGCAAACCGACCTTGGAGTGCAGAACACTGAGCCTTGACCATGATACAGTACGACCCCAAGTCACTCGAGTACATGCTCGGATTCTTCCGGGACGTTGCTTCCACCATCCCATCCGAATCCTCACCATCGACCTCACCATCCGGCGATCAAAGCCATGCCACGAACAGCTCTTCCGATCCATCCTCAAACAATTCAGCCAGGGACATGTTGCAAGACCGAGCGGGCATCATCGTCCTCCGCGAGGACCTCGACTTTTACGTCATCCCGCCCAAACCTGACATTGAAGGGCCGGAGATGGTGGAAGTCAAGCGGGCGGCGGGAAAGGCCCTGCTGGAGCAGAACGGGATCTTCAGCGGTCTGAGGCGCAGTGAGGAGAGTGGCACGACGGAACAGCATTTGATTGAGATGCTGACAGCGGGGTACGTGTACCAAAGCGCCCTACCAAACTCTCTCTTTCTTCAATGCTTCAATCAGTGGATGCTGACGCCTGTGTGTCAAAACAGGGGCTTCAACAACGAAGACTCATGGGGCCATCGGGCATCAGAGCCCCAGAAGGCCGTCATCTGCTCGTTGGCATTGGCGCGCCTCCGGACCGACATCAAAGGCAACGATGCCTCTGCGGCAAACAACAACAGCGCGGTGGGCATGGCGCAGAAGCTCCTGCTCTTCTGGCGGAAACCGGCGCGGAGATGCTGGTGGGAAGGGGTCGAGCTGGTGGACGTGGGCGGGGTCGAGGGCAAGCTGAAGGTTTGGATCCGGCGGGTGTGGACTTTGGAGATGGTAGGCTCGCTCCCTCTCGATGTGCCTCTGCTGCCCTTGCTGGGCAAGCGAACTTTCAATGAATTCCTTGGCTGATTGGTTTCTGTGTCTTCCTCGCAGAGTGTGATTGGACTACGATAATGCTGCTGCGCTTGGCTGGTTGGTTTAAGCGTGAAGCCGCCCCCTGTTCGTTCTATTTACTGGGCCCCCGGGATGGATATCCATTTTCAGACGCGCCCCTACAGAGGCTCCCGTCTTGCGAATACACGAGAAACCCCTTCCTATTGTCCCAGTGGGTCGAGCATCGAATCTCACACACAGCCTCCTGGCACGACAGGGACCATAATCTGTACAGTATATAGTTGTCCAGTTCCTACGCGTCTGGAGTGATTTTTCCATCAAGGACGCTGAAGGTGGCTCGAAAGCCACGAGCAGTGGAGAAAATGTTGACGAGGAAGGTGTGGGTTACCATTGTATAGTTAAGGACATCCCAAAAGTCTACTCGCCGTCATCGTCACTACTACTATCGCTCCCAAAGATCGCCTTGAAGATTGCTTCTCCCGGCCTCTCCTTTTCCAACGCCTCGTTCCGCTCCGGATCAATCGCTGGACGACCACCACCAGCACCAGCACCATCACCACTCCTCCCCCGCTCTCCACCTACTTGATCTCCCACACTCACAGCCGGCTCCCTCCCCTCTAGCGACCTTCCGCTCACGAAGCCCGAATTCCTACCCCCCATCCCCGCACCACTCGCACTCCCCATCCGCAACTCATCCATATCCCGCTTCCCCACCAGCTCCAGCCGCTTCTGCGGTAGCGCCGAGGAGTGCTGCTTCTCGCCATCAGGCGCATCCCAGGGATCCACGACCACGTGCTCGGGCGGCTTGACGTTGAACCGCTTGCAGAGCAGGCGGGTGGGGTACCAATTCGTCGTGCTGCGGGTGAGGGGCCCGTACATGCCCGCCGCCGCGGCTTCTTCCGCAGCCGTCTTGACGGGCTTGTTATCCACATGTTTCGTCAACAGGGGTACGTGTCCCGCAGCACCGTCACCGGTACCGGGTTTCGGCGCCGAAGGAGAAGAGGAGGAAGAGGTGGTGAAGCGCGCGGCCATGCTGCCCGTCATGGGCTTGAAGATCCGCGCCGCGTGCGCGAATTCCTGCAGTTCCTTCGCCCAGTCCTCGTTGCTGGCGCCCTGGGCCCGTTCGGGGAGTGTGCCCTTGGGGAGGAGCTCCGCTTGGGTTTCGAGGTAGGAGCGGTAGCGGGACCGTTTGGAGGGGTCTTCGGCGTAGGGCATCCAGCCCGCGGTGCCGCGGCCTAGGGCTATGACTGCTGTCTCCTGGGGGAGGGAGGGGATGAGGGAGGTGAGAGTTTTGGGGCCGGATGAGGGGGTGGAACGGGTGTGTTGCGAGGCCTCGTTGAGGGCTGGGGGGAGATGGTCATTTTTGGTGGCTGTTGCGATGCGGGAGCGGGCGGAGGGGGCGAGATAGTCGAATACGGATTTGCTGGGAAGTTGGGCTTCTCCTAGAAGGGCGGCTCGGGATCTGGGGGATAGCTTCGATGCGGCGGCGATGGCGGCCGAGGATTTGTAGTCTGATGGGTTGGGTGGTGTACTGGAGCTGGCTGGTTTTGAGGATTTCCAGCCGTCGGGGATTTGGGGAGGAGGGAATTTTCCATCCAGAGATTGAATGGAAGTCTGAGGGTCTGTGTCTGTTGATAGTACAAATCCTGCAATTGGGAGACGACCGTCGTGACAGCGCCGAAAGCCTGGATTGCCCTTGATCGCGCTCGCCTTCTTGGAAATGAAGACTGGCTTGCTGTTGAGGAGAGGGTTGGAGGAGGTCTTGGCTGCATCGGGCTTCTTTGTCTTCTTCTTGTCACCGCCAATGACGCGATTGTAGGAGATGCGAGGTCCGATGGCGTAGGGATCTTCATCGTCCGAGCCGTTGTCGTTCAGTATGCCCATGCCAAAGCCACCCTTTGCTCCAACTGCTTTTTTCTTGACCTTGTTGCCATTTGCTTGAGCATCAAAAGTCCCTACTTCAGCAGCCTCCTCTTCCCCCCCATTCCGATCCCGAGACTTTCTCTCTGCGGTAGGTCGGTAGAGTCCTTCCTCGGTCTCGAATCCCAGACCCTTCCTATCGATTTTTCGGTTGAAGGAAATCAGCAATGAATTCTCTGGAGCATAAGAACGGCTCTCGGTCTGATCCTCGCCTTGCCCATCCCCCAGCTGGGCCTTTCTCTTCACTTTAGGACCGACACCCTGGCCTTCTCGCCATCCCATTTTCTTCAGCAATTGGACGCCCATGGTTTCGCCAGTCGGCCTGAAGAGATCCATCACCGCATCCTTCTTACCCTGGTTGTCGCTCCCTGATCCTAGACCGGTAAAGGCATCGTTCGTCAGGAGCTTCTTGGCTTCTTCGGCCTCGGCGAGGTCCTCCTCGTCCATGAAGTCCTCTGCCCTCTGTTGCGGCTTTTGTGCATCGTTACGGCGGTTCGAGCGTGAGGACACGAAGGTTGAGGGTGACCATCCTTCTTTCGATCCAACTGTATTAAAGTAGCCCGCGCTGAAGCCACCGGTAAAGGCGCCATGCAGCCTCTTCCGTCCTTGCTCATCCGTGACCTCCTGTTTCCATACAGGTACATAGGAGCCGTCATCGCGGACTTGGGGATCTAATGGAGGTAGGGGAGTGCCGTAGATAACGTAGGGAGATTGCTGGGCTTGGAGGTCTGCTTCGAAGGCCGCCCGAGATCTTTTGCCTGCCATGGTCGGAGAAAAGAGACATATTCCAGTCAGTCAAGAGTCACGGAGAAGTTTGGAGATTAGAATTATGACATCTGGATTAATTGTGTGGTGGACCGGTCGTGGTGTTCAAAATAGGTTTCCATGATTAAAGATTGACATAATCCGTATTCCGTATCAATGGCTGTTGGACAGCAGGGTGGCAGCAGCAATCGTCATTCATCCCTGCAGTCAAAGTGGCTGGTGGCTGGTGCCGCCCATCCCCTTTCAGCCTGGCATCATCCAATTTACGAATTGGTTCTATTTCGCCCTCGAAACGACACGGCCCTTGCGCCCTTCCCACGTGCAAGCAACGGCTGACCCATGCCTGAAGATCACTCGAACTGGACGAGGGAGTGAATGAGACCTTGGTGTTGTTTTGCAGAATGCTATTTCACTGAGAGCTATCACTTCACTGCCTCGCCGCATTGGGCTGATCGCGTTGTTCAAACCCAT
Organism: Ramalina intermedia; assembly: GCA_003073195.1. Lineage (NCBI taxonomy): Eukaryota > Fungi > Ascomycota > Lecanoromycetes > Lecanorales > Ramalinaceae > Ramalina > Ramalina intermedia. Next base: position 235,307 of record PEKF01000191.1, on the reverse strand, counting down.
AACTAAACCCCCCCCCCCCACCATCCACGTTGACCTATTGGAGCTGTCTCTCAACTGCCCCTCGGCTTCCGGAAACTGTCAGAACATCTTTATGGTCACAAGTTGCACCTTGAACAATATCCACCTTGTCCATCAAGTGGCTGACACTGAGCATACGCTGCAAGCCGCCTGACCGAGCAACTCCCAGGCCCCCAAGTCATGAGCAACTGTACCGAGCTACGAGGATAGAGTCATTCGGTGGAAGCCCAAGTGGAAATATATCCCTCCTAGGGATTGCCACCAGAGTCCAGCTAGGCGATTGCGCCCCCAGACCCTGGTAAAGGCACCAAGGGAAAGTACAAGCTACTACCTATCATCCGTCGTCGCTTCCTCCGCCAAATCCACCATGTCGGCCTCCACTGCCTCACCCTCCCTAGTGCGCAGCACCTCTCGCAGACAGCCCTCATACAACACTACTCCCCCTGACAGAATCCAAAGGTCGGCCTCTGCAGCCACCAAGCCTCCATCATCCACCGCTGGAATTGCACGCTCGACTTCTCAATCCTACTCTCGACCACCCTCCTCACATCAGCCTCACCTTGCCAATGTCGCTCGGAGGGACCATGAAACCTCCAACCTAGCCCGCCCACCATCCTCCTCTCGTCGCAGTGTGGATCAAGAAAGATCATTTGCACCGGCAGCCCCCCCAAAGCGAACCGATTCTACGCGCGACTCGCGCCGAACCTCGTCACGGCCCAGTCATTCTCGCGATCCCTCACGCGTCTCCGACTCGACCACCCTTGCCGAGCCTCAACCCGTCCAGGTTCCGCCAACCGCGAGGATGCAGCCGGATGGTAATGCTCCCGGCAGTAGTGGTTCTGCCAAGAGAAGGACAACCATAACCGCACAGACTGGGCAGTGGACCCTTGGCAAAACCATCGGAGCCGGGAGCATGGGAAAGGTCAAGATAGCCAAGAACATGGAAACCGGCGAACAGGTGGCCGTCAAGATCGTCCCAAGGCAGTCCACCGACGAGCATCGCAGTGATCGCGAGCGGGAGCGGGCAGATCACTCAAAGGAGGTTCGCACCGCAAGGGAGGCTGCTATCGTCACCTTGCTCAATCACCCTTACATCTGTGCAATGAGGGATGTTCAGCGCACGAATTACCACTGGTACATGCTTTTCGAATATGTCAACGGTGGTCAGATGCTGGATTATATCATCTCCCATGGTCGCTTGAAAGAGAAGCAAGCACGGAAGTTCGGCCGACAGATTGCCAGCTCCCTGGATTACTGCCACAGGAATAGCATCGTCCACCGAGATCTCAAGATTGAGAACATCCTGATCAGCAAGACTGGAGACATCAAGATCATTGACTTTGGCCTGAGCAACCTCTTCTCCCCGCGAGCTCACCTGAAAACCTTCTGCGGTAGCTTGTACTTTGCTGCACCCGAATTACTGCAGGCCAGGCAGTACACCGGTCCTGAGGTTGACATATGGAGTTTCGGTATCGTACTCTATGTCCTGGTGTGCGGGAAGGTGCCCTTCGACGATCAGAGTATGCCACAATTGCACGCAAAGATCAAGAAGGGTGTTGTCGATTACCCTAGCTTTCTCTCCCCTGGTAAGATTGTGAACTTTGGCTTACCCATGTACTCCTGCTAATGATCTTTTAGAATGCAAGAACCTGATATCTCGTATGCTGGTCACGGATCCGCGGCAACGTGCTCACTTGAGTGAGATCATCAACCACCCGTGGATTACCAAGGGCTTCAATTCTCCTCCGGAGAACTACCTGCCTCATCGAGAGCCCTTACAGCTGCCATTGGACCCCAAGATCATAGAAAAGATGACTGGATTCGACTTCGGACCGTCCGATTACATCACCCGCGAACTAACAAAAGTCATCGCATCTGATGAGTATCAGACCGCAGTCAGACACAATGCTCGGGAACAAGCTGTCCAGGCGTCAGGCGCCGAACAGAGGAGAGGCGTCTTCAATTTCTACAAGCGGAGAAATTCCATGTCCAGTCGGGACACCCTTCCCAACTCTTCAACCGAAGCCGTACAACTGGGCACCGATCCGGTCAACGCCTTCAGTCCGCTTATCTCCATCTACTACCTGGTGAGGGAGAAACAGGAGCGGGAACGAATCGAAGCGAATCCTGGGGCGCTAGCTATGCCCACGTCGCCTGGAGAGAAACCGCTCAGACTACCCGATCTCCCTGCCCCGGAAGCCGCTTATACCAACGTGTCAACATATGAAATGGCGGGAGAGAAACCTACAGGTGGCCGGACAAGGGCTAGATCACGGACACAAGGGGAGGACGACGTTGTAGAGAATCTCAAGCGTGTCAACCTCAATGTTCCACCTGCTCATGCGAATCCTGCCGCAACCCCACCGCCACCACAGCAAGCCGGGAAGAAGGAAAGCTCGGGCATGGGCATCTTGCGAAGATTCAGCACAAGGCGCGGCAAGGACTACCACCCAAACAAACCAGATACTCAGCAGGCGCCTTCATTCCAGGTACAGCCCCCTTCAGAAGTGACAGATACGACACCGCGGAAAAGCTTCAGTGTTAGGCGTTCGCGCAATCGTGATCGAGCGCCCGCGCCCTTGATACATCCGGGGGGAAGCACTCCGCATCAAGCAGGCCTCCTGGCTCCCACCTCAAACGAGACGAGATCTAAGACTGGCAACGCTATCAACCGATCAGCAAGTGTCAACTCTGCAGACTATCGTCAGAGGCAACCTCGGAGGGGTGTTTCAGAGGGTCAACCAACTACCGCCAGCCTTGAACCTCCACTTACAAGCGGGTCTGATAGATCGAGCGTCAGTGCCGATTACAAGTCCAAAGCTACCCCGCCTGCGTCACTTGAACCAAAGGGCGCGATCCCAACGCGTGCCGCGAGTACGCTGAGCAAATCGGTCGGCTACACCAGAAGGGAGAGCATGCAAGTCAGACGTCCTCGACGAGAAGAGCATCGTCAAGCCGATTTACCTGAGGAGAGTCAAGGAGATGCGGGCGCTAATTCTGACAACCCTGATAACAAGTCTGTTGAGAATATCAGACCTGTTTACCTCAAGGGCTTGTTCAGTGTCTCGACCACGAGCAGAAAACCGCTGCCCGTGATACGGATGGATATCGTACGGGTTCTGAATCAGCTTGGTGTCACCTGGACAGACATCAAAAGCGGGTTCTCGTGCGCACATGCCCCCAGCATTGATCTCAACAAGGCAGTGGACAACAGAGCTCCGAGTCCCGAGATGATGTCCTCGCAAAAGAGAAGAATCAGCTTTGCGGGAGGCTTCAGGAGCGGCGACCGCCACGCAGAAGAACCCGAAAAGCTCCACCGAAAATCGACGATCCGCAAAAAGGCCCAAGCACCGGCTCCAGCGGTTGATACGTCCTTGACCGCCTCATCGGGCTCAGACAGCGACGTTGCTCGCGGCATTGGAGGACGCCAGCGTTCTCCACGCCATGTGCCCCGGACAGGAGACAACGATGGTGAGTGGCCCAATGTGGCGGCAGGAGAGACGACGACTCATGTGCAAAACGATTTGGGTGAGAACATGATTCTGAGATTCGAGATCTTCATTGTGAAGGTGCCACTGTTCAGCATGCACGGGATTCAGTTCAACAAGGTGCATGGCGGCACATGGCAGTACAAGGAGATGGCTCAGAAGATTGTGAATGCGTTGAAGCTGTAAGTTATGAAGGGGGGCAGCCCATAAGACATTTGGCCTTTCACCCATGCCATGAATACTGTTTCCAAAGGATCGAAAAGGGGAAAGTGGAGTTGAAAGACGACTTGTGGAAACGAGATGAGACCATAAAAACAAACTGCGGGCGGGACCTCGCAGACAGTCTCGAAGGATGACCAGCTATCAGTAGCTGAAATTTGACGAGCAAAACGACAATGGATCTGATGATGGTTTTTTTCCCTTCGTGTCCCCACCACTCCCGAGTCTTTTGACTTGCGGGGGGTGCTTTTGCTTGTATCTGTTCGGTTGGATCCGCGCGGCGGGACTCTTGCCAAGCGCTATTCTATCAATCATCATATTTTAGAAGGGGGGGTCCATATACAAAAGTATGAGGGAGGCATCCTTTTGATTTGATGCAAGCCTGCGAAGCTCATAGAAGATTGGCATGGTTGCCAGCAGGAAGACCCTTACTCCAATTACGTTCTTGAGTAGATGTTCAATTTCCAGTATGTGATCCCGATGTTGTTATCTGATCTTAGTGATGGGGTAAATTCGTCACATACTTCAATATTTTGTGTAAAAAAGCGTAGTTACGTTTCCACTTCTAAGGCCAGACTTTGGCTTCTTCCTACCCGAGTATCTTCATTGCCTGCTACAATTCATGATAGGCGTATAATTCTGGCAAAAGATCTTGACCACATTTCAACACCTTCAATCTCAATCCTGCCACCCTTCTGCCCAGGCTGATTGGATATGTGTTGTTTCAATATAATCAATTCTCCCCTCTTCCCAGCATATTTCTTCACGTGAATAGAGATCTCGTTTACATTCCAACATTTTGAATCCAAATCCTGGCACCCGTCTGCCTAAGCTCGTTCCATTCTCTTATCACGTGCTGAACTATGCTGGAAAGAAGCTCATCTCCCCCTTTTCTTGCATCGCCATCATCACTAAATCCTGCCCCGAAGCAACTAAAACTCTCCTCATCTCGCCTCCGGCTGATCCGCTCACACGATTGTACCAAAACTCATGTTATAGAGGTGCCAGCACAGCTACTGAAGTTCCGAACTTTTGACCACTGAGGACGGAAAAGGGTTCGAATCGCTGGGAAATGCAATTCCGCCACATAATGCCTCAAGGGCATCGCTCGTGGGAATTTGGGAGGTCAAGCCGAGCGTGATGTGAGTGGGCTTGGGGAAAAATGCTGATGAGTTGAGGATTGCATTATTCAATGACTGGTGCTACACAGTTAAACCTGCTTGTTGGGTTGGTACATGCACATCCATAAGCGTACTCACCTCGAGTCCATGGTCTACCAGCAATACGCTGCACAGGACCACCAGCTGCTCATCTCTTGAAACAGCCCTTCCTGAACGTGCCCGAAATGGGATCGGGAGAGGTTAGTCATGGGGGGATGAATTCCATCCCGGATGATATGACTCGGACCTGAAGGACCGTAAGGTATCGATATACCTTACCCTTCCATCTCTCCATTCAAAAGGGGGAAAAGAGGTGATGGGGTTCTGATGCCGTCAATACCTCAGAAGGATGAGCATGACGTTGACACCTGTCGTGTCATCATAGATCGAATCACAAGGGGGCACAAAAGGCCGTCTCTTATCCTTAGTTTCCCATTCGGTGGAAACTTCAGGCCTGCTATGTACATGCGCTCTCAATCAGGCTCATGGGCTGTACATGATGGGTACGATGTCACAGCTAGGCCAGCTGAACCAGAGGAGGGGAGAGCTGAGGCGATTTGCAAGACTCGAAATCATGATTTTTTTCTGGACGCCAAAAACAGAACATCTCACGTCGTTGCTGCGGGTGCTGATTTCGTATCCAAAGCGTTCAGCCTTGAGGCTGCATTCCAGCGTCGCGAGGCTGTGATTGTGATATCTTTGGGCAGGTGAGTATGCACGCTGGTTAGACTTGATCAAATTGCGAAAGCTAAGAAAGTAAACCAGGTGATTCCAAATTGGGGCAAAGGAGGGTTGGTGAGAAGCGACATGTGCAAGGGGACTCTAAAACCCCTGCGTAATTTCAGATTCATTACTTACACACCGACACACAGGCAAAAAGTGAGGGATGTTAAGGAAACCAAGATCATGGCCAGTCTGCTTGGTTACTGATTTTCGGTTTTGTATAGGAAGATGGTATATTCTCAACAAATTTACCACTAAAATGCTAGTATCCTTGTAACGCTGCTCTTCGCCCTGTGGCCTCTGTTAGCTAAAATACTTTTCTTGGCCATCATAGCAATCGATTCCTCTACGCTCAAGCTGGCGGTCCAGCGACCTTGATCGGGTGCGCTTCCGTGTTGAACACGAATTGGTTCTGCCCCTTCGTGCCAACCTGGTAGACTGCGTCCTGTTGCGAATATCAGTATTTATTACTCCCGCACGGTTCTCAACGGGATCATCAATCAAACTTACCGGAGCATGGATCAAGTACGAGTACTTCAAGACCTCTGCAAACAAAAAGCTCTCCTGGTCATTCAAGAACCCCCCCCCGTCCGGCGCATTGACGTCCGAGATGGCCGAGAAGCCCTTACCGACCCGCGTCGTGGCATTGATGGCGACAAAAGCGTCCCAGGCCCAGTCCTGATACATGGTGTTGCCCGTGATGCGGTAGGCGTAGTAGTAGCTTTCGATCACCTCGGGTCTCAAGTCATAGAGCGAGTCGGTGATGTAGAACCCGTTGGCATCGTAGAAGGTCTGGTCTCCTGGGGGGAGTTCGGTGGTGTTCCAGCTGAATGTTTCAGGTCCTATGCCGGTCCGAGTCGAGTTGTAGGTATCGTGACAGCCGTTGACGAGTTCGAGACCGAAGTCGATGTAATCTTGGCGGTCTAGAACAGTGCCTCCGAGAAGAAAGTTGCCTCCGTCAAAGCAGGTGAGATGTTCAGACGCGTTGACTAGTGTATGATTGTTGTAGGAAGCCAAAAAGGTCAGGTCGGGGCGGGAGCTGGGGTTGGATTTGAGGTATTTGATCGTGGAGTCAGCCGAGGTGGTCCATGCTTTGGAGTAGTTACTGTAGCGTGTGGTGTCGTAGATATACATCTTGAGCAAATATTCATAGTAGCTATCGTCGCCACCGTTCCAACCCCCTGTTGCATCCAAGAATAACCCATTTGCGATCGAGACCGTGGAGCCGACCAGACCGGGAAATGGCACGTTGTAAGATGGTTTTGGATTCAGGAGATAGGTTTCAGCTCTCTGTGCCAGGTCGCCGTACGTTGCGTTGCCCGTTAAGTCGGCGAGATGCTGCCATTCGATCTGAAGGGAGCCTATTGTGGCAAGGCCATTCGTAACGTCGCTGGAAGAACGGTTGGTGAAGTAAATATTATTGGTAGGTATGCCAGTCGGTGTTTCGAAGGCGAAGCTCAGGCTGTTCGCCAAACTGACTGATTGCGAGAGGAGGCTGTCAACCAGGGATGAATTTGAAGGTACTAAATTCGAGGATGGACCTTTCAAAAGATCGTACCCTGACAGCATCCCCGCCAGATATCGAATGGTTGTTTCGAACAAGCTGGCTTGCGTCTCCGTGGTGGTGTAGTCAATGGTCGGAATATACTTAAGTATATCATCTACAATGTCCGGCAGATCCATGACGATAGCGGTCGATAGGGCATCGACAGCACTTGCTCCCCAACCATTGCGTGGACTGTTGCAGGTGACGTCCACAGGTCTCAGCTCATCCTGTCCTTCGCAAGTCGAGAAATACCCGTTCCAGGCGAAGGTAAATGCTTCTTGGACTGCTGCCGCTCTCTCTTGTTCTGTTACGATCTTCTCGGATCTAGGAAAAGATTGACGAGATGCAGGTGGAGCGGCATGTCCAAAAGTAAAGCATGAGACCGCAACAGTTGAAATGACAGCCGCGAGGTTCATTTTGAGCCGTAAAGAAGGACAAAAGATGGCACAAGGATAAGCTAACAGGCAAGAAATCGAGGAGAGATAGGTGGAGAAGTCTTGTGTGTATTGGCAGACAATCCCCCTTACATAAAGACTGCTGATCCGTCTCAACCGAAAGCAGGAGGAAGCCCACATGGGGATCCCCAACAGCCATGAATGGTGGAAGCGAACATTTTGTCAACAACACAGCCTCGCTTTGCTACAGTCGATGTCTTTCAAGCGTACAGGATGCCTGCATTTCCTCTCATTGCTAACCGTTCTCCGCATTGACATCTGGCAGGGGACTACCCATTGCCGAAGGCAGCAACAGGGTCCGCATCTGTTGGCCGCAGCAGCCGGCGGGGACCAGGCAGGGACCCATGCTGAGTTGCGAGTTGCGAGTCAAAGATGCGGAGATGAAGGAGTACAAAAGAGACCTGCTCGATCAGGCAGGTGATTCGTTCGCTAGTGCATGCTCCGCTCCAGGCCTAAATTTAGAGTTGTTTCGGAAAACATATCTGGCTTTCGCAGGCACGGTAAGATCTCAAGTTCTAAAGATCAAAGCATTCGTATAGAAGAAGGAAGATGGTGATTTATGGCGCGGTGGCGTCATAGATGACCAGAGGAACAGCCGTCGAGTGAAGGTGGCATACAAGATATCTCCCGTGTTACGTGAGCAGGCTTGCCACGCCAGCCCCATCAGCTTCTATATTCAGACCAGCCTTGACCTTTCAGTCAACTCTCCAGGCACCTACCAAGTGAAATATTGCCCAGGTGGATATTGAATGATTGATGCATATTTGGGTGAGTGGAGAGGAAGTGTTCTCAGATCCTGAACGCGCTGTACCTGATGAGAACCCGTAGAGATGTTTGCGTGTTGGCATCTCATGAATGCAATTTTGCATGGCTGCTGTAGGTGAACGATATAGCGTTCGGTTGAACCTTGTACAGCTGCGCACGCCTCTGTCCCTCACGATGACTCCAGATAAATAAGGGTTGCTCGAACACCCGGCATAAGATCGATTTGCAACACGATCTCTCGTTTCCCAGTCTTTGAAATAGCTATGCTGGCTGAGCTTGATCTTGCGCTGAATTTGGACTGGAGTATTGCCCGTATACTCATGTTGCTCGGACCTTCACGGCCTCTGGGAGCGTTTCACTTGCTATTGATACTATACAGTCATTGTAAACACATCGAGGTATGTTTTGTACATGTTCAGAGCCTCAGATATTCCCACATGTTCTCGCCCCCATCAATGTCATAAACCTGTTGCGTAATGGTCGTAGGGCCCGTCACGATGAGTGGGTAACCCATTCGCCGGCGGCTCCGGAGCCTGGACTCCTTGTAGACCAGGCAGGCCATCTCTCGCAAGGTCCTCGTCAGTGTTTGAAGCATCGTGGGGATAATTTATACCTCCGGGATGTAATGGTTGAGGTTGAGTGGTCTAAACAGGTAGCAACATCCGGTCAGCCAATTACTCCGGGAGTGAGACAAAGCATTCACTCCGACAGTTCCTTTAAGGCGCAAGTAGAGGGCTAAGTACATCAACAAATTTATCACCTTCCACAGTGACCTCTCGATCACGAAGCTGTCGCATCAAAGACAAGAAGCTGCTTTCCTGGAACTTCTTTGATGTCTCGGATTTGACATTCTCAAGTAAAGCGCCAGCGGTGCGAGCGAGCTCGTCGGCCTCGACATTGGATTCGCCATCTTTCTGATGAGGTTTTCCGACCGGATGCACAGCGATCTCTTCGTGATTGGGACCTTCTTCTGCCTGATTCAAGTCTTGGGTGGAAGAAAGCCTGGACTCGGGTTGATGATCGATCGACCATGCTTGAACCTCCTCAAAGGCGTTTGCGAAAGCTTCGTCATCCAAATCCTTACTTGCACTTGTATAGGCTTGCTGAGAAGGTCCAGTAGCTCGGGAAGAGCCGGTGGCCATCATGGCATTTGGACGATACGTTGGCATAGAAGGATGGTGGAACCCTTCTGTTTGAGGAAGCTTGGACTGGTAGACAGGTACCGTATGATCTCTGCTTTGGTACTGATTCTGTCTAAAGAAATCATTCTGCCATGGATGCGGGCTGCTCTTTTGCATCGGGGCATGTTGATGGAACTGGGATGACGGAAAAGGGGAGCCACGTTGCTCGGCTATCTGAAGCGACTGAAAATCCGATGCCCAATCCGGTTGCAGAGACTTTGGTGCGTGAGAAAAGGAAGGCTGGCTCTGTAGAAGAAACGGCGGCTCGGGATATCCTATGTCAAGGGGATTGCCTGCCTGGAAAGCCTCGAATTCGGCATCAAGGGCGGCCGACTGCGGACCAGGAGCGGATCGAAAGCTCTGTCACTGACTGTCAATAAATCGATTCCGACCATCTCGGATTGCCATCTTCGATTGCGCGAAGGATAACGTACCTCTGCTGGGGGATTGCGTGGCGTGAGTCTGTCTTGTTGTAAAGTTCTGTCGACTGAAGTATGTTTTGTGAAACTTTGCAGAGCATTTGACGGCCCACACAAAGCATCTGCCATGGCTAGTAGCTACTCCCTGCCTGTGTGAAGGATGATGAAGCACAAGAAAGACAAAGATGGTTCGTCCTTCTTGTCGTAGATTTTGGTTTTGCCGAGGCAGTCGCTTATCGATACGCAATCTTGACCCTGCAGCCTTTCCCCATGGGAAAAAGCTTAAAGATCTTTAGCGCCGGATACATGCACTATCGCGTCACTGGGCAAGACTGGGTATTGGTGCCGGAAATAGTAGAACCTTTTGAATGGGACGAGGGGGATGCGGTGTTTCCAGGGCTAGGATAAAACGGCGGTCATAATAAAAGCTATTTGGTTAGGGCAAGGGGCCTTTTCGATAAGTGACTGGTCCTGCCTTCAACATGTCTGATTCTCCTTCTATCCTACGAGACGAGTCTTGCATTCGTGATTCGTCCCAGCAGCGACATGACTACCATGTCCATCGAGGAGCATGCTGGAGAGTCAGAAAAGAGCAGTGACTCGAGAGGATCGTCTTTGGCATCGAAAAATCGTGGCAATGCCATGCGAGAACCCTCTACGGAAAAGGCCGCTGAAGCCGATGAGCCACCGGACGGCGGTTATGGATGGGTCATTGTAGCTTGCACTGCTGCCATCAATGCCCACACGTGGGGGATCAACTCGTCCTATGGCGTTTTTCTGGCATATTACCTGGCCAACAATTATTATGCCGGGGCATCTGCTCTGGAATACGCCTTCGTTGGCGGTCTGTCCATCTCTCAGGCCTTGATGATCTCGCCTCTTGCAACAACAATTACCCGAGTGTTCGGCACGAGATACACCCTGTTGTGTGGCGTCTTCTTCGAGACATTAGCGTTGATAGGCGCGAGCTTCACGCACGAGATCTGGCAGTTGTTTCTGAGTCAGGGAATCTGCTTCGGGTTTGGCATGGGGTTTCTCTTTGTGGGCTCTGTCGGTGTTCCCCCTCAATGGTTCACCAAACGCAGGAGTCTGGCAAATGGCATATGTACCGCAGGGAGTGGGATCGGCGGGATGATGTACAGCTTGGCTACGAACGCCATGATCGACTCGATGGGAGTCGAGTGGGCCCTTCGGGTACTTGGAATCCTCTGTTGTGGGGTCAACTTCATCTGCGCAATGCTGATGAGAGACCGGAACAAGGCCATTGGAGCTAGCCAACTGGCTTTTGATCATACCCTGTTCAGGCGGCCAGAGTATTGGCTGCTGCTGGGGTGGGGCTTCTTCAGCATGATGGGCTACATCGTCTTGCTCTTCACCTTGCCAAGCTACGCCACGAGCATCGGCCTGACGGCGAAGCAAGGTTCCATCGTCGGAGCGATGCTCAATCTCGGGCAAGGATTGGGCAGGCCCGTGGTTGGAATTTTCTCTGACTCGGCTGGAAGAATCAATCTTGCAACGGTCTGTACCTTTCTCGCGGGAGTGCTCAGCTTGGCCATTTGGATCCCGGCGAAAAGTTATGGGTTGTTGATCTTCTATGCGTTGATTGTGGGGACTGTGGCCGGCACATTCTGGACAACGATCGGACCCGTGGGTGCTGAGGTGGTTGGATTGCAAGAGCTCCCCTCTGCTCTCAGTATCGTGTGGCTGTTTCTCGTCCTCCCATCCACGTGTGGGTACTGTTCGCTTCAAGCTCCGCTCCTCTTTTGCTGACTCCTGTCCAGTTTCTGAACCGGTCGCTTTAGAGATGAGGACGCAAACCGGGGACATCTACCAGCATGCGCAAATCTTCACCGGATTCATGTATATCGGGGCAGCACTATGCACGTTACTCTTGCGCGCTTGGAAGCTTGGGCAAATAGAGGCGTTGGCTGCCGAGGAAGGGAAAGCTGATGCAGCTCCATCGACGACAGATCAAGGTCATATTCGGCGCACCATCTCAGCAGCATCAAAGCAGAGACAATCGAGCTTCCTGAAACGACTCTTCAAGTGGAAGAAGGTTTGATATGGCGAGGGGTATTCTCACGATCTCAAGTTCAACCACTTTGGAGATCGCATGCTATATGTTAGCGAATAGACGAGATGGATAGATCTCATTTGCTACTTCCCCGCCAAGCCTGTGTTTACGCCAGGGATCACGGGCGCGCTAAAATAGCGGGTCGAGTCTCCCACAACACGCTTCTTGCAGCCTTTGACCGACTCCTCCCTCGAACTTTTCCCCTCCGCTCTACTCTCATCACGAATTCAACTTGATCTTTCTGTCCTCACATCTTCACAAGGATCACTCATACACAGACCCTACACCTACATCTCCAAAATGCGTGAGATTGTGAGTCTCGTCACTGCCACGACCCTAGTGGTTCCCTAACGCGTCCCCTGCATATCAATCACTCCGACATTGCAAGGCCTTGAAGCTGACTTTTTCTCATTCTTCGCCAACAGGTCCATCTCCAAACCGGCCAATGCGTAAGATTCAGTCCAGGCGCTTTCATCTCTTGACTGATCACCGGATAGGGTAACCAAATTGGTGCTGCCTTTTGGTATGTTTACCTTCGATCTTGGCCCTCCCAATGATTTTTGACACTTATCAACCTTCCGACACAGGCAGAACATATCTGGCGAGCATGGCCTCGATGGCTCCGGCGTGTGAGTTGAAAAGGGTTGGGCAGGAATCAAGTGAGGGGTCCTGACGCATTACAGCTACAATGGGTCTTCCGATCTACAATTGGAACGCATGAACGTCTACTTCAACGAGGTGCGCACCAAAGCCTGAGGCTCGAGTATTCCCCATTGACACTCCCAGGCATCGAAAAACAAATATGTACCCCGTGCTGTCCTGGTCGATCTGGAGCCGGGTACCATGGACGCCGTTCGCGCGGGCCCATTCGGTCAGCTCTTCCGCCCAGACAACTTTGTCTTCGGTCAATCCGGCGCAGGAAACAATTGGGCCAAGGGCCATTACACCGAAGGTGCTGAGCTGGTTGATCAAGTTCTCGATGTCGTCCGACGCGAGGCCGAAGGTTGTGACTGCTTGCAAGGCTTTCAGATCACTCACTCCTTGGGCGGTGGCACTGGCGCCGGTATGGGCACTCTTCTGATCTCCAAGATTCGAGAGGAATTCCCCGATCGGATGATGGCCACCTTCTCTGTCGTACCATCGCCCAAGGTCTCAGACACTGTCGTTGAGCCATACAACGCCACCCTTTCGGTTCACCAATTGGTCGAGAACTCCGACGAGACCTTCTGTATCGACAATGAGGTACCAGCAACCTTGCAGTCTGCCCCTTTCGGATGCTAATTATCACAGGCCCTCTACGATATCTGCATGAGGACGCTGAAGCTGGCCAACCCATCTTACGGTGACCTGAACCATTTGGTCTCAGCTGTTATGTCTGGCGTGACCACCTGTCTACGATTCCCGGGTCAACTGAACTCCGATCTTCGCAAATTGGCTGTCAATATGGTTCCCTTTCCTCGTCTGCATTTCTTCATGGTTGGCTTCGCGCCCCTCACGAGCCGCGGTGCTCACTCATTCCGTGCCGTGAGCGTGCCGGAGCTCACACAGCAAATGTTTGATCCAAAGAACATGATGGCTGCCACTGACTTCCGAAACGGCCGCTATCTCACCTGTGCTGCTATCTTGTATGTCATCTTGAGACGTGGAAAGTGATCCTGCTGACACGTCGCAGCCGCGGCAAGGTATCTATGAAGGAAGTCGAGGATCAGATGCGAAACGTGCAAAACAAGAATACCTCTTACTTCGTCGAGTGGATCCCGAACAACGTTCAGACCGCTCTGTGCTCAATCCCTCCACGTGGTCTCAAGATGTCGTCAACGTTCATCGGCAACTCTACTTCTATCCAGGAACTCTTCAAGCGTGTTGGCGACCAATTCACTGCAATGTTTAGGCGCAAGGCTTTCTTGCATTGGTACACTGGTGAGGGCATGGACGAGATGGAGTTCACCGAGGCGGAGAGCAACATGAATGATCTAGTCTCTGAATATCAGCAATACCAGGAGGCTTCCGTCTCAGAAGGCGAAGAGGAGTAGTATGTTCAATTCTTCCTTTGCAAGAAATCCGCTTCATAGACTAATGTGTCACAGTGACGAAGAAGCACCTGTTGAGGCTGAAGAGTGAATTTCCGTCTGGTTCGCACCTAAGATGGTTGAAATCAAGGGCAGGAGCGAGGCGATATTCGAATGATTGATGTTTAACGGAGTCTCAGATTGACCAGGTTTTAGTTCCAGCGAAAGCAGACACCACGTGCAAGCGTTCATAGTTGTTCCAATTCAATCAGATCCCAATAGTGTTTGGTTTTGTTTCGGACGCTCCCTAGAGAAGACCTCTCACATTTCACCCGCGGCGAATATCATGGGCATACAATGCACAATGTAATTTCAGCCGACAGTCAGTTCATACATTCCTCCTGTGACCGGTACCAGGTGAATCTCAGCTATTTCCCTTTTCAAAATAGTCTCCACAAGCCAGAGACATTTCAATATACATTGCAGTTTTGTACCATCAATTCAACGTTTGAAATCGAACATACAGCCCGCAACGTTCTCATCGCAAGTGGTCAAACCTCATTGCTCGGATACGGCACCTCGCCGCTACCCACAAAATCCTCCTTGATACTCCGCATACTCACGAACCGGCTCAACAGGTTCGGACTCCCCGCCTTATCATTCGTCCCACTGGCTCTCGCTCCGCCGAACGGCTGCTGGCCCACCACCGCCCCCGTGGACTTGCAATTCACATAGAAGTTCCCCGCGCAGTCCCTCAGCGCCCGCTCGGCAAAGGCAGCCGCCTCCCGGTCCTGGGCGAAGACGGACCCCGTGAGCGCGTAGTCGGATGTCCGGTCGATGAGCTGGCACTGCTTGGCGAACGCGTCAGGCTCGGCCTCGTCGTTGTAGACGTGGACTGTGAGGATGGGGCCGAAGAGCTCGGTGGAGAGGAGCGGGTGGGTCGGGTTGGTGGTGCGGTAGATGGTCGGGTGGATGTAGTAGCCCTCGCGGTCGTCGTGGGTGCCGCCCACGAGCAGCTCGAGCTGCGGGTCGGATCCGGCGGCGTCGATGACGGTCCGGAGTTTGTCGAAGGAGGCACGGTGGATGACGGGGCCGATGAAGTTTTCGAAGTCGGTGGGCGGGCCGATTTGGAGGTTCTTGGTTTGGTCGATGAGACTGGGCTTGATGGTGGGCCAGAGGGAAAAAGGTATATAGGCCCGGGAGGTGGCGCTGCATTTTTGACCCTGGTATTCGAAGGCGCCGCGGATGGTGTTGATGACGGCGTTGTGCGGGTCCGCGCTCGCGTGGATGAGGTGGAAGTTCTTGCCGCCGGTTTCGCCCACGATGCGCGGGTAGCCCCTGTAGGTGCCGTTGGCGATGTTGTTGGCGATGGTGCCGTAGAGGCTGCGGAAGACGGCGGTGCTGCCGGTGTAGTGCAGACTGGAGAAGTCGCGGTGGGCGAGCGCGACAGAAGTGACCTCTTGAGCATCTCCGGGAACGAATTGGATGACGTTGGGGGGGAGACCGGCTTCGAGAAGGATCTTGTAGATGATGAAGTTGGAGGCGATGGCTGATGGAGAGGGTTTCCAGAGAACGACGTTGCCCATAAGGGCGGGTGCACATGGGAGGTTCCCTCCAATTGCAGTGAAGTTGAAAGGAGAGATGGCATAGACAAACCCCTCGAGTGGCCTATACTCGACCCTGTTCCACACGCCAGGGGCATTGTGAACCGGTTGCTGGGCATAGAGATCTTGTGCATATTGAACATTGAAGCGGAGGAAATCACAAAGCTCAGCTGCAGCGTCTATCTCGGCTTGCCAGGCATTCTTACCCTGTCCCAGTATGGTCGCAGCCATGATCTCATACCTATACTTACCTGCAATGAGATCTGCAGCTTTTAGGAATATGGCTGCTCGGTCGTGGAAGGCCATTGCTTCCCAAGATGGCTTTGCGGCCAAGGCAGCCTCAATTGCTCGCGACACATCTTTTGTAGAGGCATTGGAATACCTTGCTACATTATCCTTGTGCGAAGCTGGGTTGGCTTGTCCGAGATTTGCCAATTGCTGTACAGCCTTGCCGCCAATCACAGGATGGACTTCATAGGGCTCCTTGTGGGCTGCCAGAGCAGCAGCAAGTGCTTTCCGATCTAGGGATCCCTTGGCATAGTGTTTCTAATGCCCCAAATTAGTCCATTCAGGAGTAAGAATGAAAGCCGACGTGGTAATGGTCAGAGCTCGTACGTTGTTCTCGTTCTCGACTTTCGGGACTTTATACGTAGCGATCCTAGCCAATTGGGCTGATCCATTGGGGAATGAATATATTTTCTTGTTTTTCGAGACCGCCAACGGTCGCGGCAAAGTTCTCGAAGCGCTGATGAATATTCTGGCCGCCATTGAAGCAATAATGAAAGGCAATGAACATGGCGATGCGATTAAATGTAAATAGCAGCTGGGTTGAGCAAAGTTTCCATCATTCGGGCGGTTAGCCACGGCTTTTGGAGTTGTGGGGGCAGATACTGATAAGTTTAAGCCTCCGGAGCCCCGGCCTGGCCCCGCAGCCTTAACATCCTTGTCCCCAGCGGCATAATTCACATCAACATCCGCCCACAATGTTCACGAACCACGACATATATAGATATTCGAGCTCAAGCGTCAATGCGTAGAATTTTATCGTAGGATTCAGCATTGCAAGACGAACACGCCGTTTCCCCATTCATGCGCCTAACATTCTGCTAATCGGGTGTGCATTATGTTAGGTTAGATGCTCCCACATGAAGAATATGAACAATTGCGAGATTTACCTTCATTGGTTGCCATGGACAATTTTCTGGGGATCATTTGATAGCTTGACTATCAGTCTCTTTTGGTTTCGGGGGGTACTTATTGTAGTCTATGTCGCTTCGAAGTCTGGGCTTGAAATGCCTTTGCAAAGTTGCAAGAAAGCTGCTTGAAATTGAACCGGATGCAGTTCATGATATCATAAATGATGCGAACACGACATTGACCTCAGTTGGTCGGTCTTCACTTTCAGAAGTTCTCTGCTTTGAAACAGCGAAGACACAGGGAACGCTAGACGGATGTTATGAGGGAAGAGACATCGTTTAGGTACTATTGACTCATGATATCTTCCTTTTAGAATTTCCTCATCTGAGATATCTCCTAGACGAGCGCAGGATATGGGCCCACATTTCAACAACGACAGATATCTCGTCTGGCTCATTCAGAGCATCATGATAGAAGACCTTCGGGCGAAGAGAAATGAACCGGGTGCCTTTTCGCTCTTAGCTGTGGCCGAACTCCGTTGAAAGTACGGTACAGTGATTAGAATTTTCAACTCGGGTCCCAATTGACCCCAGGGAAATTGCGTGCTCTGCCGCTCGAACAAGATACGAGAGCGCCCAACATACAGGGCAATGGCCACTGGCAAAAGTTGGGTGGAAAGGGCACAAGCTCAACCTTTTCGAATCCTGCTGAATGTAATTTCGTAGGGATGCAAGCAAAGACAGTAACAGCGCTCCATGGCTCTGTCACATGTTGGGGTTCGGTCTAAGGACATCGAGCTTACGGCGAAGCCATCAGCGTGGTTCCCCTTGCATTGGTACAGCCAGCGGACCCGATATTGATCTGCAATTTCGGCAAGGCCTTACGACAAGTTGTATGTCCATGTTGACCTGCTTTCATCGTCAATTTTCTGCGTGTCGATCTGAATTGCTCTTCAGCGAACCACTGGCTACTAGGGTGAAAAACTTGGGGATTCCAGGAGGTGAGGTTAGGGACTGCACGAGGAGAAGAACACCGGACAGAAAGCTAGCGATAAGAAAGATACAAAAATTATTACCAAAGCTTCCTCGGGTCTCGGTCGACGTTCGCCACACCCGAAGGAAGAGACCCTTGAAGGAGGTGAAATTACTTCCTTGGATCATCTTGTGAAATTTCCGGGCTTCAATTGGACGTCCTGACCTGCAAGATGTGTGCGAGGAGATGGCGGAGTTCCTGGCGGAAGGATTCGGGATTTAATGAAAAATATGATGATCTTCCGAGATTCTGACGGGCAACTGTAGTTCCAACTGCTGGATCAGAGACCAGGGATGATGAATAACATTGGATATGATAATGCCGGTGACAGGTGGCTTCCATGTGGTGGTGGCGGCAGAGATGTTGATCGCCTTGGCTTTTGGTACATTGGATCTCATGTTTTTCATAATTCATATTCGGAGTCGGTACGTATCGACGATGCAAGGCACAGACACTCGGTCAGCATGCAAGCAGGGAGACGAATCCTTCCCAATTTGCGGGGGCGGGACTTTTCTCCCGGCGGCTGCACATGTGTCATACCCTGTCAAAGGCTATGCCTGCAGATGTCATCTTACGGTTGTGGAACAGCATCGAAGACAGAATATTATGGTGAAGGTGTCGTGTATACCATATTTATAGAAATCGGATCCCAACAGATTTTGATGTGTGGTATCAAGCCTTGCCCCCCTACCACTGCCATGGAGGCGTTGAAGGCCGTGAGAGCAGTGCCGGTATCAGTTGGTCACTTTTGATTGATTCGATCCGCCAGGCCGTGTGGGTACGATATGCGTGACTGGTCTTGCATGACATAGGGACTTACAGGCGCACCTTCCTGGATAGATACTAGCGCATGTCTTTCCCGCTTCATAATCACATGGCAGCAGCCAAAGGTTAGAGGTACTTTGGGGAAGATAAGCCGTTTCCCCGCGATCTGACTGGACGACCAAGCGACAGGTTGAGGAAAAGCAAAACCGTACAGAAGCAGTTCAGAGGCAAGCAATCGGCATGACCGAGGCGTTTCATTATGTATGTCTCGGTATTTTCTGCTCGCAGTGCATGCGTCTTGATGCCGAATGCATAGTCAGCAGCGTACACAGGGGGCAAGAATAATAATATTAATATCTTTTTGTGATTGCGGTATCCAGATAGATACCCAGCGTACCGTCGGAGTAGTCGTTGACGGCGTAATCTGTATAGGGTCAATTACTATTGGATCGTCGCGTGGGGGATCTTGTTGGATGATTGTCACTTTGTCAGTCACCACTTAGAACTAGCCTTTTCTCCTTACATTGGTACTTGCACTAAAGCAAACCGATCGCAATCGCTTTGTGTGACTGATGCAGAGCCTAGACTTTTGGCTGTTCTCTTCCACTAAATTGATGCTTCCCAGGTTCTCTTTGGTAGTAATATTATTCTTCCGTGCTAAACGTGGATCCCCAGAACGCTATCGCCTTCCCGGAACATGCTTGAGCACTTGGCAAGACTTCCAACCTTAAAAAGTGCCACGATCAGGCCAGGGAAAAGGGCCAAAAGAACCAAATGTATGCCACCTCCGGGAAACCCCCCCCCCCCCCCCCCCCAATTTCCCGCGCGAATTGGGCGCATGCGTTTGACTAACATCACCGAGTCTTTCATCATATCCATCTTCTCTCCAATTTCATCCCCTCATCATTCGAGCCAAGGTCGATCATTTGCTCCGACTGCACGGCCTGCTCCCGGACGTTCTAGTCGGCTGCAAATGTAAAGGGTCAATTGTGTCTGCAGCAGGAAAAGGCTCCCACAACACCACCGATCCCTTTCACCAACTGAACGAATCTTCAAGGCTGGTCAAGGCCCGTCTATCGTCAAGATGGCTACGACCGTCTACGACCATGTCAGCCAAAACTTTACGGAGCTCATTCCCTACAATGAGACGATGCCGACCGGTGGCGACTCACTGACCGAGGATCTCAATGTCCACTATCAGGTATCTTGATCTGTATCTTTCAGGACCGGTATTGCCAGGGTACTGATCACTCATCCTTAGTCCGGCGATATCGCCTGGATGCTCGCAGCCACCGCTCTCGTCCTGCTCATGATACCTGGTGTAGGGTTTGTATCCAACCGCCCCCAATCACGCGACACCGACACCACCGACCAGCGACTGACGATGAGCACAGCTTTTTCTACTCGGGACTGGCTCGGCGGAAGTCGGCCCTGTCGTTGATATGGCTCAGCATGATGGCGACGGGCGTGACATCCTTTCAATGGTTCTTCTGGGGCTACTCCCTCGCCTTCTCGCACACCGCTGGCAAATATATCGGTGATCTTCAAAACATCGGCTTCAGAAATGTCCTCGCGCAACCGAGTGTGGGAAGTGCAAGGATACCCGACCTCATGTTCGCCGTCTACCAGGGCATGTTTGCCGCCATCACGTAGGTCTCCGACCTCTTCCGCGACCTCTTTCCGCTCTTTTCCTGACCCCGACCGCACTGATGTGTCCAAGACGCTAATGCAATGACCATGTGCAGTGTCGCGCTTGCCGTAGGCGCCGTCGCTGAACGTGGCCGGATGCTGCCGTGTGTCATATTCATGCTGGTCTGGTCAACGCTCATTTACGATGCCATCGCCTGCTGGACATGGAACCCGGCGGGATGGACCTACCAGATGGGTGGCCTCGACTTCGCCGGAGGAACGCCCGTCCATATCTCTTCCGGCTCCGCTGCGCTCGCCTACTCACTGATGCTGGGCAAGAGACGGGGCCATGGAACCCACGAGCTGAACTTCCGTCCCCACAATGTCACGCAGGTCATTCTTGGTACGGTCTTCCTGTGGGTGGGCTGGTTCGGCTTCAACGCGGGGTCGGCGTTGAGTGCAAGCATGCGCGCGGTCATGGCCGCTGTTGTGACCAACCTTGCGGCCAGTGTGGGAGGTGTGACGTGGTGTCTGCTCGATTACAGACTCGAGAAGAAGTGGTCAGCCGTCGGGTTCTGCTCCGGTGTTGTCGCAGGTCTGGTTGCCATCACCCCTGGATCTGGATTTGTGCCGGCTTGGTCGGCCGTGGTCTATGGGGTGCTGGCAGGGTCAGCCTGCAATTACGCCACCAAGCTGAAATTCCTCCTCGGCATTGATGATTCGCTCGACATCTTTGCCGTCCATGCTGTCGGCGGTCTGGTCGGCAACCTCTGCACTGGTCTCTTTGCTGCGTAAGCCCACCTAAAGGACATGCCCCAAACACCCTCCCCCCCCCCCCTCCAGATGGCGCGCTAATCTGTTTGTCATATGAACAGCAACTATATCGCTCACCTCGACGGCTTCACCACCATCCCCGGCGGCTGGCTCAACGGCCACTGGATCCAGCTGGCCTACCAGCTGGCCGACTCCGTCTGCGGCTTCGCCTACTCCTTCGGCGGCTCCTGCCTCATCCTCTTCGTCATGAACCTGATCCCCGGTCTGAAGCTGCGCGCCTCGGAGGAAGCCGAGGTGCTCGGCATGGACGACGCCGAGATCGGCGAGTTCGCGTACGATTACGTCGAGCTGACGCGGGATGTCATCAACGGGGATGCGCTGGGGGATGATACGGGGAGCAAGTACTCGGCCGAGGAGGAGAGCACGGTGATGAGCCCGCATCATGAGAAGCAGTTCAGCCAGAGGAGCGATGAGGAGCATTTGAATGGGGGGCGGATGAGGTGAGGCGAGGTCGAGGTGAGGTGGATATTGCAATGCTACGATTTTGTACGAAGACGTAAAGGTGGTGGGAAACGAGTTTGGGCTATTCGTTGGTGGAAAATTCCCTTTGTGGATGGATATATCTTGACCACCCTTGTCTCATGACCTTCTCTAGAAAAAGGTGAGAGGTGGGATCTCATGTTCGGTTTTTTTGGGGCGACGAGTTCAATGGATAACCGCGAGGTGCATCGGCGCAGAAAGACGGGTTGCCAGTACCATGGCTCTTTCCTCAATAATCTCGGTAGGCGGCGGTCTGTGACTCTAGCGATTTTAATCCCAAAAAGAGAAAAAACTTCAAAAGGGACGAAGCAGTTGAAGACTTGAATATCATGGTGAAGTCGCTGACGCTATAGGAACATCTTCCCTATCTATAGCTGGGTGTAGGAAAGACTGACCTTTCCCTTCACTGGTCCTTCTTCCCTTCTTCCTCCAGCCATTCCCCGAACTGTTCCAACCGCTTGCTCTCCTCATCTTCCTTGCCATCCTCCACTCCATCATCCCCGCCTCCATTCTCTTCCACCAGAGCCTTGGCCTTTTCGCTGCTCTTCTTGAATTTCTCTCCGCCCTCCGCAACATAGGCCTTGACCACCATCCCCGAGAAATGCCTGCCATCCATGACCCGCACGCACGCCTTGGCCGCCTCCGCGTTGCCATATCGGACCGACGCAACGCCTTCGGGTTCCTTGTCGAAGAGCACGACGTTCGTGACGGGACCCAGTTTCTCACATTCGGCTAGGTTGGAGAACGGCGGGGTCAGTATGCCGATGTAAAGAGACCCCCAAAGACATTTTCGTCACCCAAAAGAAGGGTGAAAAAGGGAGGGAGAGAGGGAGAGATAGCGAGAAAGGGCGAGAGAGCTACTGACCCCGTATATCCTCCTTGATATCCAAGATCGCGGCCGGATCCTCGGACAGCTCATCCAGCGTGAACATGTGCTTCAGGATGACCACCTTGTCCCACCGCGAGGACGCCTCGACGGACTGCTGCGGATCATCGTCGTCCCAGTCGGCGAGCTTGCTGTTCAGCTTCTGCGTCTTCTTGATGATCTTCTTCTTCTCGCGCATGTTGCTGCTGCCTCCCCTTTGCCCGGTCGCGCCGCCGCCGCTGGCGCTGCCGGGGGCTTCCTTTTGGACCTTGTAGGAGAAGTCGGCGGCGGCGACGCGCATGGTGGGACCACCTTGGCCAAGTCTAGGAAATTCCAACGCCCAAAGTCAGTCATAGTGTGTTTTGCATCCGCATTGAATGCACCTTGATCTGTATGGAAGGGAGGGTGTGACTGACCTGAATTGAGTATCATCCAGCAGTTGCACGGCCAACTCCACGCTCTCCGCGCGGAAGTACATCACAAGCGCGTCTCCCTTGAAATTCCCCCGATCATCCGTGTAGAGCTTGATCCGGGGCTTCTGGCCATCGATCTCCTCGGCTATCACGCCGCAGCGTGAAAAGACGTGGTGAAGCTCCTCGGCATCGACATCGGACGGCAGGTTGGTGATATAGACGGCGGTGTTCTTGCGCTCGGCGGCGGGTTTGGTGGGAACGGATTTTTTAGCTGGGCGCCCTCCTACTTCCTGCATTGAAAAGCGTGGTGCATGGGTTAGCCATCAAGTCGACCTGGTAGCTTGGCAGGGTAGACTTCCTCCATGATGTTGCACATTGAATAAACAAGTCCGAAGGTGGGCGGGTCGGGATGGAAGGGTGTGACAAACCTCATCGCCATTCGTGTATTCATCCTTCTTCCTCTTCTTCTTGTTCGCCGCCTGCACGGGCTCGGACTCATCCACGCCTTGCACCGCATAGGCGGCCCTCTGTTGTTCTAGCAGGGAATCGTCCACCTGTTCCTCCCAACGAAAGCACCGCACATGCCAGTGATTAGAAAATACATCCTTTCTCGCACATGCAGAATTTGCCCTTGGACCAGGTCGTCCACGATCCTTGGCTCACATCGAATGCGAAGAGGGAAAGAAGGGCGCAGGGGGCCCAACTTCCTGTAGGTGTGCATCTGGGGGCAAGTAGGGTGGTGGTGGATGGGCGTACCACGGGTATCCATCTCTTCAAGACGTCATCAAATTCGAATTCAAGCGGGTTGCCCCTGTCGTCCTCGGTCTCGAGGATGAATTTTTGATTGAGCTTGTCGAAGGAGATGCGGGCATCGGCGTCGAAGTCCTCGGGGTTGGAGGGAAAGGATGAGTGAGTCGGTGGAGCTGGAGAGGCGGACGAGTGGTCGTCTACCATTTCTGTGAGGCTGCTATGTTGTGAAGGGTAGATGACGGGTGAGGAGTACAGAAGATGTGTGGTGGAGATGATGGAGCTTTGGCGCTACTGAAGTCGAATCTTTGACACGCGACAAGAGCAGTTAGACATACGTCACATTCTGCATTATGGTTATGGAAGTCCAAAAATATCATGGACTACTACTCTACATGATCAAGAAATTGGTTCCAGTGTTTCGTTGCCAATCACAGGCTGCCACTCGTGTACTGTTCAATCTCTTCTCCTGAGCGATGATGAGCTACTGAATACATATGTAGCGATGGGGATTCCCCAGCTAGAGCGAATCAGATGCCAAATGAAGTTCCTAAGTATGTCCATGAATCGAAACCCCCAACCCACTTGTTCAATCTGGTATTCTTTACATATGTGTCTCCGAACGCCATCAAGGACTTCCCTGTCTAGTCCAGCGACCGTCAGTCCTGCAGCTCGATAGAGTCCGTTCCAGCGCGATGCCCGAGATGCTAGAACTCTGCCCTCCCCTAATTCCATGTTGGTGATGCATATGAATACTTGCGCCCATGTTGTGATGATGTAAGATGCTGCTATGTTCGATGGTGATCTGATGCCGTAGAGACGTGACGCCCTGTAACCGTATAGATGTATATTCTGACCTTGACCTGAGTCCGTCAGACTTGGAAAGCAAAGTCGTTACTGCGAAGTGAATAGTGACCGAAAGCAAGTTATGCCGAGTCGTGCCCTGGTAGCAGGATCTGCAACCGTGGATCCATATCTCGTCTCATGTGTGACCCGTACGCGTGCTGCATGGTATAGATGGAAAGATAAGTGGCTCTGCCGGAAATCCCGGTGAATCTTGACCTTAGAATCCGGAACTGGATGGGTAACCACCCCAGCCCTGTCCACTCGTTCCTGTTGGAGGCGGCGCCCATCCCTGCATGTTACCTTGTTGCCCACCCATCGTTTGCTGAGGATAGCCTTGCTGCTGCGGATTAGGACTCCCACTGGCGCCTTGCCCAGAAGCCGGATTGTACATGCTTCTGGGCTGACCCATCCCTCCGTATCCAGCCCCTCCGCCGGGCATGCCACCCATAGCTCCATACAGATTGCCATGGGACCCCACGTTGTGCATTTGGGAGGGCGCGTGTTGGGGAGGATGGTGGGGCGACTGTGCCGGATGATGTAGCTGCTGTTGCTGGCTCGAGGGAGAGTACTGTTGTGAAAGCGAGGAATGATGAGAGGAGACAGGTGATTGCTGCGGATGGCCTTGAGGCGGTGGCTGTGGGGGTGGGTGGCCCCACAGCGGCTGCGAGGAGTGCGAATAGCCATACGGGGACGTTTGAGATGCCGCTTGTTGGGATGGATTGTAGATTGACGACCGCTGAGGAGGCTGCAGATCTGGCCGTGCCGGGTTCGGCATCGATTGTCGCACGGGGGACTGCACATGCGGATTTGGGTGCGGAACCGGCTGCTGGTACCTTTGCGGAGACACCAGCGGGGGCACCCCATGATGAAGCATTGACTGTGACTGAGACGCGTTCATCATCCCGCTCGAATGCATCTGGGGCGACTGATTCATCGTTGGACTTTGTTCCAGCTTCTGCTGCGCTGTCGGTACGTGAGGATCAATCTTGCGATTCCAGCCATCTCGATAGGTGTCCCCGCGGAGCTTGCGCTGTGCTGAGATGGCCTTGCTGAGCTCGGCTGCGTTGTTGGCTTGATGCATGATATCCGGTCCCGAGCTGGGCTGCGTCCTATCTTGATATGGCGTTCCGCTGATGTCCTGTCTTTGCCGAGGGACACTGCCATAGTCTCTGGCATCGGTCTGGATCATGGGAATCGGTATGTGATGATTAGGTGGTGGCAGTGGTCCACCCAGCTCGGGGGGCAATGCAGCATCTCTGTAGTCGATGTCTTGGTGGACGAGGCTTCCAGCTTGTTCGTTGCCAGCAGCGTTGAGCGCCGCAGCATCCCTTGCTTTTGTGGCTCCAGGCCGCTTGTCGCCGGCCATGTCGTCCTCTGTGAAGCCTTGCTTTCGCGCCTTGCTCTCCCAGTAATCGTCTCGGACCCGCCTTCCCTCGGCGATGACCCTGGCCCCAAATTGACGAAACATTGACTTCGCAGTGACGATTGCGATTTGCCGTGATCGGTAAGAGTACGGAAGGATCTCTTGGTGGATCAACTCATCCTTCTCACTTTGCGTCGCTATGATCTTATACAAAGACCGATTTTTGTTGAAGAGAAGGTAAGAGTCGCGATATCCAAGTACCCGCGCACATTCGGTTGCCAGCATGAAGAGTTTCTCGCCCCTATTGGGAACGTAGAATGTTCGCATCTTGTACTCGCGCCCATCCAACGGATGTCCCATCGGATTGACCTTCGTTTCTCCATCCTGGTCATGTTCTCTCGGGATATATTCGTCGCCCTCTGGCGTTAATTGATCGGTGGTGTGATCTCTGACGGTAGGAAGTGCCTTGATGACTGGAGGCTTGCCTGCGTTGGCTTTGGGAGCAGGATTATGGGTCGTTACGGCGTTGTGATCCTGTGATATTTGCTCAGACTTGAGGGTCTTCAGCGTTTCTGACTGAGGCTGCCCCGTCGAGACTGGTGCTGATGATGCTTCTCCCACCCCCGCGACACCCGATGGTCGACCGCGTGGCTTCTTCACCCTCTGGTTATCTGCTTTTGGGGCAAGGTCAGCTGACATTCGCGACGGCCTTCGCCATTGCCACCAAGCGCGCCGAGGGGACCAGAACCGATGACGGGTGCGTGTGATCCGGAGAGAACACTTACGGTCATCACCAAGGCTTCCGCTGACGCCTTGTTCGGGCGAGCGGCTCCGTTTTCGACCCCGAGGGGGGGGTTGGGAGGTGAGGGAGGAGGCGGCGGGGAGGAGGTTTGCTGCAAGGCGGGGAGGGTCAGCATGGCATTCAACAGACGGCATAGCATGCGACTGTGAGGGCAGCTCAAGCCGCAGACGGCTGCTGGGTCGCGCGGCTATCTGGTCGCATCGGTGGCTACCGAAAGACATGGGGGCGACGAGTAATGAATGGTGGGAAGAATTACCAGGCGTGTTCAGGGCCGCTGGGTTGATGGTTCCTGAACCATCCACCATGGTGCCTCGCATACCATTATTCATCGAGGTCGATGGCGGCATCGAAGAGGTGGTCGAGTACATGGTGGCCGAACGGCGGGACTAGGTTGGAGGGAAGGCGACAGCAGACAGCAGGTCGACCAATCCTCAGCCTCGTGCTCTGCGCGGGCGCGCCGCACTGATGGGCGCGTGGTGCGCCCGCAGTAGAGGGTCGGCAAGGGACTGGCGTGGGCGTTTTTTAAATCCTATGGTCGAGCAACGTGGGCGTCGAGAAATGCTGAGAATCCCGTGGATGTGGAGCGACCGGCGCGAAGGCGTTACATGCAGAGCGGTACTACTATTGTTCGCGGTTGGGCCTTGGTTTGCTGGGAAGATTGCGCAAGGGGAGCTTTAGGGCCCCTCTTCGCCCGGGCACTATCGCGGTACCCTTAAGCCAGCGTGGCGAGGATAGATTTCCTTTGGTCGAAGCTGGCCTTGGTGCACGAGGGATGTGGAGGTTTCGGATAGGTACGGGAAGGTTATGGCTGCGATCTGACAGCTGATCGGGCTCGCGATTGGGTGTCGAGGGGATTGTGGAGGTGAACCAGACGCGAACCATGGAGCGGCAGTATGAGTTGGCTGGTTCAAGCTGCAAGGTCGCGCGGGGAGCGTTTTCCTGCCAGCGCTCTGCAGTCAGTGGGGGGGGATAGCGCGGGATGACCCAGAAGTGTGATGCGGTTGCCTTCCAATGATAAGGAAGAAGTGACGCCTAGGAGGGTGATGAAGGAAGTTGATAGATGGTGAGGACGAGTGAACAAGACGCATCGAATGGCGCGACCCGATGGTCAAGCTTTGCGATGGTCGTGGAAGGTCGTAAAAGGCCGTGTGATGCCGCGTGATGATGTAGGTCTGTTGGACTCGGCCGCAGCGATCGTAATCATTAATGCACGAGGCACGAGGTCACAAGTGGATCTTTTGGCTTTGCTCTTGCAGTATTTTGCTTCGCCTCTTGGGTCCAGGGTAGTCTAAGTAAGTTTCAGGTAGTCCGCTGAGTGAGGCCCGTAGGACGTAGTAGTACTGTAGTCGTCAAGTCCCACGGGAGGCTTATGTTTTTGGGTTTGCGAGACTGAGTTCCTGCTGCCGGCGAAGGGTACGTATCCAAACTAGCCCGAACCCACAGAAGGCACCTAGTGGTAAGCGGAGCTGCGAAGTGGCGGCAAGCCGAGATAAGTTCATGAGCTAAGAAGAAATGAGTGAATGGGCAAATGGGTAAGATCGTAACAACCCAACGAACCGCCCGTCTGGATGTCTAGATGTCGGGGTGTCTTGCTGCGAGACCGCCGCGACGGTCAGAGATGATGGTGGCGATGGATGGCAGAATGAAACAGGAAAAGATGGGCGAGTATGAGTAATACTGTAAGATGGCTGGAGCCTTGTCGACTCAAACAGGCAATGGCTCCATATCAAATGAGCGATATTATTAGTAGTATTCCGGCTGGATCTCCCTCAGCCTCGTCTCTTGTGTCCTTCCTTCCCCAAGGCCGATGACCACCGACCGGCATTGGGTGAGAAGTGGGCAAAATAATATTATACTGTCTGAAACTCGCTTTCATTCTCATTTCAAGATTCCTGCTGCAGGACGCTTGCCTTACATCCACCTTTTACACCTGGCTTTGCGCCGCGTTACATGGGTACAGGAGTGGATGGTCCCAACGATAACGCTGTCTGATCTTTCAAGTCAAAGTGGCCGGATGTCTCTCAACAAATGCCATGGTGGCTTTGCGAGACGTCAGCGATGTACTGCTGTGTGGAATTGTGGATTCCGGGTCGATTCAGCACCCAATGCAGCAGAGACATGCCAGCCCCTGGTGGACCAATAGGCTCATTGATCCACCCATACATGCGGAGATCGTCCTACCGGCACCAAGGCACCTGTATCCCTGCTAAAACCATGCAAGATGCAAGATGCCGCTCCTTTGAATCATCCAAATGGATTCCAGGTTCCCCTCAGGCCCCAGCTCGCAGTTCCCAGAAGTTCGGTCGGCCTTGCCGCCCCTTGCTTCGACAGAACCACGACCGCCAACAGATCGACCCCGGGAAATGATCCAGCTGACTTCTGGATAATCGCTGTAGCCGCCGGTGGTTGACAATTACATTTCCTGCTGCCCAATCAGCGGCCGCCATTCTTCGTCTGCAAGCCCACAATCCTCTGAATGCGGATGACGTTCCACTGCCTAGGCTCCCTCGTGCTGGCCTGTCATTCCTCCCACGTATCAGAAGCCTCGCAGCCAGATAGCCGGGCTTGCGGAATCGCTGCCTAATGCATGCTTAGATCTGCATTTGAATAGGCATCGTGAGAAACGCAGTTCCGAGGTCGCAGGCCTGCATGAGAAGCGAAACGAATTTCCTTTTTCTTCCCAGGGTCCTTGGGTACGTACTGGAATGACAGGACATCTACCGATCGGTCACGGGCCACGGTCATGGAGAGCTGTGGGCAATAATAGATAAAAGAGTGAAACGGTAAAAGACACGGTCCCGCAAGGAATCTGCAGGGTTTCTCTGTCCCGTCTCGCAAGGTGATCGAAGTTTGTAATCATGTCAGCTCGCTATTGGCGTTGATTCGATGAAGGCGGCATCTCGTTACATCGAGTCAGAGAGGAAGGGTCTGGGGGGGCCAGATTATTTCCGTCGCTTGTCAACCCATGATTTGGCGAGATGCAGATATGTGAAACAGTAGAATCGAGGCAAAAAGCACGTAGGTAGAGAAGGCCCCGGGGAGCGACCGGGATGAAGGCAAGAACGGCTAAATGAAGATGGCTTGCTGCGGTCGCGGAAGGGAACGAACCTATTGCTGGAGCCATGTCTCCAACACCTGTGTCCTCACGTCGCCAACCTTACTGTTGGCGTGGTGTTGATCACCATTGGCTTTTCCCCGTGGTAAGACATTTGTCGAGTGTACATTGTGCACGCTATATCCTTTCTCTCTACTCAGTCCACTCACTACATTCCTACAGGGTTGGAATTTTGCGCGCCTCTGGATCGTCTTGGCTAATATCTTCTAGTCAGAGCTTCCCGGTGCTTGGTGAAGCTTTTTGAAGGAAGTGAATCAAGAATGCTGACCAATTGGAATTTGTGCTATTATCATCACACGGATGAGGGTTGACACCTGATTTGATTGAGAAAAGCCCGCTCACGGACTATGTCTCTTGTGATTGGCAGTTAGCCCGAACTTAGTGCATTTGATGTCGCAGATGGAATTGGAATTTTGAAACGCCTGATCAAGATAAGCAACAGGGCGTGGGGGTCATGAACTTCCTTGTCATTCGTATGTTCGCCTTTTTCGAGAGAGGGAGAGAGAGAGAAAAGGAAGGCTATGAAGACATTGTTAGAGACACGAACTTGGGTCTAGAGCCTCATACCTATCATGTGATTGGTCTCACGATCATGACTCAAGAATGACCAGAACATCGTGTGATTAGGTTGCTTATGATCACGGCCCGCTTTCCCATGATGATGGGCAGGCGAGTCGGAGACGACCCTGAACGTAGGGTACTTCGAGCAATGAGCACCTTCCCAGCTTGTCGCAAGATCTACTCCGGAGCTTTTGAGGGTTGTCGTATCCATGCAGATACACTTGCAGCCTTCGAATTGAGGTCAGCCACAGCATTTCTCATATGCTGTGGGGTAAGGGCTATACCGTCCGCTGAAGCCTAGTACAACCCTGTGCAAAGCGGAAGATGAGACAGAAAGCGTTGTGCACGGAGCCTCATGTCCACGGGAGCAGAGGACCAATAATGCAAATTCCCGTTTCTTGACATTCGATGGCTTTAAAGCCCGTAATACGGAGCTCATGACCGAAAATAACTCTGCGACGTTACACCCCCACGAAGCTTTTGAATGTTGGTAGTGTGATCTGTTGTTACTCAAAGTCTGATTCTGTACAATATATAGTGAAGACATCTATGGTTCACATCAGCTCTGCCGCGGCCATTGGCAGTGTCCAAACAGTGCCTGCCAGATTGGGACTTTGGGGGTGGATCGAATGGTGCCAGTTGACCAACAGACCGATGAGGTACAGGCACAGATCCTTCATTTGGTATGTATTTAGATAAGCACAGCCTGTGACTGCAGACCCCATGATGTGAAGACAGCTTCAGTGCCCTTGAAGGGGCCAGTGAAGCTAGCCAAGCTTAATCTGGCGCCCTTACAGCCGTGCAATGTACAAGTGCGTGGAGGAGCTTGTTGAAGACTCCGTCCAGCCGGACATGCAGTATGAGTATGATCGTTGAATGTCGTCAGTCGACGGTCTTGCCTTTAATCACGCCAGATCCCAATTGTCCTTTCCGCTTTTTTACCATCAGTTGTTTTGTTGAAAACAACACGCATCATGGGGTATATTGTGTTGAGCAATGCAAGCAAAGGAAGACCACCCAAACGAAAGAAAAAAAATATCCTGATCCAATAACGATCAGAACTTCAGGGTCTTAGGCTTCTCCCAGGTAAAGCTTTGATCGGTGAAATGACCATTCTTGGCAGTTTTGCAGTAGATGGGCCTCGTCAAGTCCAATTCCTTGACAATGACGCCTGGTCGCATATCGAAGTTTGCCTTGACGATGTCGACCAATTCGTCGGAGCTTTTGTCTGATGTGCCATAAGTCTCGACAAACAACGACAATGGCTCAGCAACACCGATGGCGTATGACAATTGAACCAGCGCCCGACGTGCCAGCTTTGCATGGACCAAAGACTTGGCAACCCATCTGGCAAGGTAAGCTGCTGACCTGTCGACTTTGGAGTAATCTTTGCCGGAGAAAGCGCCTCCGCCATGGGCACCCCACCCGCCATATGTGTCAACAATGATTTTTCGCCCAGTGACGCCAGCGTCACCTTGCGGTCCGCCGATGATAAACAGCCCAGAAGGTTGAATCTAAGTGGGTTAGCCATGGTTGAGGGATACATGCTTGGTGGTACGTACATGGTAGACAGTCCTCTCATCCAGATAGTGGCTTGGAATGACCTTTTGGATGATCTTCTCTTTGATCTCTTTTCGCAGCTTCTCGGTGGTGATGGCCTCGCTATGCTGTGCGCTGACGACGACTGTGTCCACTCGTTTTGGAACAACGGCACCGCCATCATTCTCATATTCAATGGTGACTTGAGTCTTGGTGTCCGGTCGGAGCCAAGGTATGCTACCGTCATTGCGGGCATCGGTCATAGCCTTGTTGAGCTTGTGGGCAAACAGGACGGTCAATGGTAGGTATTCCGGGGTCTCGTCAGTAGCGTAGCCGAACATTATGCCCTGATCGCCAGCGCCCAGCTTTTCCAGCGCTTGGTCAAGCTGAAGGCCCTGTGCGATGTCTGGGGATTGCTGCTCGATGGCGACCATAACATTGCAGGTCTTGTAGTCGAACCCCTTACTCGAATCATCATAGCCAATGTCTTTGATGGCGCCGCGAATGATTTTCTGATAGTCCAGTCTGGCATTGGTGGTGATCTCACCAAACACCATGATCATGCCAGTCTTGGTGGCGGACTCACATGCCACCTTTGACAATGGATCTTCCGCAAGACAAGCATCGAGAACAGCATCAGAGACTTGATCACAGATCTTGTCGGGATGGCCTTCTCCGACGGACTCCGAGGTGAAGAGGAAGGTGCTGGGCTTTTTTACTCCATTGCTACCATTGATCCCATGGTCGCCATTGACCCCGTCGGCTCCGCTGACACCATTGGCACCGTTGACGCCATTGATACCGTTGACGCTCGGCATCCCATCCAGGTCATTGATACCGCTCATGTTGACTGTTGGTGTTTCGTGTCTGGATGTCTAAGCGAGATTCTTGTCTCAACAATTGATATGGTGGGACGAGGTTGGCTCGTGCAAGGACTTGTCGTTTACTGCTTCTAGTTGCCTTCAAGATTGACGAGCTCAGAGTGAGACGAAGACAAGAGGGATGTAAAGGAAGAGAAGGAATTCGGCACAAAAACGTGGCAGAAATAGGTGTTTCGGACCTATTTGTCTGACTCGGTGAGACGAGGACTTTTTGGGGCTGTGGATCGCGTCATCTTCGGCCCCCGGACAAAAGCCGCTAACCAACTTTGAGCCGGCTCGGGCTCTCTCGTCTCCGTCAATATTTGTGTTGCACATGCAAACGCTTGTGCGACGCAACGGAGAAGAGAATTGGTCTGTCGTTGCCCTTGTCCTTCAAGATGAGCAAGTTCGGGACCATTGTGATGGGGCCGGCTGGTGCCGGTAAGGTGTGCGCAATTCTTTACACGATCCAGCAGACCTGGTCTGATATACGAGGACCTCACAGACAACCTTTTGTTCCGCCTTGATCAATCACCTCCGAATTAACAAGCGATCATGCTTCTATGTCAATCTCGATCCGGCTGCCGAGGACTTCACTTATGAGCCTGATTTAGACATCAAGGACCTGATCTCCGTTGAAGATGTTATGGAGGAAATGAGCTTGGGCCCTAACGGTGGACTCATATGTTGCTTTGAGTGAGTAGCCAGATCCGCGCCCTGAGTCCTGGGGCTTACGATGCCGAAGATTTCTCCTGCAGAACCTCGAATTTCTGACGGAGAAATTGGACAATATCACCGAAGAGTATCTCATCATATTCGATATGCCCGGTCAAATAGAACTTTACACGCACATACCGATTATTCCTCAACTGGTCTCCTACTTTCGGACGTCTCTCAACATCAATCTTTGCGCTACCTATCTTCTCGAGTCCACCTTTGTCATCGACCGCGCCAAATTTTTTGCAGGCACCCTGTCAGCAATGAGTGCCATGATAATGTTAGAGCTGCCTCATGTCAACGTGATGAGTAAGATGGACCTTGTGAAAGGAAAGATGAGCAAACGGGAGCTTAGGCGCTTCACCGAGCCGGATGCTTCGTTGCTCGATGATGACCCAGCTGATACGCAAGCACCTTCTGGGAACTCTACCGACCCAGACCCTCTTGCACGGGATTCTTTGATGGGTGGAACGAGCTTCAAACGTCTGAACCACGCTGTTGCAAACATGATAGATGATTTCAGTATGGTCTCTTTCTTACAGCTGGACGTGCAGAAAGAGGACAGTGTTGGGGCTATTTTGAGCTATATCGACGATACGGTTCAGTATCATGAGGCGCAGGAACCTAAAGAGCCCAATGACGAGGTCGACTATGATTACGGCGACACCGACATGGGTTGACCCTACCGTCAAGCATAGCTTCAGATCCAAGGGTCTGTGATCATCGTATCGAACAGTCTCCAGTCCTTAGGCTATGGAACCACAACCGCGAATGCACTTCATTGCACCACGACTGAAAGTCTCAGCCGAAGGCTCGCAGCAATAGCGCCATCCTCAGCCACTTCATACGGGAGATTGCTAGAAGTCGACCGCATGAGTAAACGAGCTGTTGGGACGTTCCACTACCAACGGGAATCAAACCCCCGTTTTGCCAGGGGGCAGTGCGACCGAACGAGGAGTAACAGGAAAAGACAGCGTGGACACGCTCCCGCTCAGCCGTTACGACATCAAATCGCGTGATGAACAGGAGTCTCGACCAGACATGAACCAAATCAAAAGCAATCAATGACCAAGTGTTCTCGCCTGACGCCTCGCTAGCGGGAGGTATCCTGTTCACTCTTCGGTCAATCGGCAGCGCATCAGTCGCCATCACCACCCGGCTCCTCGCGTCCTGCCCCTTCTGCCAGCTGTCGCTTGTCCTATCCTATCGGCCTCGTATCTGCTCCCTCTCGCTTTTCTGTTCCCAACCTTCTGCCCCTCATCACCGAGTCCCTCCAGCAGGCCATACACCCATGCGAAATCCTCAACACTCTGCTCCAGCCCCCTGTTCCACACATACACCCCCACACCCAGTATTGTTGCGTACATCCCCAGCCTGATGGCCAAACCGATCCAATAGATGATGGCCCGTCGCATGTAATCCAGTGCTTTCACGGAGAGGAAAAGGACAACGGCGAGGCCAATAATGGTGAGGACATCCGGAGAGTCGGAGGATAGACTCCTAAGGGCGGCATTCGTGAGGGTGTAGAGGGGGTAGAGCGTGGGGAAGAGGTAGCGGTAGAAGTAGGACTGCGTCAGGAGGAGGAAGCGGTAGATGGGCGCAATGTAGGGGTGGTAAGTGGTGTTGTAGCTGTTGTAGAGGTAGTACAGCTGCGGAATGTAGCCTTGCATCATGTCAGCAAGCTGATAGAGCCGTAGTTGAGTGGTAAGGATGACTGACCTTGGAGAAAGTCCATCTTGTCTACCGGCGCAATTGTTGAATGAATGGAAGGGAGGGACGAGGAGATGAAATCAAATCAGAACGAAAGGGAAGTTCCGTCCCTCTTCATTCACGAGAACGTCCTGTGTGTCACATCAGGATCGTGTCAAGACATGTGACAAGAAGGTTCGAGAGTGCTACCATCACGTCAAGCTGCGTGGAAATGTTATCCGTCCATGTCGTAGGAACGAGGGAACCTTGGAAGATGCTGAGTTCCCCACAAGCGCCGCGCATCAGGGGCCGGGAGGCTGGCCGGAAAGCCTCCCGGGCCCAAAACAAAAAAAATCTACTGCCGGGACTGCGACCTTCGTTCGTGCTCCACCCCACAGAATCATTACAATTCTCGACTTGATAATTATGGATTATCAGGTAAGTCTATGGGATGCACTGCATTTTAAGCTTCTCAGATGTATCTAACACCCACAGAACAGAGCCGGGTCTAAGTTCGGCGGTGGCGGGGTCGCCTCGTCCAGCTCCACCAACGCCGACCGCCGCGAACGTCTCCGCAAGCTCGCCCTCGAAACCATCGACCTCGACAAAGACCCTTATTTCTTCAAAAACCACGTCGGCTCCTTCGAATGCCGGCTCTGCCTCACCGTCCACCAGAACGATGGCTCCTACCTCGCCCACACCCAGGGTCGCAAGCACCAGACCAACCTCGCCCGTCGCGCAGCCCGCGAGCAGAAGGAGGGGCGCGCCAACGATCCCATGCTCGGGGTGAACATGGGCGTGGCGGTCCGTCGAAATGTCGTCAAGATCGGGCGGCCAGGGTACAAAATCACGAAAACACGGGATCCCTTGACCAGGCAGCTGGGGTTGCTCTTCCAGCTGCAATATCCGGAAATCTCGCAGGGGGCGGTGCCGAGGGTGCGCTTCATGTCGGCTTACGAGCAGAAGGTGGAGGATCCGCCCGACAAGAATTATCAGTACTTGCTCGTGGCCGCGGAGCCGTATGAGACGTGCGGGTTCAAGCTGCAGGCGAGGGAGGTGGATCGGCGGGAGGGGAGGCTGTGGACGTGGTTCGATGAGGATAGCAAGGAGTTCTGGATACAGGTGCTCTTCAAGACCGAAAGAGAGGAAAGGTATAGTGGTGTGCCTGGATTGGCGCCAAGTGGGCCAAGGAGGTAGAATCTGGGGCAGGCGAGGGTCTAGGCGTAAGCACTTCCATGGGGGTTTGCAAGAAATAACAACTACATGAGGCAAAAGACAGTCTCCAGGCGCACGGAATGGATCCGGAATATACCCATTGGAAGGAGGATGCTTCCATAGCTCGTCCTGCCCGCTTCATACAGAGACCGCCGAGCCAAACGCTGCAAATGCAATGCCATCCATCTCGTCCGGCAATATCATGACTCAATGCTATTCCCTCCCTGGAACGGAGAGCCGCTTCATCTCTCGTTCAGTGAATCATCGAAAGGATCTCCAAACTCCTCTGCAGGATATGATCAGCAAGTTGTGTGGTGACCGCGTTTGTGGTGAAGCGACTCACTAAGGCTGAATGACTTGTGCTCCAATTGATTCCAAGCCCGCTGCCATTCATCCCGCGCTTTTTTGTTATTCCAGCTTGCTCCCGGCACGAACGTATCTCGCCCCATCCTCTCCTGCCCAACGCTAGCACCCTCTTCTTCGACAGCATCCATGAGCTCCTCGAGTCCGTCGTTCGGAGAGGTTTGAGTCTGGGAGGCTGGAGGAGATGATGGCTCTATTGGGAAACTTCCGGAAGATGCAAGGGCGCCTGAAGATTGTTCTGCGCCAGCTTTGGGGAACATGGCATCCTGTGATGATTCGTCAGGCGATGAACGGGACCCCATTTGGCTGTCGCCGTCAAGGTCAAGAGCTTCTTTTTGCTCTAGATTCTCAGTTGTCAGATTCCATGTCCATACGATTGGTGTTGAGGGAAAGGCCAGGTTTCATACTTGACATTAAAGACTCGTGCTTGCGCAGTGACTGTCACGCTCGGTAACAAACAGATCAATGAAGTGACTGGAGTCGGCGGCCAACGGTCGTGTCCCATTTGCAGGGTCAAGGTTGCGGAGTAAAAAGCCACAGCCGCGATCAATCTCCCTAAAGCCGCCCACGAACCCGGCTAAAGACCCCGCCAATCGCCCTTCAGGACCCACTATTACCAGACCCGGATGACTTTTCCTCCCACTTCAAACTCGCACCTCTGGGTAAACGTTCTCTTTCGGCTGCTGCATAGGATCGTCTGTTTCGCCTTTGCCACCTCAACAGCCTCTGTCTCAGCTGCAGCAGCCGCTATTGGCCTCTAAGTCGACAAATCCATTCGTTCAACCGACTTGGCTGGCATTTGCACCAACGCAAAAGTACCAGAGGAAGACGCAGGCTGTTACAGGCAGACGCAGGCTATCAAAGGAAGACGCAAGAGTAATAAACAACTTCTGCCTCGAAATCATCAGAAGTGATGTCAAAGAAGGCAGATGCGTGGGATGACGACTGGATCCAGAAGGCAGATGTGGGTCACCTTCACCACAAGCGTGACTCTCCGCTTGCCTGACACAATTCTTCTAGTCTCAGCCGGCGACTCCAAAACCAGCCCCGTCCGCCGCAAAGCTTTCCAAGCAGGAGCGCCGAGCCAAACAAGCCGAGTTCAATAAGCAGATATGGCAAGATGCGTGAGTGGCCTTCTGCCCTAGAGCATGTCAGATCGACTGCTAACGTCTCTCAGTGAGAAAGAACAGGAGGACAATTACTTCCTCAAAGCCCATGATGTTGTCCCGCTCAAGTCCGAATTCAAGCCCACCATGAAGGTCCTCAGTCGCAAACCAAACGCCAAGACCGGAACCACTCTCGACGGGATTGGGCAGCTGAACCTCGAGGACGACGATGATGAAGATGATGATGCAACCAAAATTGTCTTGACACCTGAACAGCAAAAGGAAAAGGCCCAGCGTGAGAGGGAAGAGAAAGCCAAGGCTTACGAGCAACGACGGCGCGAGCTCTTCGGTAACGGCGACAATAATCGGAACGGGCCGGCATCAAGCAGGAAAACGGGGCCGGGCAGTCCCCGGAATCAAAGCAGAGCAAACAGAGGCAACAACAATGACAGCAGGCCTTCATCTGCGGCCAGTTCCAGAGCCCGCCCCCAGCTTTTCGACCCAAGCGAGTCAGCGAAACCTGATTTCATGCGGCCGCAGAGGGAGGATCAACCAAGCGAGATGCAGCCCATTCGCCAACCTATCATGCCTAATGCCAGCGGACAAAAAGGCTTTGGCTTTGCCAGCCGAGGCGGCCGCACAGCTTGAACCGACTCTGACCGAAGGTCAAGACTAAGGAGTGGCGCCAGTAGAGTAGAAGGCTACTCGGAGCAGCTCCAACATGGAACGTCGTCTGCTAGCACCGACGTCACACGGTGCAACGAGAGTCCTCGGGCAAGCCACGAGTGGAAGCCCGCACCCACAGACAGTCCTCTCCAGAGATGGGAGGGCTCTCGAAGCCTGGAAGAAGGCTTGTAAGGGTGGGCCTACGATAGGTCTCATCAGAGACCGCTTCCCCTTACATAAGGCTATAACAAGCCTGTGAGCTCGGTCCAGTGCTTGGGGCGATAGAGCATCGTCCAGGGCCTCTCCTTTGAGGCCTCTTCACAATCTTGCAGGAAACCAAAATCTACATGACAAACACTCTGAAGACTTGGTGGTGGGTCACAGAATGGCACAGGACCCCGAGCATGGGCTTGCTTAGGCGGATCCGTGTCCGAAGCATGGGGGCTAGCATTGCTCACTTCGACTTGCTGTAAGGCTAGCCGTGAAAGGCTTCGAATATCTCAGCATCTCAAGGGCGAACGCCGTCATCGGAGGCCAGGATCGACGCTGCTCAATGAGATGAGCTGCCATCAGCAGCAGCGAGAACCCAGTACCTATCTACAACGGTCTCAAGTCGTGCGTTGAAGGACGTATCATTGTTCGCTGAGTTGAACGGAGCAGAGGACTTGCGTTCACGGTAGGATCCCTTGGAAATCCTATGAAGAGACGGCGACTCTGCGGGCATCTGCTGTAAGCAGCATCCAAGGCAATTTTGATGGCCCACAATATGCTATGCTGAAGTCTCAAGAAGATCAAAATAAGCTTGGACAGGGTATCATTTCAGAAAAACCAAGTTTGTATCCATCTAGATATTCTACCATGCATGCATCCGAGCGAAACTTTTTCTTACCATTTTGACGCCACCTCCAGTGCCCTCTCGTTCTCGCCTCCGCCAACCTTTCCCACATCGCTTTCCACTGCCCGATAAGTCGTCCTCATCAGCTTTTCAAGGGGGATCCCCGTCGTTTGCTCCCAATGCTTCAATGTTTCATGAATGTATCTCGGAGAAATGCCATTCACCTCATCGCCGTAATCATCATTTGCAAAATTTCCATCCATGTTGGGGTCCCCAATTGCATCACCCATCCCAACCCCTTCATCCTCTCCTTCGCTCCCGGATGACATGGAGAAGTACGCCTCATCCACTTTCCCCAACCATTCCTTCTGCGCCAGCGCCCCCTCGACCGTCTTGCCCTTAGCAGTCTGCCCGGGCAGATCATCCACCTTGATCTGCCCGCCACCATTGGTGCACCCGCCGGGACACGCCATCACCTCCACGTATGCATAGTCCAGCCCACCGGACCCCCCGCCCTTGGACGGCAATTTGCTGCTGCGGGCACCGGGCATGCGGCTTTTCTTCGCGGGCGCCATCTTGCGGACGAGGTTCTGGATGTTGTGGAAGCCGTAGTAGCGGGCTGCTTTGAAGAGGGGCGGCTGCTGCTGCTGCTGCTGCTGATGCGGGGTAGTAGAGGAGTCCGCTGAAGGGGTGATGGTGTATTCGACCACGTCGGCGTTGCGGCCGCGGGTGGTGGTGAGCTGGCTGCCCGGGTGGAGTGCGAGTTGTGTTTGGAGGATGTGGTGGAGGTAGCCGCCTGAGCTGCCGGCTTCGGGCGAGGCTTTGTTTCGGCGTCGTGTTCGTCTTTTGTGGATGGGATCGCCAGGGTAGAAGAAGGCCTCGAACGTAGGGTCAGGAAAAGATGCTCGGGGCGGTGGGTGGCGAGGGAGGTTGGGGAAGCTGATGCCGCGCGTATCAGCCAGCATGAGCAGCTCCCGGGCCGTGATGACGCAGTCGACGTCGCGGGTAGGCGGCAAGATGTCGTTTGCTGAAGGGTCGCTTCGCCAGAAGGTGTCCGTCAGCTCTTCACGGGAGGCCTCCAGCTTCTTGTCGAAGCACGGCATCACTGCAACATGCCATATCTGATCCGGTCGGACACTGAGTTGTCTGCTTATTACAGATTTGAAAAGAGTTCCCGTGAGCGCCTGAGGTGATTTGAGGGGCGAAAGGTGGGGGAGGATGTGCGGGTGTTGCTTTTCAGCATAGCATATCCAGCCCGGGCAGGCTGAGCTGATGATCGGCCACTTGGGTAAGGTGTTTGAAGAATTACCGGCAGATCGTGGTTGAGTGGCCTCTTCAGCGCCGGCGACTAGACTTACTTCACGCATAGCATTGGTGTCCAGAACCCATTTGAATGCATTCCCGTATTTCCCCCCTTTTGAGAGACCGTCTGGGCCCGCCAGCAGTTGTTGGATCATACATCCTGCCTCCCTTTCGGATACATCATACGTTGCGGCTATGCTAGCCCTGACTTGCGGGCTCACACTTGCCACAAAAATCTTTCCTTCCGTGTCAAGCACATTGAGGACTTCGGCATGAGACTGCAAGGAGACCAGTATGGCTTCTGCGGAGGTTACGCATCCCGAACAGGCTAGGCAGTCGGTCAATGATATCTGAGCAGGAGCGTTCGCCCCTTGTAGTTGGCCATCTTTGACGACTTCATAAGAGCTGCTGGCGTCCGGCCGCTGTTTGGGGAGTGTTTCAATGGGCTTGATGCATGCAACTCCGGGCGAAATGAAATCGTTGAGATCGTCGGCAGAGAGAATCGCCGACATTCCCTAGGTCAGACAGTGAAAGGGTAGGCTTAGGATGAAGAAAAGACATTTGTGCTGGCGAGATTGCAACCCGATAACGATATGGAAACAGTGTCCGATGTTTTGTCATAGTGGCGACAGGCGAATATTGGGAAATTCAATCTGGGAAGTCTGAGATTGGCTGGCTAGGCGCGGTAGCCGCCCAATGGGTAACCGCCCCAAGCCGCCCACTGGGTAGCCTTGCATTTGCCAAAGACAAAGGCCCAGAATTTCAAAGGTTGATATCGCAGCTGCAGCGGGAGCCATTTTAGTCGATTGGACGCATGCATTGATAAGATCTTATGTGAAAGTATCAAGCGAAGTGTCTCGGGGTTTCTCGCGTGCTGAAACATTGGGTATCAATAAATCAATAAAGGTGAGCATCAGGTAACGTAAGGGCGTTGATAGGCAGGATTTATACTCCTTGTTTTTCCTGATTGAGTCATTTGTTTGTCATTGAGGAATCTGTTCTACATTACCAGGCCCAGCCTGAGTCATCGAGATGCTCCAGACTTTATTCTTGAAAGACAACTCGAAGCCGTAATCAGTCTGGGAATCAGCGTTTGCGTGTACCACCATGATATCAATATCGCCCTTGTTGAAGAAGCTCATAGCTCGTTCACCAATCGATGAGCTTGAGCTTACGACTGCTCGAGAATCACTGCCCTATGATAGCGTCGATTTACAACCTCGGCACTGTCTTCTCATTGGTCTGTTGAAGGCACATGGCTACTCATTGAATGCCAGCGAGTCCGGAATGTTGGATGACATGCTGGACGATGAAGAACAAGTAACTTCCGATGGCATGCCTGCAGTCTCCATAGCAAGCCTTCTCAAGCTTCTGATTCACAAAGGAAGGGTTCTACCAGATTCTATAGCAGTCGCCGTTGCTTTCATTTTTGATAACAAGCTTTCCACCTCACAATGCGCCCTGTTGCTAGGCCTCTTGGCCTACACGGGATATGACAAAGATCCCCAAGTACTTGCGAAGACTGGCAGGACGATGAGAGCTGCGGCCGATCAGATTGACCGTCAGGAGCTGCGCACGGCGGTCGGCAGAGCCTCCCGTGCTTTCGGGAGGTACGAAGGAGGTCTTTGCGACATTGTTGGTACGGGAGGTGATGGTCATTCAACATTCAATGTTTCGACAACGGCTTCAATCGTTGCGTCGTCCATTTTGCTCCTGAGCAAGCACGGCAACAGAGCTTCTTCCTCCACATCCGGATCAGCAGACCTACTCCAGGCTATCCAACCCAAAGGGCCAATCATAGAGGCCGTCACCGCGCAGACGCTTCCAAAGCTGTATGGAAAATCTTCATACGCCTTTCTCTTCGCTCCCATCTTTCACCCTGGCATGGGATTCGTTGGAAAAGTACGCAAAGACCTTGGCATTAGGACCATATTCAACGTGTTGGGTCCACTAGCGAACCCCGCGGAAGGACAGATAGAAGCGCGTATTGTCGGCATAGCGGAACAGAGAATGGGACCGATATTCGCCGAGGCTTTAAGCTTGACTGGAGCAGAGAAAGTGATGGTGGTTTGTGGGGCCGAAAACCTTGACGAAATCAGTTGCGCTGGCAAAACAAATTGCTGGAATGTGGTCGATGGCAAAGCGTCTCCAAAGATTGAGACCTTCGAACTGGAACCGGCCGATTTTGGCCTCCGCACGCACCCCCTTTCTGACGTGGCTGGTGGCAAGTCTCCATGCGAGAATGCCACGATCCTGATAGACCTGCTTGAAAACAGACTCAACACGAATCACCCAATACTAGATTTCGTGTTGCTGAACACCGCTGCGCTCTTGGCTGTATCCGGCGCTTGCGAAGACCCTTTGGAGGTTCCGCAGGATGGTGACTCAGGTGTCGTGATCAAGGAACGGGGACCGGGGGGCCAGCGATGGAAAGAAGGTGTCCGGCTTGCAAGAAAAGCAATAGAAAGCGGCAAGGCGCTGGACTCTTTGCGCAAATACATTGAGGCAACTCATAGCTTGCAGACGAGATGACATCGATCTTTGCATTCACCGTTCGTCTGAACCCTCTTTCGTCCCGTGTTGTTGGGTTTCCTCCTGCGCCCTTGATTTCTCCACTCTCTCTCCGTTGTGTTGCAATATGATTTGTTCTGCCTGCCCTTGCGCTCTGTGAATATCTGGCTATTGCGGAGTCATACCATAATGCATGAAGGCAATTTAGATAGTAGCCCTCATCAATAGTGTTGTCATCTTGCCTCAAATTGCACCATTCTGGTGATGTAGTAATCAGCACTTTCCGTTCATTGGTTGAGGATACAGCAGCTGGCTACTCACCTCTTGGTCCTTTCCTTGTAAAGTACTCTATGGCCGCACTCCTTACAACGTATCGGGTCTCCTTTCTTCAGGGCCACTTTGTTGTTGCACTCTCCGCAGAGGTACTGTGTTAGTGGCCCAGATGCATCTGTCGCACCCTGACTCCCAAAGCCGGATCCTTGGCTGTTGAGAGTAGGAGGCACGTAGCCTTCGCGAGACATAGTTTTACGAGACACCTGCTGTTTTGCAAGATGAAAGTGCGTGTAGAGTCGCCTTTTGCTATGTGGATGGCGAAGAAAGAAGGGCGCACAAAGCGCAACTTTGAGGTTCGTTTTTGAAGACAAGGAGTTGAAGCCTAGTGTTAGGGCACACTTCTATTCCCGAGGCTGGGCGAAAGCATCATATCACGTTCTACTTGCAAGGGTATCACTCGTCGCTGCTTTAGATTTTACGAAGCCTAGCACGGTAGGTTTTGATGCAGGTTGTATAACTTCACCTCATTACCCGACCATGCGTCTGTCACTTGAATAGTCTGAGCACTCAGTCAAACTTTCTTGTCGGGCGTCAGTCGTGCCTAGCAGAAACATAATTCAATCTTAGAACAGAGGCGAATATGACGAGCCTTAAACGGCACGCAGACCCTGATCTCAGCGATATTTCAAGTAAAGTCTTTGTCAGGTCAACCAGAAATGGCAGGGTACAGAAAATTGTACGAGAGCTGTACCTGAGAAAGGATATACCTTGTTCAAGTAGACTGTGCTCAATCTGCCTCGCCAACGCTCCAACAGATGCCAGTGGAAATGGTGGGCAATCATCATGAGCTTTCCAGAATGTGTGAGCTGATGTCGCTGAAGTCACGCCATTCGTATTGTCAGAGAAGCCAGCAGGCACGCGGAATTATCCAACAGGACACTATCTCATGCCAGATACGAATGCT
The DNA here is from genome assembly GCA_003073195.1 of Ramalina intermedia. NCBI lineage: Eukaryota > Fungi > Ascomycota > Lecanoromycetes > Lecanorales > Ramalinaceae > Ramalina > Ramalina intermedia. The sequence goes on along the minus strand of PEKF01000191.1, from coordinate 191,017 downwards.
TTGCTGAACGGCATGGATCTTTTCGAGCAAGCGTCCGGCTTTCGCGACGTTGTAATTTTGCAAACTGTGCTTGAAGAACTTCGAAATCGTTCTTTGCCCCTTTTCAATCGTGTCGTGGCTTTGACGAAGAGTGAGGATAAGCGAGTCTATCTGTTCTTCAATGATTTTAGGCAGGAGACTTACGTTCTACGCGAGCCAAATGAATCCATCAACGACCGTAATGATAGAGCAGTCCGTCGGGCAGCTTCCTGGTATGCTGCACATGTTCGTAAAGCCGTTGAGATCGGAAGGGTTTCGAAGCAGGCCCCTGAGATCATCATGCTCAGCGATGACAGAGAGAATTTGCGAAAGGCCAAAGCTCAATTTGTCAAGGCCTGCACTCTGTCCGAATATGTATCAGGTCTGGAGGATGCTGACAAACTGCTCGACATGATAAACACCTCCCGCTATGATCATATATCACAGGGTGGGACTTCCGAGCAGATCTATCCGGAATACTATTCACTGTCTAAAATGAAGACTGGGCTGAAGGATGGAACCCTACATCAAGGCATATTCAATGTCTCACCATACAATTACTTGGAAGGCACCGTACACGTCCCAGCATTTGACAAATCCTTGCTAGTTCTTGGTCGAGAGAGTAGCAACCGAGCAGTCTCTGGCGACGTGGTCGTTGTCGAGGTGCTACCGAAAGGCCAATGGAAAGCGCCTTCTGTCAAAATTGTAGATGAGGAGAGCTTAAACAAGAATGAGAACGCAGAGACGGTGGAGGGTGAGAGTGAGGCTGTCGTCACTGAACAGGAGCGCAGGGCCTTGCAGGAAGAGGTCAAGCGAACCCAAGGGAAGAGTGGCGAAGGCCGATCACAACCTACTGCCAAAGTCGTTGGCGTCATCAAGCGAAATTGGCGTCAATATGTGGGCCATATCGATGCAAAGTCGACATCTGAGGGTCAGCAAAGCAGACGGCAACAGACAGTGTTTCTACTGCCGATAAATAAGCGAATACCCAAAATTCGATTACGCACACGGCAGACAGAGGGTCTAGTGGGTAGACGAATTTTGGTGACGATTGACGCGTGGGAGCAAGACTCCAGATATCCAGTCGGGCACTTCGTCAGGTCCCTAGGCGAATTGGAAACCCAGGAAGCGGAGACCGAAGCGCTGCTGCTCGAATATGATGTTCAGTACCGTCCATTCCCCAAAGCAGTGCTAGATTGTCTTCCTGAGGAAGGTCACAATTGGAAAGTTCCTATCAGCACGGATGACCCTGGCTGGAGGGGTCGGCGTGATCTCCGTGATTTGCTGATATGTAGCATTGATCCCATTGGATGTCAGGATATAGATGACGCTCTTCACGCCCGCAAGCTTCCCAATGAGAACTATGAAGTAGGTGTACACATTGCAGATGTGTCAAATTTTGTCAAGCCAGGAAACGCAATGGACGCCGAGGCTAGTCAACGAGGAACGACGGTGTATCTTGTTGACAAGCGTATCGATATGTTGCCCATGCTTTTGGGCACCGATCTCTGCTCTCTCAAGCCGTACGTTGAAAGATTTGCCTTCTCCACAATCTGGGAAGTTACACCGGAGGCCAAGATCGTTTCCTCGACTTTCACGAAATCTGTCATCAAGTCGCGAGAAGCCTTCAGCTATGAGCAGGCGCAGCTTCGAATCGATGATAGGTCCCAGAAAGATGACCTGACGAATGGCATGCGTGTACTGCTGGCATTGTCGAAGAAGCTCAAGGCTGCCCGCATGGACGCCGGTGCCCTCAACCTAGCTTCCCCAGAAGTGCGTGTTCAAACGGACAGCGAGACATCTGACCCAGTAGATGTCAAGACCAAAGAGCTTCTCGATACCAATTCGCTGGTGGAAGAATTCATGCTTCTCGCCAACATCTCCGTCGCTACAAAGATCCACCAAGCCTTTCCACAAACAGCCCTCCTCCGCCGCCACGCCTCCCCACCATCCACCAACTTTGAGCAGCTCTCCAATCAGCTGACCGTCAAACGCAACCTCCGGCTCTCCACAGCCTCCTCGAAGGCCCTTGCAGACTCCCTCGACAAATGTATCGACCCCAACGAACCCTTCTTCAACACCCTGATCCGCATCCTCGCCACCCGGTGCATGATGTCTGCCGAGTACTTCTGCAGCGGCACGCAGTCATACGACGATTTCCGACACTATGGCCTCGCCTCGGAGATCTACACCCACTTCACGTCCCCGATCCGCCGGTACGCGGATCTCGAGGCTCACCGGCAGCTGGCTGCTGCGATCGGCTATGAGCAGCTCGACGCGAGTCTGCTGAGCAAGCAGAAGTTGGAGGAGGTGTGCAAGAACATCAATGTCCGGCATCGGAACGCGCAGATGGCGGGGCGGGCGAGTATCGAATACTATGTCGGGCAAGCGCTGAAGGGGCAGGTGATCGTGGAGCCGGGATTCGTGATGCGGGTGTTTGAAAATGGGTTTGTGGTGTTTGTGCCCCGATTTGGAATTGAAGGCTTGATCCGGCTGCGGGACATGGCGACGCCGGAACCGAAGGGAGTGTTTGATGCGGATGAATATGCGCTCACTATTGAAGGGGGTAGTGTGGGTAAGCCGATCAGGATCGATTTGTTCCAGAAGGTAAATGTCCGCATCAGCGACTACAAGGAGGGAGGCACAGGCAAGAGGAAAGTCAAGATGGAACTCGTTTGATAGAGCATACTACAGACACTATACGGACCAATTTGATTGAATACTATGTAACGGGATTGATCATCATGGAGCCTACCCTAGACCTACTCAAACAGGACATAGCCTTTGAGATCAGCTCAGGCTTCTGGCACATAACACTCCCGATACACCCTCCAAAAATCATTTAAGATCCATTCGTCTAAGGTCAGACAATCATGCGGGAAGATACCCAATAGATAGGCCTTCAATCTGAAAACCAGAGTCGTAATGACGAGCATTCCAAGAAGCTCCATCGTGACAACATCCGCCTAGACAGACACGCCGTTCATCATCCCCAACTGTTCACTCTCGTCGGCGGTCAGCACCATCCACGGACTCCCACAAAAACAATTCCTCGCCAACAAGCTGAGGACATTATTCTGCGTCCTCTGCGGCAGCACATCGTCCACAAGGGAGCAACACCTCGTGCACCGTCTCAGATCGGTATCTTTGCGCAACAGCGCCTTCGTCATCGCGTTGACCGGGTGTTTCAGATTTTGCTTTCGCGTGTAGATGTCATCCGTGAGTGCCAGTCTCGACATATCCGCCAGGTATAGCTCTGCTTCGTTGACCTCTTCCTGGAGGTTCAGAACCGTCTGGAAGAGGAACTCTTTGACCGGCTCGAGGAGTCTCTGCGGGATCTCGGCGTGAGTCAGGATTTGGCTCTCTGCAGCTTTGCGATCGGCGTCCGAGGTATTGAGGGTTTGATGGGTGGCCTTGACGCTGCCGTCAATCTGGGCAAGGATCTTCTCAACGAGACCAATGCGCACGGGTGCCTTTTGCAGGATGTTGTCCAGCTCCCGGTAGACGGTGCCCAGAGGGGTTGGACCGACGTGTCTCCGGCCTTCTGTGGCGACGATGTTCACGCACGTGCAGCAGTATCTTGTTATTGATCGAAAGACGGAGCTGAAGAGCAAGAGAAGGGCGGGTGAGTGAGCTTGCCGTACTAAGATGGCCGTCAGTAGCAAGCCATCATTCGCGGACGGTAGGGTGAGGCTTACGGCTTTGGTTGATCAAGTTGACATCGACGTGCTCTGGATTCATGGCCGCGTCTTCAAAGCTTCTCCGGAGAGAGAAGACCTCGTCGATGATGAAACTGCTCAGAGAAACCAGCCATGAGGCAAAGGGCAGCAGAAAAGCAATAACTTCTAGCAAGAGTCAGCACCCCACTCACGACATGTTGTACGGCATTGAGAGCTGACCTGGCTTGTTGAGCTCGCTCTCATTGTTCGGTGGTTTCTTCGACACCATGAATGAGAAAGTGAGAGCAAAATGTTTCAACTCGAGTAACGTCAGGGCCATCATGCCTGGTATGGGTCGAAGAACCCTCACGCCTGAAAAGCCGACTGCTGCTTGCATACTTAGGCCCCGCTGGAAGAAAGCGTTCCTCTTAAGTTGGTCGGGTTCGTCAGTGAGACCGTAGTCGAGCCAAACGCCCAGCACACTATATACTCGATTCACCATTACGTTATTGAAGGCGCTGCTACTATTGAGCGAAGGCGTGAAATCTGGGTTCAGCTGTTGATTGAGGAAGTGGTTCATGAACAGTTGCACGGTGGCGAGGACGTCATCCGCCGTCGTTGGGGTCATGCTTGTAGCTGAAGGAGCTCGGAAAGCAATAGCTAGCTGTGTGACGAAGGCATCATTGATATCTGCGAGAGTAGCTGGATATGATGCTTAGCATCGAACGGAATGGACTGCACATTGGAACCCACACTCAGAGAGGGAATTACTTCCATTTGGGTCGAGATACTGCATCAGCACGATTGCTGGGAAATGGCTTTCATCGATCGAGATCTTGGCGCAAAAATTGGGAGACATAGCAGCGTGCAAACCTGTATCGTCAGAAAGTCCACCAAGCAGGACCCAGCCCAATATGAGCAGAAGCGAAGGGCGGATTGGACTTACAGGGCCTATTCGAAGGGAAAACAAAGCCAATTTGAGCTAGGCCTGTGATTTGGTCATCAGGTTCTGGTGAGATCACGTCGAGTGAGTGACTATGTCTGAATTCAGTATATCCGTCGCTGTACATAAAGCCCAAGATAGTGCTGAGGTTAACATGATTGACGGCGAGGAGAGCCCGGGGGACCACTATTCTGGTTGTTCTATTCAAACGAGATTCTACCTATTTGTCTCGATAAGCTGACTGTCAGGACTGCTAGCGGTTTGCTCACTAGACTTTCATGCGAGCTAGGTCCAATGCTCTTGTGAGGCGAAAGCTTGCCAAAGACTGGGTGTAGTGATGGCTTTTCCAGCAGAATTTCCCATTCACACAAGACCGTCCGAACACTGTCAGGGCCGCTGAAGTCGCTCACGCAGTAGGAGAAGGCAGCTAGAATCAATGGCGGAGTAGAGACCCTGTGGGTCGCTTCAGGCCCTGCGGGAATCAAATCCAGCAGAGTGAGATGAGCGGTTTGCGATGAGGGGTCAAAGGCTGGCTGGGAAGCCTCTTCATCTGTGGCAATAGGCGAGCAGAGGGACATGAATTTGAGATGCTGTACGGTGAGTGCGTCACGATCCCATGCTATATTTAAACGGTGTAGGCGGAGCTCGTGCCTCATGTTATGGGTCACTAGAAGCATGCTTCCTGGGTCGTTTCAGCGTGGGAGCGAATTTGCTGGATCACCGTTTCTCACCTGCATTCTGACCCGTATCGACGCACAGAGCAGTATGGCTTAGGAGGTCTGAAGGATCAGATACTTGCTCCGTCTCTCCACGAGCGACGTGCCACCTATTCTCCCTATCCTGATAGAGAACCTTTATCTTACAGTTCCTGGTCACAACAACAAGGGCTGGTTTGCCGGAGGTGGACTTTGGACCCGTCGCATCCTGCCGGTAACATTTGAAAGCGCCTTGTCCCTTTGATTTCGCTACAGGCTGATAGTAGTTGAACTGCCATGATGTTAGGAGATGTCATTGCACCGAGTGATTTCTGCTCAAAGGGTCACAACCGAGTGTCTACTTTACCTGTCTATCGGTCTGCAGCCAGGTCAGGCCCACAATGGAGCCTAGATCATCTTCTGGATCGAAGGTGCCCTTTCGACGGACCATCACGCAATTGAGCGCATACAAACATGTGTAGATTGACGTACGGCCAAAAGAGTCAACAACGGCAAGATAGTCGCTGGGATGGTCCCATGACAGGTGGACTATGGTAGCTTGCTGATGGGTCGCGGCTACGTCGTCGATGAAAGTCGGCTTGCTCAATTGCCATTCTCCACTTTCCGGGTCGCACAGCAGGTGCTGAAGGATGACCTGGTGTCCATCCGCAGTCACGTATGCGATGGCACCAGTCTTTGACCAAGCTACCTTCCTTTGCAGAGCCTTAGCATCAGCCTTTCTCCATCGAGGCTAAGACATACTGGCAGCAGCCACTGAGGGACTGTTCATTCAATCGTGAAACCAGACTCGGTGACGGAGCCGTGGGCACATGTAATGGAGCAGAGTCTCCAAAGAGGTCGTCCAAATCATCTTCCATGGCATTTAGAGGATTTCGTATACAGCAATTTGAAGCCTACCAGCAACACGGCAAGGAAGCAGCAACGAGGAGCATTCCCGTGGTCAGGAAGAAGAGTCTACGGTACACCTTGCTTGTTTCTTAAACAACCACTAATCCAATGTTTCTTCCATTCATGCAGTTCTAGGAAAAACACGCAGTCAATATTGATTGCCTCACTGAAGGAACACTTCACATCAACTCCACGAAATACTACTCAGCGATAGTCAGCAGTGAGAGAGGACAGCCTTAGCAGATATCTAGAGAAAAGCATAGAGCCCATTTCGAAGCATTCACGATTCACAAAATTGGGAAATTTACTCACTGATATTGTTGCTGTGGACCCTCGGACGATGTATAACATGGCACCACTTGATGGTTCCTGGTGGCCCGGACATTAGCGTTGGTCAGGCCCTGGTCCGGGCCAGAATAGGGGCAAGAAAGGGAGGTAAACAAGGAGTAAACACAAGCCGGCTGGCCCTCCCTGTGCCCCGCCTGTGCTGGAAGGGGCTTGTTGCCGCTTGAATAATAAGCGCAGCCACGAGAGCAGAAAGCGCAACCAACAATCAACACGGAGAGATGTGTGATCCTTTATTCACTCTCCTTTGCCACCTTATATTCACCTGCCATGGAGCTGTTCACACTTCCACGTCATTCCTGGTGTCATCTAGCCTGTTCCACCGCCTGCGCACCCTATCAAGCAGACAATTGAGCCAACAGCTTGTTGTATAAAGTCCATGCTTCAATAGCAACGCTGCACCATTCTGTTTTTGTACACAACCAACCCGTCCATTTCAAGCATGTCGGACAGCGACTCGGATTGCAGCACGTTGACTGATTTGTCGTCCGAGTTGAGCTCCCCGCCCGACTCACCCAAATTTCCCGACATCTGTCTCAAACAATGTCCCACCCCCGATGCCTCTCAAACGCAGAGCACCTACAGCTCCGGCAGCGAGCAGGACGGGCGCAAACGTCGCCGCAACGACGAGACCTGTCCACCCGCCAAAAAACGCAAAGTGATTGAACCTAAGGAACGGACAACGGAATACATTGACTTGCGACTGCCTTCCTCGACCCCAATGAGCGAGCAGTCTGCCCAGGTCGATGCATTACTCAAAGTCTTGCGCAAGAGGCGGAAAATCGTCGTTGTTGCTGGGGCGGGTATCTCAACATCTGCTGGAGGTGAGTGGTGCGCTCTGGATTCATGCGACACAGAATGAATGCTAACCTTTGGCAGTGCCCGACTTTCGCTCGTCCAACGGCCTTTTCAATACCCTTCGAGCAGATAACAAGCTCAAGGCTTCGGGCAAGCAGCTGTTCGATGCCTCTGTCTACCAGAATGATGCCTCTACATCTTCTTTCCACCAAATGGTTCGAACGCTGTCCCAGCTTACGGATGGCGCTCAAGCCACCCCGTTTCATCACTTGCTAGCCACTCTGGCCGAGGAAGGACGGCTTTTGAGACTTTATACCCAGAATGTGGACGGCATAGATGTGGATATGGAACCTTTGAGGACGACTATCCCTCTGCCCAAAAAGGGCCCTTGGCCGAAGACAATCCAGCTGCACGGTAGCCTGAAGAAGATGGTCTGCGCCAAATGCCGCGAGTTGAAAGATTTCGATCCTGAATTATTCGAAGGACCCAACCCCCCCTCCTGTACAAGTTGCATAGACCTGGACAAAATCCGCACAGAAGAAGCGGGCAAGCGAAGTCACGGCATTGGAAAGCTTCGACCGAGAATGGTCCTGTATAATGAAGAGAACCCGGATGCAGAAGCCATCGGAGCGACAGTCGCAGCTGATCTGAGGACACGGCCGGATGCCATCATCGTAGTGGGGACGAGTATGGAGATCCCTGGGGTACAGCGCATAGTGAAAGAGATGTGTGGCGTGATCCGCGATCGAAGGGATGGCAAATGCATTTGGATCAACCGCGGCCCTCCACCGACTGGGCCTAAATTCGAGAACTGCTGGGACCTTGTAATTGCCGGCGACTGTGACAGAGTTGCAGAGATAGCAGATATGCGCAAATGGTACGAGGAGCCACGAGAGGGTGTACGAGTGACAGACTCCGACGCCGAACAAGCAAAGGCCAAGGAGAGCGACGTCAAGGTGGTGGTCAAGTCACCAGTGAAGAGAGCCAGATTCACACCACCTGGTCTACTTACTCCTGCACCCAGTCCTAAGCTGAAGCCAACAATGCTGAAGCTCAACATCAACCCCTCTAAAATGTCCAATAATACCGCAAATGGCTTGAAGTCGAAATCGAAGAAGGCGACAAAATCCATGACCAAGGTCGCCAATGGTAAAGTCACCAAGCCCAAGCCTAAAGATTCTACGAAAGGCAAAATCACGGCCTCCTTCAAGACTTCGAAGTTACAGGTTTGCCCGCCAGGGAAGACCCAGAGACCGGGTGACCAGCCCAAACCGCTCGAACCATTGTCACCGCAATCAGCGAAGAATAACAGCGGTGATTTCCCTCCAGGGCGGACAGCAACAACCCTATTAAAGATCGAGGTCCCTTTGGAGAAACCCCCTCAGGCGGGGCGACTGACATCGATGAGAGATGAGACGGTCTCCCCGATTGGACGAGGCCCACGGGCCATGGCTGATGGCGCGGCCATTCTCAACTAATGTATTGAAGATTCTGGGGAGGCAAATCTGTTTTGGCAGTGAGCGCGGAAGATACCCTTGATTTACGCATTGAAGCTTTGTGTTTTTGGCATCGTACCCAGACTTCCGAACAGGTCGAGTTGGAGACGATCTTACTTTTACGATGCTCCTGATGTCGGAACGCGCACAGCTGTTGTACGCAGGAGCAAATCTGGACACTCGTGCAAGACACCTGTGTGACTACTCGGCATGGTCATACTTGGAAACCAATGTTAAAGCTAATATGTGATCCCATACACGTTGTTCCCGCGCTATGCTCCCATTTTAATATATCTTTATCTCCCGAGCTGTCCATAATAGGAGCAATTCCAGAACGGTCTACTCCAGCGATGCAGAAAAACGATCTAATAGGATGTGAGGTCAATTTGGAACCTTGCGTGAAATTCTCACATAAGTTATGTGACCACGCTGCCCAAAATATGCTGTGTATATACACCCCAGACCATGACCCTACGTATCCTCATTCCTTTTTCTCCTTCTCCTCTTCCTCTAACAGGCCCCTTCTCCCCTCCATGGTCAACCACACACTCCTCCCTGCCCCCTCCAGCGTCCCCACCAGATTGGCCCCCGCGGCCCCAAGCAATGCCACCAACTGCGCCCTCAATCCCTCCATGCCCTGCAGCCCCCCCACCCATTGCACCCCCACCTGATCCAACACCCGCCCTTCCACCCTCGCGCCCAACAACATCATCTTCGCCACCCCAGCCTGCACGGCCCCGTCATAATACCCTGGATTCGCCCGCCTCGTGGGCGCGGGGAATCCCGCCTGCTTATCTGGCGCGAGAATCGATAGGGCGGCTTTGAGGTGCGGGGGGGAGACGGTGGGGAAAGTAAGGACGGCGAGGGGACCGGAGAGGAGCGGAGTGAGCGGGTGGGCGTTCTTGAATTTGTAGACGGCATCGTGGGCGTGGCGGGAGAGGGCGTGCGTGAAGATCGGGTTGGAAGGGTCTGGGGTGGCATTTGCTGACTCGGGGGAGAGTGATGAGGGGGACGAGGAGGTAGAGGGTGTGGCGAGGTGGTCTGCTGCTGAAGAGGGAGGTGGGGTGTAATATTCCGCGATGCGGAGGGCGGATTCGAAGATGCCGGCTTGGATGATTTGGAGTTTTGTTGAGTCGGCTAGTGGGGGAGTCTGTGGGTTTGTTTCGTCTACTTTGGAGATGGCAATGGATAGTTCACGCCGGATGGAGACCCACTCCTGGGATTTGAGGTTGAAGTGTTGGAAGAGGAGGAGTAAGGGGGTGGAGCGGAGGAGGGAGGTGTATTGGCGGTGGAGCTGCGATTTGCGGAATTCGGGCGGTTTGTGAGATGGGGGTTGAGTGCGCGGAAATCGCGCTATTGGTGGTGTTTGTGTTTCAAAGGAGGGTGGTGCGGGCGGGGTGGTGGCTGTCGCTGCTGCTGCTGCTGCTAGGTATCTCTTCGTGGATGATGACGGACTTCGGATTTTCCTGAGGCAATCGCTGCAGATGCCAAGTCGAGGTGACATTTTCTTGACGCCTCCAGAAACCAGTCTTAAGCTTCCGTCTATTGCGAATGGTTGTTCTGACCAATTGCAGTGGGCTGCCACAGATGCGGAATGTCAAAGGTTGGGAGAGAGAATGCTAAAAGAAACGATATTTGATATTGCCAGAATGGATCTAGCGCAGCCGCAGGACTCGGCTCTATAAATTTAGCCGAATTCGAACGCTTTTTTTGGTGGTGACACCCCCCCCTTGCTCCCAATCTCATGATTAAAACTGCTGTCGGGGGTCAAACGGGTCATGCCTGAACAGGTGAGGTTGAATGGCCGTCATAGAGTCTGGTGATCGTATTGTGAGTTACGACTTCTTCGACTGGTGATATGAAATCGATCCAAATCCTTCCTTGTTTGAGACCATGATTTCGTGGGGTGATAGATCAGATGTCCGGTTGAAAGTCTGCTGCAAAACAAAAGCGTTGTAGTATAGAAATGGCACCGCAGCAGATACAAGTAGCGACCTGCGTCAATTGCAGGACAGTCCATATCAGCTGAAAAATGCCTTGCGCATGCAGACCATTTTTGTCATTCGAATCCATTTTCTTATCTCGCTTACTCGCCCATCAGTCCGCATAATCTCTCAGCATTCCCTCCAAAACTGATATGGGGGATACCGAAGCCTGGTTGGCACGTCCAGGAAGCGATTGTCGGACACTCATTGGTATCGAGGTCGACGAGGGCAACACAGCCACTATTCGATTGGATCTCACTAAAAATGTATACGTCCATCCAGACGCATTTTGAAAAGTAAGTGAAGCAGCATTCCTGCAGCTGCATTGCAATTGAATAAAGATTCTTCGTCTGGTGGTAGCTTGGTATCGACAGGTCGAGATCGTCGAGGTCCTGTACTTCAGTGTGCTGTATATCAATCCTCGGATTCTCCATCTGTTGCTTTCGAGGCTTGGGTCGATCATCACGGACTTTTCTCGAGTCTTGCGTTCATACCAATGATGCACCTTACAATATCCCAGTCACCTTGATGCCCCACCCAATCGCAGACAACAACGCCTGTACTGCCATCACCTCCTGACATTATGCCGTCCTGCGTTCGGTTGTGCTCGAGGCATAGATACTCGACAATTGCGGGGTTCAACTTTGCTGCGATCCTGTCCGGCCAACATCCCATCTTCCAGAAGTTGCTGGCGGTGAGAAAGTTGATATAGAAAGGCTGCTTCGCAATAGCCTCCTTGCTGGACGCCGAAGAAACACATTGAGCAGCCCTCCTGAGGTGCTCTATGGAGTACTGAATTTTCCTCCCTATGTTTTCCGTGTCGAGTACTTCATAGAAATCTTGGATGCACAGATCACCGCTTGGACACAGAGAATTGGGACTGTTGTCAGCCCAAGTGTCAGCGTTGATTCCCCAGCCTTGACCTCCCCACTCATGCGTGAGCTGCTCGTCCAGATGAAAACGTCGAACTAAAACGACCTTGCCCCTTGCCTCGCCGAGATAAGGCACACGTGGTGCTGTGAACCACTTGCTCAGGTCAGTAGCATAATGATCATGCATGATGATGCTCAGGTCCTCGTCCGTCGAGCGACCTCTCCCTTCGCGTTTCACAGATACGATGACAGTCTCGCTTGGGTTTTCTTCGAGGAACTGGAAGACTTCAGTGATCAACGGCCGGAAGTGACGTGGTCCTGTAAGGGAGATTGGGAAGACTCCATGCACCAACGTCATCGCATCGGTACTTCGAGTCTTGGGATGTTCGGGCTGAACGCGAATGTCAAGAAAGCGAATGCCTCTCTCCAGCTGTTTTCGAACAGGTACACACTGACATCTAACAGACGGGAGAGCTTTGTGGTATGTTGGCGAATTGTGAGTGCCGGGAATGGAGACTGATGAAAGAAGAACATCGTCGCGAAGAGAACGCATCCATGACTTGTAAGAATCCCGGTAGGCAATGGTGAGGTGATGGCGCTCAGGATGATATACGGTAATGTGCTTGCACGGTGGATCAGGGTTCCCTTCTGAGCTCATCAAGTATTGCGTGTGGATTTTCTTGTGAATGATGTTAACCTGATAACTTTCGTCCCGAATCTGGAAAAATATGCAAAGAATCTGATTAGGCAAATCTGCCTTGGGGACAGAAGCCTGACCCGTTTCCCACGACTGGAGGTCTAGGGGGATACTTTCAGATACTCTGCAATCAAGTGCAGGATCTCTATGATGGCCAAATAGAGAGGTCACATTTCGTGTAGCATGGGAAATCCTCCCATCGCCATTGATGTGCCCCACACGATCGTGGATCTCATACTTCTCGACAATAATCGTATTAGATGTGAGATTGCGTATCACTAACTCGTCACCAGCCATGATGCTAGAAGCAGCGACAGCAGACCGCAGAGAGACCTAGACGCAATGCCTAAGCGTCTTCTAGATTTGCAGCAAATGGTGTCAAAACTACAGCCATATTGTAGTCCTTGCGCCACCGCTAAGTGAACAACAGGGATGTCTAGGATGGCTATGATGTTCGATGGAAGATGGCGAGGCGCAAGGCTGAATTGATAATTACCCGATTAGGCCAGGCTAAAATGGGTAAGCGTAATGGTCAAGCTCGTACCTCATGCTAGCTAGCAAGCATGTCATCATTCCAACACCTTATCTCAAGCTGCTGCTGAAGAGCAATCAACAACACACCCTTGCAGGTCAGGAGCCGGACATATTGCCCAGATTCAAAGCTCCATTTCGACGGCTCAACATGTCTCTGGACGCTCCAACCTACTTGAGCTCGCTACAGAGCAACATACGCACCAGACCAATACCATGGGAAGGTGCAGTGAGAGCGGGTACAATCACAGAAAACGATCTGAAGACCATCAAGGCAGTTGATAAGGTCCGAAAGGAGCAAAGACGACAGACAGTCGAAGAAAACCTTGACGGCTATTCCTCCCTTATCCTAGGAAGCAGCAAAGGAAAGAGCATATTCGAATCTGCAGCCAAGCGCGCCGACGTTATTCAGTATGTCCTCGTCTTGACGGGCGACTTGATGAACGGTGAGGGAGCGTTTGAATCGGGTGGTAGATGCGCAATGCTGATTGATCTTGCCAGACTGCCCATCGCTCAACTCAAAACTCCTCGAACATGAAGACCCTTACAAGCCAATCTTGCCATATCTTAGCCACTCTTCGAACCCTGAAGACCATATCCCGCTCCTCGCGTCCTCCGTCCTCACATTCCTTGCCTCAAGCTCCCAGGCTAAAAGCCCCAAGCCATCACCGCAGACCAAAGATGCGCTAACGAAGCTCTATAAGTACCAATCCGGTCTGACCAGGAGTCAAGATAATGGGTTGAAAGACATAGCCGTGCTGCAGCATTCATCCTTGCTCACCACCAAAAGTTCTCGGGAGCTGTTCTGGAAAGAGCGCGAAGAGACGGTTACGCCTTTGACGGATATTCTACGAGAGGCTGCTGGGGCCGGGAGAGACTCAGACTCGACGCTTTGGAGCGGCGCCACCAGTATCAGAAGTGCCACGGATGCCGGAGTGGGTGGTGGGGTTGGTCTGCAGCTTCTGTACCATGTGCTACTTACCATATGGCAGCTGTCATTTGAGGCAGCCTTGGTTGGCAGAGGCCTAGAAAGGCAAGATGGATCCCGTTCCGACGATCGAAGGAGATCTGACTATGATTTAGTGAGCAAGAGATTGTGACGCTCTACACGCATCTGCTACGGTTATCACCTAAGGAAAAGACTACCAGGCTCCTACTCTCTACCCTTCTCAACCTCCTCTCCTCACCAAACAACAAGGGAGATCTCCTTCCCGCCGCGGTCACTTGCCGCCTGCCCCTTGTTCTCTCGAATCTAAGAAGTCGGCATTTGACCGATCCTGACCTGCTTGACGATCTGAAAGCGCTCGCAGAGATGCTTGATGAGTACACCAGTAGCCAGACCACGCTGGATGAGTATGCTGCAGAGGTACATACGGGTAGGTTGAGGTGGAGTCCACCACACAAAGACGCCACATTCTGGAGGGAGAATGCACGCCAAATCATCGAAAGTGAGCAGGGTGCGCTGCCGAAGAAGCTGGCGGAGATCATGAACAAAGAGTGGGCGGAAGACAAGTCAGTGCTAGCGATCGCATGCAACGATGTCGGTTGGTTAGTCAAGGAGGCAGCGGACCAGCGGGGTCAATTGGAGAAATTGGGTATCAAAGCACGAGTGATGGAACTGATGCAAGACAAGGATGAGACGGTGCGATGGGAATCGTTGAGAGCAGTGGGAGAATGGCTGCGGTATAGCTTTGGCAGTTAGTAGTGGACCTGTAGCGAATATGATTGACTCCAGATGCTGCGGTGATTGATGATGGAAGGTGAAGCAGCACAAGATATACAGAAATGATATTTTGATGAGGCTTGAGGGGCTTGGAGGGGAAGGGAAGAACCCCTGAAATCGGCGGCGGCTTCCTGCAGCTAAACAGGCCGTTCCTGCAACTCTGTTTGGCTCGCTCCAATCGCATAGATGGGTAAGTCTGGGTTGTTTCAACTTTCAACAAGCATAATTCTGCCGGTCTGATATGAGACCGACTTTCCACATGCTTCTCGACCTGTCCTATTTTCTCCCTCCTTTCACTCCTGTGTTTTCTCCGCACTTCTAGATGAGATGAGAGGTCGGAGGATTCTTGTCTAGATAAATTGGACATATCGGTAGCACCAGGTAGTGGTAGGACTAAAGCTGCCCGCCATCCCTCTGCAGGCTTTAGTCGCTCACTTAATCTCCAATTAAAGAATTTTGGTGCGATTCAATCGACCGCCCTTGCTTTCCGCTGGATCTACAAAGACTGCAAAGGGAATAGGGACCTCCTTTCTGATATCAAATCCCATCTCCGGGGCCCCCAAAAGAGACTTCGGGAAAATAAGATCAATCGCGTGACTGGACAGTTGCGCAAGACCGCTGGATTATCCCTGGGGCCTCTCGTTAAGCTGTCTAGTCGCCCAAGAGCACATCTGTTTTCGGCCCAACGACGACTCCACTGGTCTTTCTGACGCCAATACCATGGGCGCCAACAAAGCCCAGTAAGACATGAGATCAGGACAATGGATCGCACTCGTCCGCTCAGACTCGACCAGCCCCTCTCCGCCTCCTCTTCGACCTCCTCTACCTCTTCGGTCTCGCGCCCAAAGCCAGCTTCCGCTCCTAAAGATCCCGTGAAGCGCAAGCCTCTGCCAGGGGCTACATCCTCACCCACCGCAGGCCCCAAGCCTCCTCTTGACTCCTCGTCCGCGCCAGAAGAGCCATCAAGAAGCCATTCAATCTTCCAGCAGCCACTGCCAACAATCCCTCAGATTCCGAATGCTTCCCCAATCATAGTCCCCCGTGATCTTGATCAGTAAGCTAGATCCCTCCTTTGTCTTACTCATCCAAACTGAGACAGTCTACTGCAAGGTATCCAAGAGGTCTCTCTCCACAATCCCACAATGGCCTCAATGGCCCATTTCCTTCCATCACTTCGCTAGAGTCGTCGAATCCCCCGGCCAAGGGTCACCGCCCACAGGCCAGCGAATCCAAGATCAATGACCCTTCCAAGATCAAGCGGGTTCCAGTCAATCAAGGCTTGCAACGCGCCAAGTCATTACATCCGACAGGAAAGGCTCTCCCGGCTGAGAACGTCGACGACGAGACATACGACCCTGCTATGATAACCAAGACTCCCCGCTCACCGGGCCCTAACAAATTGACGTCTTTCTTTGGCTGGAAGACGTCTCCAAACCCCACTTCCATCGCCGAAGTTTCTCCCACCTCCCGGTCTGACAAGAGCTTCTCGCCAGCCCCATCACCCAAATCGCCCGCCTCGCTCACGCCAGCCCCTGCCAACAGGATCGCTCCAACCGCTATCGATATTTCGAGAGCCAACTCAGACACGAACGGTACATTCTTTGCGGATGTTGGTGATTTCCCCATGCCGCCCATGAATGGACTCCACCTGAGCGTGAATGCTCAGGTCGATGACTTGGAGGATGAGCTGCGCGAGGTCAGCTCCGAACTCGCAGGGTCCATCCGGCGAGAGATGGAGCTTGAAGACCTCGTTGATCGCCTTCAGCTGGAGGCTTCGCAGGGGCCTGATCTGGGCCGACGAACGAGTGATTACTTTTCCGATTCGGGCAGTGGTTCGATACGATACCCTGGTAGCGATGCTGGCATCACCAAACTTGAAGATTTCGCAAAGCAGAAGAGGATTTCGGAGCAAGAGAAGGCGCAATTCAAGCTGAGCCTATCAAATAAGCTACAGGATGAGCGTGGCCGAAGAAAGGTGCTCGAAGTCCACATCCAGCAATTGGGCGAGCAAATGCAGAATGTAAGGCCTGCGCTTGCTTACTCTCTGCTGGACAATTTCATGACTGACTCCCTGCCTAGTTCGATCAAGAGCGCGCCACTACATCCAGCGTTGCCAACCGAGTCCGTGATCTGGAAAGCTCCCTGGAAGATCATCGCAGACGACTTACGGAAGAGAGGAGAGCAAAAGAGAATTTTGAAGACATGATGAAAGCTCTCAAAGGAGAGATGACCCAATCAAGAGACGAGCGAGACAATCTGCGCGACGAAGTAGTCCCACAACTTCAGGCGCGGCTTGACGGGCTTGAATCACAAGCCTCGGAACACCCACGGCTGTCTGTGGAAAACGATCGATTGCAGCAGGATTTGCAATCACTGAGAAACGAGCTGCACTCACTCAAGAACGAAAACACTACATTGATGAACGCAAGACGCCTGCAGTTGGAAATGCAGCAACATTCTTCGCGCTTCAATTCCATTGCGGAAGAAGGAGGGCCGTCGCCCACTGAGCCTACGGGCCTCGGCTTGACCAGATCAGCCTCTATCGCTCGGGGTACCGGCCTGGGCAGAAGTGGCTCTCTAAAACGATCCAACTCGGTATCGAACAAGGAGCGAGAAATCAACGACCGGGTCAAAGATATTGAGATGCAGAGGGACGCCCTGCACAAAGCTCTCAAGCTTCTCTTGGATCGCCAGAACCTGCAGAGCAGGGAACACGAAAAGCGAGTCAGACTACTGGAGCTTGAGCGGGAGCGAGCTTTGGAAAACCAATCACCGCGTCGAATGGGCTACGAAAAAGAGGTCACCGGCTTAAAGTTCGAGATCAACCAGCTACGGCGGCGAGCAGACGATGCAATACAGCAGAAGTACCAATGCGAGAAGGGTCTGGGAGGCCTGAAAAAGGATCTTGACCGAGCAGAGCAAGAGACGACCTCTTTGAGAAGCTTACTGCAAGAGCACGACATCCTCGTCCCTGATAAGCCCGGCGCTCGCTCCGAAAGCATGGCGTCTGGGGCCCATGCAACCTCTACATCTCTAGAGGGGGCGTACAGAGACCTGCAAAGAACCCAGGCACTTTCGATCAACCGGCTCCGAGAGCTGCACGGAGGCGTACCCTCTAGTGCCGATGATGCAGACACGGCGGCTACGATGGCAACATTGCTTCGCAGCATGTCAAATGCCGAAGCGGAAAGAGACTTTGCGCAGAAACAGGCGTCGATACTCCGAGCTCAGGCCGAATCCCTCAAAGAGGCCGAATCCTACCAATCCGAAGAGAATGCCGGATTGTCCGAACAGCTTCGTGCAGCGGCTAATCGGGTCGAGGTTCTTTCCTCACAGGTGCGAGGTCAACTCGAATCAAACAGCAATTTGAGAGAACGGCTTGCGGAAGCGGTTGGCCGTGGGGAGGAGGAGCAGAAGAACTCGACGACTCGGATCAACAGCATGCAGGGCAGGCTCAGGTCCCTCGAAGACAAGTTGATGGTTGCGCAACAGCACTCGGAAGAAGCTCTGGGCCAACACGAAGAAGAAGTTCGCGTCATCCATGACAGTCACAACAATCATTTGCGGAGGTTGAGCCCGGGCTTGAAGCTGCGCACGCACTCTGCATTCGGCACTCCTCGGTCCTCGAATCCCATCTCCCCGATCTTCCAATCGAGGTCTCCGAGGCTGGACAAGACCACAAGCGGCATCGGCAGAAGCCTGGAGGAAGCGCTCCGGACCGAATTCCTGGAGAAACGCGTGGCAGAGCTTGAGGGTGCCTTGAGCGATGCCGACAAGGAGATGGAAGAGGTGGTCAGCCGCATGAACCTGGCTCAGATCGAAGTGATGGAGCTGCAATCTGCAAGGTACGACGACGATCGTGTTCCCAAGCCCGCATAAGCGAAAAGGTGTGACTAACAAGAATCTTCTGTAGGGACGATGCGATGCGTCAAACCCGGAAGCTTCAGTCGGAGATCACGGCGGAGAATGAGAAGGTCACCTCCTTGACCACGCAATCCTTCCTCAAACACTGATCGGCTCTCGGTCACCCAATCTTTCCGCATTCGATCAATCATTTCACCAATCTTTAGCGACATAGCGCAACAAGCGGCGTGTGTCTGTGTGAAAAACCAGTCATCATCACACGGGGACTTGCCTTCGTCCAACCAGCATTTTCAGCGATCCAACATCTTCCTCTTACTTTTCACGACGGGCGGCGAGCAGGCGTGGCATCTCATTCACGATCAGAGGGAGTTTGTCAATGGGGTTCTTTCGGTGGCTTTCATGTCGGAATCTGTATTCTAGCAAGTTGTGCCATGGATAGATGGGGCGAGTGTGCTGCACTGGCGAAGTCATCCGGGGGTGCCTTGTATATACCAAAACCTCCCGGGGGAACCAATGAACATAATTGTACTACTCGCGCTGATGGTTTGGCTCTACAGCCAAACTTTGCTCCTCTCCCCATGTCTTGTCGTATCGCTGAGCGCTCGGGATAGGTGCTGGGTCTGCCCTTGACAGGGAAGAACGACGGGCGGATAGAATGTGTGGGGACGATTCAGGAGGCAATGCACTCCAGTCAATGGAAATCATGGAGAGAGACACTGTAAGCTTTGATCTTTTGTTTGATTGAATCTATAGCCAAGTACATGTGATCCACAAAGACCTCCCTGACCACTGTTGCCGCGGGCCATGCTTGTGTGCTTGTAACTATACAACCCAGTCCTCCTCTGCTTTCCTCTGGTTTTGGTTTTTTTCTCTCTCCCCTCAAGCACCCTCTGGGTGTTGAGGATACTTCTACAGTGCCCCCCCTTATGTGTCATACATTCCTTTTTTCCCATACATCTCTCACCTTTCCTTGAAGTTCGAGAGAATGTCGTCTAAAATGCAGGGCCCCGCTCGCTATCAAAAGCAAATTCTTCCCTCGCCGGGGCGCTCAAAATGTGTGTTTTCCGTTACCGTCGTCAGCAAAATTCTGAAGCAAAATATTAATGTGGTGGCGCCCGGTGTATGTATCGCAGGCTTGGGGTATTACAAGCAAAGTTGGTATCAAAGCAGAGCCATCTGGGTGGCTGGCGCGGCGCTGAGTTCTCGGAAGCAAAATATTACAGGATCCTGAGGCTCCTAGTATGGTCCCCGTGCGATGCCGCTGATGCTCTATCAAAGTAAAATCAAAGGTGTGCTGTGAGGATCCTGACGAATCCAGGCAAGATCACAGGTAAAACAACTGGTCCCGCATCGGAGCTTGTTGACCCTGGAGGTTTGGACAGATGCCGGTAGGACTTATAGGGTGTGCTGTGGCAAGAAGCTTTCACTTCTTTTCTCCTTGCTGAGCGTACTTGTCGGCAAAAGTGTGGTTGAATTCGAACTTGTCAAACCTCGAAGCAAGTTTGGGCTCTGGCCCAACATCGACCCTGATATCCAGCTCTGGTGGTGGAATAGTCGGCTCACTGATCTGACTGGGGTAGAGACCGGCGAACAAAGTCTGGGACAGATTGGAAGTTGCTGGGCTTTCCTGGGGAAATTGGTACACAGGAGCAAAAGGGGGTAAATGTGAGGATAAGTAAGAATGGTTGTGTTGTGGTGCAAATGCTGTCGGCTGATGGATTGCCGGAGATCCGAGGTCAAGTCCGTGTGAGACAGCAGGGAAGAATGGACCGTGGGGCCCTGGCGGTTGGAAGGGTCCATTTTGATTGATGGGCGAGCTGTCGAAGAACGAGGTCTGATGTGGTGGCGCGGATTGTGGCGGACAGTGGTAGGCAACAGCATGGGAATATGGTTGACTGGGCAGACCGCCTGCAGATGCATGGACCAGTGGATTTGATGGTAGTGACGTTGCCACATGAAGATCTGGGACGGATGAGTTGGCGTGGTGAGGTATCTGGTAAGAGCTCGCCGGGTTCGAGTTCCAGCGATTGTTGGGTCGGGCAACGTGGAATTCGTGTTGATACTCAGCAGGGGATCTATTGGCCGATGCAGCGGACGCAGATGGTCGGTTGGGAAGGGTTTGAATGGTAGTTGGCGAGTTGTTCGCTGACTCCGGAGTCGAGTGTTTGTACGTCTGAGGGGTCGTCTGCTTGTCGAAATAAGCCTGTAGGTTGCGCGGAGAGATTTGCGCCGGCATGGCGGCGTTCTTCTGCACCCGATATTGATGATTCAAGGTTTGGCCCTGGGATTGGATGCGGCGGACTTGATTCGGATGAGCGAGACTGGTCGATGGTGTTCTTGAATGGGGAGAGCCCAGAACGGGACCTGCAAATGAGGCACTCCGACCGCTGTCAGGACGTAAGGCGGCCGGTTTCTGTCGCTTCCTCCGGGAAGCAATGTCAGACGGCGGTATTGATTTGCTGATGACTTGTTCGGGGCTTGCCTCCGGCGTGGCAATGCCAGTCGCAGATGTCATGTGGGCTTCTGCTGAAGGGTTTACCTTGGCATCGAAGAGGCCGAGGCCTGACTGATTCTGCTGAATGTGCATGCCTTCCACGTTCTGGGCGAGTTCAGATGAATCAGATGTTCGACGGCCGTCGAATTCAGAGGTCAACCACGGCAGAGGGGGGGTGTTTGTTGGAGGGGTCATGAGGTTATTCGTGTCACAGATGGAGGACGTGTTGGAGTCGAGGGTTTGAGAGGAGAGGTTGTCCAGGAATCCGGATCCCATCACGTGGCTGTGTGGAAATGGCTGATTGATATGATCCGGTTTGCTGTCGCTCGCATTTGGCAGCATCGAATGTGACCCCGTCAATGACTCGGGTGAGATGGATGTGATGGCTTGGTGATCGACGGCCGAAGAGCCGTATGATTCACCCGTCGGCATGTGCTGCAGCTCGTTCATCCACACGGGACCCGCAATCAACCCTTCGTCCAACCCCACTGCTTGAGCATGAAAGCCACGGGCGTCATGAGCCGTGCTGAAATTGACTGCAGTTGTGGAATGCATGTCGAAGGACTGAGGGAAGCTGTGGGTACCGTCGAGGTGGAAATCAGGAGAGAATTCGGTGGCAGGAAATGGGGCCTGCTGGCCGTAAATGGTCGTTGAAGAGATTGGTGTCTCGGAAGTTGGTAGTGACATGGTTTGAGCGATCCCTCCTGACGGTCCATCGCTCGACGAGACATCGGATTTCTGCTTGCTGTGGTGCCTCTGCGATTTGGCCTTTTGCCGTCGGTTTTGAAACCAATGCTGAGAGACCGTGTTAGGCTCAAGACGAGCATGGGTGGAGGGAGCATAACTTACATTGACTCGGGGCAACTCCAGACCCAGCCGCTCGGCCAAGTTCTTCTTATGCTCCATCTTTGGCTTGGGAGCTTCCACAAATGTATTCTCCAAAGCCGCGATTTGATCCTGGGTGAGGCGAGGCTGAGCGTTCTCGGCGTCGGTGCCGGAGGGTGGTTGAAAGATGGCCTGGCCATGTCCATCATATTGAACTGCATGGTTATTGACCGTGTAGTCGGCATAGGCCGGCTGCTGGTAGTTGGTGATGGGATTCGAAGTCTGGAAGTCTAGATCCGGGGCCGGATAGGCACGCAATTGCTGCGGTCCAAAATCGAATTGAGCCCATTCGGAATTGGGGTCAGTTGAATGAGCAGCGCCGAACATGGTTTCCGCCATGGCCGACTTGCCCCAACGAGACGAGGGTGGTGGAGTGGTGGGAAGGGTGCAAGAGATGGCAGTCGCCCGTGGTCAAGGTCAACTTGATCGAGCAAGGTATCCCATCAATGGCGAAGGATGATAAGGGCCAGTTTTCAAGCGGCGAGGCAATTGGAAAACCGAGCGATTGACGGATGTGATCCCCTGAAACAGCCTGCTCTCCAGCTCGTACTTGCTTCCTGCTACGGGGCGAAATGGATTGGCTTGATGATTCTTGATTTCTGATCAGGTGGGGGCGGTTGCGCCTTGGCCTGGATAGCGAATGGATGGCGCTGGTGACTTTGGAGGCGATCGAGGCTATCGAGGCTGTCGAGGGTTGCAACGAACGTGACACCGGCTGACAGGTGAGGATATAGGAACAACAAACGAAGCAGAGGTACAGGATGCAAAACGAGGGGGCGTTGGATAATAATTAACGAGAGTCATTAGTGATTAGAGATTAGAGCGAGAAGGATGTCAAGGACAAGCAGGAGAGAAGTGGGCAACAAAGCTTACGGGGAGAGAGAAGGAGAGTCACTCCGTACTGGAGAACTTTCGAACTTTCCAAGGTGTGCCTTCCATCGATACCGCGCGCTGTATGGCCTCGTCGGATTGGCGGGGCGGCTGTGGAGACTGGAGCGTGCACACTAAAAAGTCATGCTTTTAGCGGGCCCTGTACGGTATCGCTGGTATTTTTCACCAGCTCCCGACTATCCTGTAACTTATTCCACGAGCAGGGATTCTTCGTCTCTCGCTTGGCCTGGGAACCACCATATCACCCCCATCCAAGCTCCAAGGGTCCAGGGTCCGGGATCCTTGCCAGATCCTCCAATCCCATTAATTTCCCTACCTGCTGCTACAATATAATCGCGACATCCCTCCAGTCGATCTCTCCACTAGGCTGTCTGCTGAGCGACCGAGCGACCGCAGGAGAAAAGGACCGCAGCGCAGGAGAGTGGAAGCCGGGGAGATGCCAGCGAGACCCCGGGGGGACGGACCAAGTCCTGACAGGACATGAATCGTGGGTGAGCAGACGGCGTCTTGGTACCATAAACCTTGGGTTCATTACCAGAGCCGTTTGATGTGGCTTTCGGCACTCGTGGCAGAAGGGCAACCATGACTACCAAAACCTTGCGCGAGCACGATAATGATTGCTGCAAACCACTGTCTGATCTACGCACTACCAAACCTACTGTCATTCGTGAGGGTGTGAAAGCTGCCTGAGCTGGGGAGGGTCAGGAGGGAGGGTCAGATAGGCTTCGCTGTCATTCTCGGAGTGCCAGACACCCGCCCCTCCATCAAGCTCCCGGTCGAAACAAAGCCTGTCTCACAATCGCCATCATCCCTTTCTCGGGTTGATCGTTGTCGATTGAGGCTATCAATCACTGATCAGTCCCTTCCGCCATTACTCTGATACTGATGAGGCAAACCATTCTACCGTTCCACACGCCTGGGAGGAGGGAGGACGCAGACACTACTGTAGACTCCACAGAGAGCCTCGCCCTGGACCAATCATGATCCCTGCGCATACTATCTTTTGCGCGTCTATCAGGTTGCATGCAGCATCTCAACAGATCGACTTGTCGACCAACGCAACGATCAATGGCCTCATTCTGCTCCAGCACGGGTGGCAAGCCAGCATGCTCCGTCGCGCTGGCGAGAACACTGGCTTGTTGGGGGGGAAGAACGACGTACGGGGGCGATTGAGTGTCAAACGTACAGCGGGCGGCCAGCAACGCAGGGGTACTTGTGCCTAATCCTGGCCCTCCAGGCATCATGTTCACAGCTGCCGCTGCAAGCTTGCAATATGTTACATGTGGCACTCGGGAAATAATCAATGTTAGATGATTTGGAATTCTTGTGGGGTTGATAAACACTGTGATGCGGCATCCGCGCATGCTGTCCCTCGCCTATGTCGGGAACCCAATTATCGCCTGGGCTGCTTGCTCCAGCCGAGTGGCTTCCCTTCACATACGAGCTTTGTAAACCTGGGAGCACATGGCCAGCGTGGGTTTGCAACACGAGATGACCGGATGACGAGACTGGCTCACGAATGGGAGGGGATCCAGCGAGTCGGATCGTGAAGAAGATGTGGAGTTGGCGCTGTTGGCGTTGTTGGCGGTCTCGTTGATGCCTGTGTGACAACGGATGATTCTATTTCGGTCGCAGATCATGCCGATCAGGACTGACTGGTACAACGGCTCTCAGAAACGGACAACGTCCCAATGGTGGGGCAGAGAAACGGCCAAATGCCGAATCGATTCTCGCCTCCACCAGTTATCGTCCTCGATTCGTCAGCGAGCAGCAGGCTATCAGCTCATGCAAGGTCCAGCAATCCAGCAGCCACTCCATCGCTGTCTCCTGCACACGGTGGCTTGACAGCATGGCGCCTGGACTGTGTGTGCCAAGATTGCGAAATCATGATTAAGACTCCAAGCCTCCACCAAGAGTCCAGACGCATGACGCCCTCATACAGCATGCTTCCAATCGCATAACTTACTCGCCTTTCAACTCGAGCTCGACCTCTGAAATAATTGTCGCTCTTCCAGGCTGAGCTTAAGTTATTTTACTTAATTGAATCGTCCACCCCCCCACAATGCCCGACCCCAAACCTGGGCTCGACCTCTTCGCAATTTTGTCGCGGGGATCTTACAGGCTGAGTGAAGCATGGGGGCCAGCCTCTGCTTTTGCCATGACTACCTGCAAAGACACATGAAGACATACCAGCAGGACCAATTTCTTGCCGCGCGTATCCGTGTATCGTATTTTTGTTTTTGGCAAGGAAATCATCTGAACCTCTCAGACGCAGAGCATCTCATCGGAGCTCTCAGCGTTGCCACTGGTGAGCGCCACCTCCTTTAGCTCTGATCCTGTCAGTGCCGGGACATAACCGCTCTTAGCTGGATTTAATGTATAACGGCGTGAAGTGAATCGACACCGGCCATTTTGGGTAAATGAGCAGCATCCGAGCGCTGATCTTGCCCCCATTCCTTCCAGATCGGCGAGATTCTTGCCCCATACCGTAAGCTGATACCCCTGTCAGCTGGCCGAAGAGGGTAAAAGCAACAGATGCGACTTTCACGGCACTTGCGGCTAAGCATGATTAGGACGAATGCCAAGGCCAAGGAGATTGGACGCTACTTCGTATTACGCTGTAAATTTCATGCGCCAAACATATCTTGTACGCTGCCCACGCTCGACCCATGACAGCATCGCAGGTACTCGCTCGTGTCTCGTCGGCTAACAAAGATTAAAGACACCAAGATTGATCTCTAGGGATGTATCATCAGATGTCCTGGACTCAACAGGAAGCGCAACCTTCACGGATTTTGCTGCCGATTCTCGTGCGTCCGACAGATAGCAGGTATGTTCACGAATGGGCAAGCTTTCTCGCTTCTGCATGTGCTCAGGGGCCGGGGTACCTTGACGGGTACTCGCTCGGTGACCCTCGCTTGAGCATCACTATTTAGTGGCCTGCGTCGGTGGGCAACACGATAAGCGAATTAGAGATCGTCATTCGCAGCTCCGCTGTGGAGACATCCTTGTCGAATTGCACGCTCTCCAGATCCCGGACCACCCAGTGCGCGCCTGCCGACACCACAGACTCGATGCTGTGGCTAGTGGCCAAGCCGATGACCTTGCA
The DNA here is from genome assembly GCA_003073195.1 of Ramalina intermedia. Taxonomy (NCBI): domain Eukaryota; kingdom Fungi; phylum Ascomycota; class Lecanoromycetes; order Lecanorales; family Ramalinaceae; genus Ramalina; species Ramalina intermedia. The sequence goes on along the minus strand of PEKF01000191.1, from coordinate 165,103 downwards.
GCCTGCGGCCAGGCCGGCTTTGATACCAGCAGGAGCGTCCTCAAAGACGAGGATGTTGGACTCGGCATTCGACGACAATGCCAATCGCCGCTTTCCGAGCTGATAGCACTCCGGGTCTACGAGCGCAGTAAGTAGTAAGTCACCCGTCTCTCTGTGCTCCGTGTATTTCACCAACCTGGTTTCCCATGTCCAACATCCTCCGCGGTCACCATGCGTTTGGGTCGAGCAAGCTTCATGACATCGAGCCAGCCATCGATCAAGGGCCGGGTGCCTGAGGTCACGATTGCCCAAGGTACATTCTCTGCGTCCAGAGATGCAAGCAGATTTCTAGCGCCAGGGATCTCAACTGCGTCATGACCGAATTCTCTGGGCACGCGCCCCTCCATACGACAGACGTCTTTCAAGCATCAGTCACAGCACTGTACCCACTCGGAAAAGACAGGTCCTACAATCCCAATTGGCCTTGGTTGGATCGTAGAGTTTCAGCGTGTCGATTGAACGTCTTGATGATGGGCACTACCAAGTCAGAATTCGTCGATCGATCATGCCAAAGCAGGAGACCCTGAGCTCTGAGGGTTGTGCCTTGCGATTTCCTGCATCATCATGTGCAGTGAAAGGGTCTGTCCAACAGTCACTCACCTTCCATGCGCATCCTTGAGGATTTGGTGGTGATTCACCCCGAGCTCGTGACCCACCCTGACTCGGTCAACGCGACGTCTCGGTTAGGGATAGAATAGAATAGACAGACAGCTCCCAATACTTTATGATGGCAGGAGTCGAATTGATGATGGTGCCGTCCATGTCGAAGAGCAGACCGTCGAAGGGTACAGATTCAACTGGACCTTTGAAATCATAGTGATCCTGGATGGGACACATATCGGGATGGGCGCCAGACAGGAATATCGAGGAAGCAGGAGATGTTTCATCTAATCAAACCCTGGCCAGACACCGAATCTCAGAGGAGAGACCTCTGGAAAGGCAGATTGAGTCAAATTATCGGGATTCAGGAACTCGGCTGCACCAGTTGCGCTCACATCCATGCATATGCTCATGCATATACTCATGCTTCTTTTATCTAAGGTTTATCACCAGAGCAATCTTAATAATGATGTTTGGTCAGTCGAGAGGAATTGTGGATACTGGCGAGAAAGAAGGCGAATCAGGTGGGAAGCTTTCACCACCAGCTACTACGGTTGTACTTTGGCCTGTGTGTGGTGACCGTCTTGACTCTCGAGACTGGACTCTCCCTCGTCTCCGATCTGGTCCCCTCGGTCGCCTTGATCCCAAGCGGATCGGCAAACCTTCCCCCGAAGGATAGGGTAGGGTTTGGAAATCTTGGCAGACGCAGCGCACTTTTGACGAGGCTCCATTATGGAGGGCGCGCATTCACCCTTCATTTCGGATGGAGATTTGCTGTCGACATGGTGGGAAAACCGGGGAGTATGTGCAGACGCTCTCAGGCATGGATCATGGATGGGTGTATTGACTTTTGGTAGAGCCAAAGTCGAAACGGACCCCTGTCCGGCTGCGACACAAAATCGAAAAGGCAAGCGCAGCAAAGCAACGAAAACAGAGAAAGCTTGCGAAGAACGTGAGCAAGCCGTTTGCTTCAGGAGTGAGCTATTGCTCACCGGATGTAGGATCCGCAATGGCGATCGCGCCTGAAAAAAGATCCTGGCATACCCAATCTGTTCCCTTACAAGGAACAAATCTTACACGAGATCGAAGAGAAGAAACGTCTGAAGGAAGAAGCATTTGCTCACAGACGCGACGAGTCAAGAAAAGAAAAAGATGCACGCGTCGAGGCCCAGCGTGCAGCCATTGCGAGGGAGGCTGAGGTTGAGGAGCAGCTTTCAGATCTTACCGATGAAGAGCCCATGGATGAGGACGATGAGAAGGACTCTTCCAACCCTATGTCCGCCTTGCTCGCTTCAGCCCAAGCTCGTGCCGTTGAATATGGCGGCGTGACTCTGGATGCTGGAGATGATGAGGATATGGATGATGACTTCTCGGAGCCTGACGTCCACCATACCCTGGCCCTCCCATCAGACTCGCGCAGCTTATCATCGTCCCGCACCACCTACTCCAAAATATACAAAGATGTCCTCCAAAAGTCCGACATCCTTCTCTACCTCCTCGACGCTCGTGATCCGACCGGCACACGCTCACAAGACATGGAACGAGAAATCGTCTCAGCGGAGAACCAATCCAAACGCCTCATCCTCATTCTTAATAAAATCGATCTCGTTCCCCCCACAGTATTGAAAGGTTGGCTCACCTACCTCCGCCGCTACTTTCCTACCCTACCGCTCCGCGCAAGCTCGCCTGCGCCAAATGCAAAGACGTTCGACCACAAAGCTTTGACTGTCAAGGGCACGTCGGAAACGCTCCTGCGAGCCTTGAAATCATACGCTCAATCAAGCCAACTGAAAAGGAGCACTACAGTTGGCATTCTGGGCTATCCCAACGTGGGCAAATCTTCCGTCATCAATGCCCTGACTTCATGCCTGGGATCCTCGAGAGCTGCCTCTACCCCATGTCCTGCCGGCGCCGAAGCCGGCGTGACAAGTGCGATAAGGGAAGTGAAATTGGATGGAAGGCTGAAGCTGCTGGACTCACCCGGCATTCTCTTTCCTTCAAGCTCGGATCTAGCAGCCAGCCTGCGACCGCCCAATCTATCCGAGAAGCAAGCGCGACAGGCCCATCTAACTCTCTTGGCCGCCATTCCGCCCTCTGCAATCGACGATCCGGTTGCCGCAGTCATGCTGCTCTTGCATCGACAAGCTCGCTCCTCTACAATGCTAGACTCCTTGATGGACTGTTATGGCATCGTTGCTTCGACGCTGCGGGCCGAGGACGGAGATGTCACAACCGACTTTTTGGTTCAGGTAGCTAGGAAAAGAGGGCGCTTGGGCAAAGGAGGGGTTCCGAATTTGAACGCAGCAGCGATGGGTGTCTTGGCTGATTGGAGGGACGGCAGGATCAGGGGCTGGACTGACTTTCCCAGGGACGGGGAGGTGATGGCGGAAAAGGGAGGGGTTGCGGTGGCAGCGAGCAGTCAGAGCAAGGAAATAGTGCAAGGGTGGAGTAAGGAATTCAAGCTGGAAGGTTTGTGGGGGGATGATGGAGACGACAGGTCGCAGGGAGAGGCAATGGAGCAATGATACCCCTAACAGAGAACACTTACAAGATCCAACCGCCGGATTGTCATTTCCATTTGAGGAGCAGGACCCCCCCCCTCCCTTCCAATCGTTGAAAAGTTGATACTCAAGTCTGGTCCAAAAGGATTGCACTTAACCCACGTCCTCGTCCTCACTCGTGTCATCCACCGCCCCATACCCATACCTTCCCCTCCGCTGCCTCTCCTCTTCCTCCGGATCCTCCATTCCCAGACTCTCGGCCCGATGCCCCGCGTCAGGATACTCGTCCTCGTCATCCTCATCGTCTTCATCCTCCTCGGTCGCATCGCCCTCCTCGTTCGCCCCCTCTCCTTGCTCCTCATCCTCACCCGGGTCATCGTCCTCATCTTGCCCAGGATCCTCATCCGGATTGAACTCGGCCGGCTCAAACGGCTGCAATTGCGCGCTCGGCGATCCACCGATCCCATTCATCCTCTGCCTTTGCTTGCCCTTAGCACCACCTTTCCCCCCAGCCATCCTCGGCCTCTTGACAGCCCTTACATCAACACCCCCATCGTCATTATCATCATCATCATCGTCATCCATATCCACATCCCCATCCCCCTCCCCCATCATCCTCCCCTCCCCCTCCCCCCTCGCCATCATCATCGACATCCCCCTCTCCCCCCCCTCCTCCTCCTCCGCCTCCCCACCCGCTACCCTCCCGCCCCCTCTCCCCTGCAAACTCATCATCCCCCCCCCCACCCCATCCCCCCCCGAAGAGTTCTTCCCCTCCTTCACCTTCCTGCGATAATCATTCCGCTTCCCCGTCTGCACCTCATTGAACCGGCGCAACTCCGCCTCCACCCTCCCGATAAACCCATCGAACTCGGTGTCGTGCAAGGCCTCACTGATGGCCTGCGGCGGGATGGTTTTGCGGTTGTTCGTCTGGATGGACTCGTGCGCCTGGGAGGCGAGGTGGTTGATGAACACGGTGGCGGATTTCTGCATCGCGGTGATGCCGTCCTTGGTGATGGAGGTGTTGGCGGGGAGGACGCCCTTGGCGAGGCGTTGGACCATGGTGCGGGGGAGCGAGAGGTCCTGGTGGTGGGGATGTGAGTGGGGGGAGTGGGGAGGGGGGGGGGAGGTGAGTGAAGTTGGGAGGGAGGTTGGGAGGGGGGGAGGATGGAAGGGGAGGACTGACTTCGATGTTGATGCCATCGCGACCTCGGGAGGGGGTGCCCTCGCCTGCGGTGTTGTCTTCGTTTGCGAGCGAGATGGCGGACGCGTTCGATTTGCGGGGGGGCATGATGGTAGGAATGGATGGAAAGGAGATGGTTCAGCTGTGGAGGGACAGAGAGCAGGCTTAGACACGAACGAGGGGTTTGTCGTCCCAATCGTCAGTGAATGTTGTTGGGTGAGAGATCAATGATGGGATGGGAGTGCATGGTTCGCGTAGGGCCCAAAATTCCTTTCACAAAATTGATATTTCGCCCTTTTGGGCCTAGCGCTGCTGCCAGGTCAGCTTCCCATGCCCTTCCACCTTCATATTTGTTCAAAGCGAGGAACATGGGAGTCTCTTCAAGTAAGCATTACGACAAGCCAATCCCTCTCAAGACCAAGCAAGTCGAAACCTCATGTTGCACCTGATACCTATATCAATGTATACTCATATATTCTAGATGTATCTTCGTTGGTGACGACCACATCAACCACATCAAGACCTCTCTGGCTATGCGCTCTAGCTCTTGCCAGCCAGTCTCCCATTCCACCCCCGATGCGTATTAGGTAGACCATACGCTAGCAGAAAATGCCTCTGTCTCATTGACGGAAGCATGTTTGACCCAGTCACTCCTCTGGTTTCATTGCTTTGCGTGGAGTGAGAGCGCGCAGACCCCCAGATGGCCTCAAGCAGTCACATAGGCAAGTCCTTCAAATGCCATTTCGTGGACACGAATTGGCGGAGAAGGTCATGATGGTTTCTGAACCGATCGACGAATGACTTCGTATCAGGCTTCTCCTTGATCGATCGGGCCTTATTCCTGCGTCTCAAGCAGAAGTGGATCCCTGAGATTCAGCACTGCTGCCGTAGCAAGTCATGCCTTTTTTGGCCCATTACAGGCCAGAAGGTGTCTAAGTATGTGGAACATGGGTCTAGTAAGGGGTCTTCTGAAGCGGCAAGCGAAGAAAGACAGGCTTTGATCAGATGCATCCCAAGGCAAAGAACAAGTAAGTCCAATATGTGAAATTGGAATAGTAGGCTTTCTGTGCTTGACGTGGTAGGTAAAATCGATCAGCACGTGGAATCAGTAAGCTGCGCTGGGTTGCATCTGCACGGCTGATTACCGTCTCTTTCACGTAAATGCGAGTGGGGAAATATATGCGGGATCTTTTGAAACATCGGGCGAAAGAACTATAGCGTGTGGCATCGATTCTTCGCAACTGGGAAGAGGCTTGTTTGCATCTTTCTATGAGGGTCCTTGAGCCCAACAATCACCAGGCGCCCAAAACACCATCGTTGAAAGCAGCAAGAATGCAATGTCTCACAACAACTCGACTTCATCATCATCGTTTTCACATAAGGTCTCTTGAGCTTCTGCACCTTCGATTGCCCTTACCGGTCCCATTGGTTCGGGGAGTAGCCTAGCTTCCTTTTCAGGGGTGGCCTCGACAGGGGTTGTCTTGACTTCGTGTTCTGGACCTCGGGTCGTCCCAAGGAGTCTGGATTGTCTATCAAGCTTCACTGGCGTCATGTACAGTGTCGTTGGCATTGCAGGTGGATGAGCATCCATGATTTGTGCTTTTCGTTCCTCTTGCTCAACCATGGCATCCAGGGTCGGTCTTGCAAATTGGCTGGAGGCGGTTGAAGCTTCCGGGACGGATCTCGGTCGATTGCTGAACTTGAAGGGACCACGAGTGGGCGTTTGCTCCACGTCACATTGAACCTTACTCACCAAGGTCCGAGATGCTCTGGAGGCCGGAAGTGGTGATGCGGATACCTTTGCCGTCGAGCACGGTATTTTGCAAATGCTTGATGGTGGAGCGTTCTCCAGGTCGGACGTGACAGCTCGTGCAGGTCGTGGAAGCCCTGCCGAAGATCTTCCTTGTCTATCTCTCCTCGGAGTCGCCATCACTTGCATGGCTTGCGCTGGAAGATGACGGGGATGCCTTAATTTCTTCGATCGATGAGTGGTAGCCCTCTCGTCAGCAGCATCGACCAATTCCTTCACGGCCATCCGTGCATTGGGCTTCTTCAATGCTGCTATCGCGCTTTGCAATTCCTCATCCACTTTAGCTTTCTTGCTTCGTTTGGCCTCGGCAGCCTGTGAATTTGCATGAAGATCCACTTCACGTTGGCTGAAACCCTTTGGCATTTGAACACGATTCAATGGAATAGACGAAAGCAACGCTTCGCTGGTCTCCCTCTTCAATCGGAGCAGCGACGGTTCCGTTGTAGACCTCGACAACGATGGCATCTGCCTTCCAAGTCCTGGTCTTTGATCAGTCAAGACGCGTTCCAAAGTCTGTCTAGGTCTTCGAGGCTGAGAGTGTGAATATGACGAGCCTGGTCGGAGAGAGGTCGCATTAGTGCTTGCAGATTTGATCAGTTTTGGGCGCTTGGGTGAAGAATCCTTGGGGCCTCCTAGCTTTTGGCAGATCAGTGCACTTTTCTCAGGCAAACGTGCGCCATAAAAAGGTATCACGACGTCGACGCAGAATTGATGTAGTTGGTTTGTCTTCGGCCGAGCCTTCGCTGGACTTTGTCGATGTTGTACGATTTTGCTTCCATCTTTGGACGTCTTTGCGTCCTCCGTCACCATGGTTTGCCAGATGCTGAGCCTGTCAATCAAGAGATCAAGAAGCTTGTCAAGGTTCTGAACTTTCTTGACCTTTCCACCCATCTGGTCACCGACTTGTGCTGATATCTCTTCTTCGTCAACAACCCCATTCGGATTGGGGGTTTTGGAAGCAGTCGACTCCAGAGCCAAAGTCTCCAGGACTAAGATAATCTGCAATTGCGTCTCCCGAGACCGTTGCTCTAGGAGCGTATTTCTGACATAGTCCTCTCGAGCTTCTGGAACATCGCAAGCAACATCAGAAAGGTCTTTCTTCATCCACCATCTCGCAACATTGACCTCTTCACCTGCATATAAGCCATTCTTGCCAATTCTGGCTAAATTCTTCTTGCGCTTTTTGACCATACTCGCGAGCAATGATGCCCCGTCCTCATCGGACGCAAGGTTGAACGGTAATTCTTTGATCGAATTTGGCACCGTTTCTCTATATTTCTTGTCCATAAGTGGTAAGTTCAGAATCATTGGCCTGATGAAAGCGACGATTTGAGAGTAGTCCGGGGACGGAGCCTCAGGCTGCTGGAAGAATGCACGGGCTCTTGACAGAGGGCCTTTTGCAAAATATGCTAAGGATGCCTTCGACGCATAAAGCGCCTCCTGATATTGGACCTTGATGTTCTCGAGTACGGCTTCGACGTCTTGAAGATTTTCAGACTTTGGCTCGAGAAAAGATCCATTTTGGTCTGTTGGCACCTCTCCGTTGATGACCGTCGTCGATGGCTGACAAGTATTCCTGTCAGTGCTTTTCATGCCAATATCAAGCGCAATGCTTGGTCTTTCCTCGGGTGCAGCGAGGTTGGAAATGCCATCAACCTGTCTCAAGTCGGCACTATTCATGATTGACGGCGCTTGCCACCATTCCAGTCCGATTCCGACGGCATTCGCATGGCTGGAGGGCAGATCAGGCTTCTTGGAAACCGCAGATGGTGTGTTCAGCCTCCTGAGCAGCTCTAAAGTTACCCCGCACGCGAGTCTTGAAAGCGCGTAGAGCGTGCCATTCACACTCTCTATTGCAAACAAGCGGCCATTGGCGGCACTTCGGACTATGAAGATGGAGGCAGAATGATCATCATGCCCATCAAGAGCGGCCAAGGTTGGAAGTTTGCCGAAGAATAGAAGAGATCCGTCCAGCTCGCCTTCGCCATAAGGAATGTCTAGGAATCTGAAAGGTAGCGATGCCCTCGGGAGCAGTAATTCGGGTATGAATACTGGAGATGCCTTGTCATTGACGGTGATATCGTCTATCTAATCCTCAGGTCATTAAGTGATCAACGAATGTTGCACGATGGACATATTCATACTGTAAAGGATTCGCATGCGGGTTCCCTTGGCGGGTCCGAAGCATTTCCGTGGCGCTTGCGTTTTCCTGCCCCGGCCACCGGTAATGGCTGTAGAGATGCCAGATGCTCTGATTGTGAGGATCCACCACCAACATCATGATCCAGTCTTGAGGCCTGACATGACGATATATGCATTGCCTGCAGACATTGCAAGAAGCCTGACAGACAGCAAACATATAGATCTCGTTGACGCGTGAGTGACGCGACTAGAGCGATTAGGTCATGGCGGCGGCAGCCAATACAGATCTGGGATCGCCCATTTCCAATCACCCGGCCGATGCCCGGCGATCCTCAGTTTGTTGACTATTTTCTGTGCAAGCTTCAACAATGCGGGTGGATCACCACCATTCATTCTTTCGAGAAGTGATATTCTTTTCTGTCCCTATATACAAACATTGATACAGACAGTCCTCAAGACCAGACATCTTTAAACTTCCATTCTTGGTTGTCTGCTGCTGATTGCACTCTTCCTTCTGTTGCGGACTTGCACTGGTGTCGAACAGGCACAGGGATGTCCTACAGTACAAGAATTCGACAATGACTTCAACCGAGAAGCACCATCTGCACTCTCATGGTCCAAAGCGGCGGTCTTCTGCTCTGCGATTCTTCACATCTGGCTCACCATCCAAGTATGAAGGCCACGCTCCTTCACAGAAAGACTGGGAGGCTCAATATTTGAACAATCTTCGTACACAGCGACCCTCACGACCTGGTGGCTCGAGGCCATTGCCTTCAAAAACTGCTGGGATGACACCAGAACCCTATGCGAGAGCGGCGTCAGCGTTGTCATTCAGACCGGCCGACTCTTTGCAGCAAGCAAGCATTCCAAAGCCAGCCTTGCAAGAGAGAGCAGCAAGCGCCCTCTCAAACAGGCGCGCACCGTCCGACATGCCGAGCATGGACATCGATCAACCTCCGACAAGCAGACCTCTGACGCAGCCGGCCCACAAGCGTCGGTTTACCAGAGATTTCTCAGCTTCAACATCAGCAACCGTCTCAGAGCCCTCTGCGAAATCACCTTTCGCTTACAGGGAAAGCGGCATGCGGTGGATGGAAAAGCAGGAGGCCAGATCATTACGGGAAGCTCTTGAACATATGGATCTGTGCGGAGAAACCAAGATTCACCCTGTCGGCGCAAGCGATGCGTCCAGCACCCTGGGGCAGGGTCGGGACATAACACTACCTCATAAAGATTACAAAGAGCATCTCAAGAAAGGCGCGCATGCCCGTAGTCAAAGTCACCAATGGTGTGAAAAGGCGAGTACTGCCATAGACTACTCTTCCGAGCCACGTTCTGCTTCCGGCCCATCCTCTAGAAGCAGCGGAAACGAAAACGCCTCCGAGGAGACTGCTGCCACCGGCACCTCATCGGGACCTGTAGAGAACATAGGACAAGGCCAACATGAAAAAGCAAACGTCCACATCAAATGGGACTCACCAGGAAAGAAGGCCTACACGAGCCTAGCGTTTGAGGCTTCTTTTGCAAAGAGAGGACGACGCAGGTCGAGTCTAGCAGCAAAGGCAAGGAGGGCAACGAGCGGGCCATTCAGCAATCCAGACGACAAGATCTATGAGGAAGGCGATGGATCTGGACCAGGTGGAACAGCAAACCCTGAGAAGTCGTCACGCATTCCAGTCCCCCTGATGTCGAAGCCCAGAGGCTCGGTCAGCAACGTATTGCCTGTCCGGCAGCCTTCGAACAACCCTGCGTTGAATAAGCCAAGTTGGATGAATGGCTCGAGGATTCACCGAAATCCGCCTTCTCAATCCAGAGATCCATCGTATGTTAGCAAGTCTCTACAACCTGCGCCTCTTGCGACACAGCAGGAGTCAGCCGAAATCGGCCCTGCAGAGAAATCTGAGGTCAAAGATAAGGAGATTCGGAGTGACGAACTTCGTGCTGCCACGAGTATGCGTTTCCATGACCGCAGTCCGAGATTGCCATCACCTGCCTTCGTCAGCGACAAGCCAGGAAGGCATATTGTTAGCTTCAACAAAGACTGGAGGCCAAAGCCACAGAACGAGGAGGTTGAAGCAAGTGCCAGACCTGCCGCTGAAGACCATCGGAGGTCACCTTTCAAGCTACCCATGCCTCCCTCTACCGCCTCAGCCCTAGTGATTCCTACCATCAACATCTCGGACGCTCCGAGCATTACAGTGAAGTCACCTCCAGGACAGCCTGAATTCCCTTCAATCTCTGTCTCGACAGATGCCGCTCCGACGATTTCCTTGCCGGATGATGGTCCTAAGTCACGCCCTCTTCCTGCAACGGGAGCGGACCCCCGACCAGCGCAGCGTCCTCTACCACACCATTCAGCTACCACGCCCATTCAAGGGTCGAATGATCAATGGAATCCTGTGATTCAGCGTGGATACGCCCAATGTGCTGCTTGTGCGCTTCCGATTGCTGGACGGGTTGTCAGTGCAGCATCTCAGCGCTTCCATCCTCACTGCTTCACCTGCCATCACTGTGCTGAGCCACTGGAATGCGTCGCTTTTTATCCAGAACCAGAGGGCAAGCGTGCAGAGCGCTTGGAGAGGATACAAGCACGTCTCAATGGTGATGACCTGCCCGAGGATAAGGCTGGAGAGACGGCGGTGGATGATGGAGACGATTCGCTCCGTTTCTTTTGCCATCTCGACTACCACGAGCTTTACTCTCCTCGCTGCCGCAGCTGTAAGACACCAATTGAGAAGGAAGTCGTCCTTGCTTGTGGGGGATCATGGCACGTGGGACATTTCTTCTGCGCTGAGTGTGGCGATCCATTTGACGCGCAGACTCCATTTGTGGAGAAAGATGGGTATGCGTGGTGTGTCAAGTGCCACGCCGGTAGGTTCAGCGGGAAATGCAAGGGTTGCAGGAAGCCAGTTGTGGAGCAGGGAATATGTGCGCTCGGGGCTGAATGGCATGAGGCATGCTTTGTTTGTGTCGTGAGTACTTATTCGGTCTGAGCAATCTTGATTCTAGAGCTGACCAACCCATCACAGGAATGTGGAGGAGGCTTCAATGAAGGCAGATTCTTTACCAGAGAAGATGAGCAGAAACCTGTGTGTGTCGAATGTGAAGAAAGGAGATTGAAAGCGTGAGAAAGATGGACCCGATGGGATTGGATAGCAAGCGTTGTCTTACCAAGCATAGCATTAACATTACGATACTAGACCATACTTCTCTTCATGAGACCTGCAACTTAATTAAGACCGTTGGATGCCCTTGAATAGCTCAGGACCTGGCTCTGCGGGTACGTTTGGAGGAAGTATTGAGATATGATAGAAACTTGGTGAGGTTCAAGGACATTCACTTGCCCACGGCTAGAAACCAGTCCAAGTTCATTCACCTTGATGCAGAGTTCACCTTGTTGTTTGAATGCAAGCTGACGTTGTGCAAGATAGTTAGTAGTCTTGTAGTAGCATCGCACGTTCCACAAACTCTAAATCAGCCCTATCAATCGTTGATATTTCCGAGCGTTCTATTTGTCCGCAGACGGCAGTTCCCAACGGTCCAAGTGTGCAATCTACAAATTGCGATTCTAACAGGGCGCTGCTTCAACATGGTTTGTAGACCTGCCATTCCTCTCCAATTCCTCGGACTTATTGGTCTGTAGGCGCAAGTCATCACCAACTCTGGTCACGATGACATGATTGTATGCTGCCCTCCCCTTCATACCCAACGGCTCCAGCCTAGCTCACAGACCCCTCCACAGCATGATGCGGTGCTCGACTACTACGGTCGCCGTCTAGCCACCTGCTCGTCTGACAAGACGATCAAGATCTTCGAAGTCGAGGGGGACCAGCACAAGCTCACGGAAACGCTGCGAGGGTACAAGATTGGCGATGCCTGCCTGACTGATCCTTCAGCGATGATGGGAGGGCTAATTCGTTGACTGCGCGGCAACACTATAGGCACGAGGGAGCAGTCTGGTGCGTCTCTTGGGTCCGCCTCACTTTTTCCCCTTTCTTCTCTCTGTCTCGCTCTCGCTCTCTCTTCCTTTGTCCAGCCTACACAGACCTCCACCAGCACAGCACGTGGGACTGACACAAAGAGACAAAAGGCCCACCCCAAATACGGCACCATCCTCGCCTCCTCCTCCTACGACGGCAAAGTCTTCATCTGGCGCGAATCCCCCTCCCCCGCTCCCCCCGCTCAGCAGGGCAGCGGTGGCAGCAGCTCCTCCTCCTCCCAATGGACCCGCGTCGCCGACTTCTCGCTGCACTCGGCCTCCGTCAACATCGTGAGCTGGTCCCCCCACGAATCCGGCTGCCTGCTCGCGTGCGCCTCCTCGGACGGCCGGGTCTCGGTGCTCGAGTTCCAGGAGGGCAATTGGAGCCATCAGATCTTCGAGGCGCATGGGAGCGGGTGCAACGCCGTGAGCTGGGCCCCCGCGCTGGCGCCGGGGGGGATGGTGAGGAAGGATCCCGACATGACGGTCCGGAGGAAGTTCGTGACGGGGGGCAGCGATTGTTTGGTGAAGATTTGGGATTGGAAGTACGGTTTTCCCCTCTGGATTCTCTGCCATTTGTGTTGGGGGCGTTTCAGGTCGTTGGCGGGGAGTGTAATTGCTGAGCTGATATGATGGTGGTGTCTGCGCAGCCCTCAAGACCAGACATATGCACCGACCCTCTCGCTCTCCGGCCACACGGATTGGGTCCGCGATGTGGCTTGGTCGCCGTCGACCATCATGGCCAAATCCTACATTGCCTCGTGCTCACAAGATAAGACGGTCAGGATCTGGACGAACACACCAGACCAACCAGGCGAGTGGAGGGCTACGGTTCTAAATTTCGATGCAGTGCTTTGGCGCGTGAGCTGGAGCCTGAGCGGAAATGTGCTGGCGGTGTCCGGAGGGGACAACAAGGTGAGTCTGTGGAAAGAGGACCTGAAGGGAGAGTGGAAACATGAAACATGGATTGAAGAATGAAGGGGACAGGTCGATGGCGGTCTTGTGCTCCTTGTACTCGTTAGGGCTGCTCAGGGGAAGCATTGCAGCTAGACGAGGAAGGACCCACATGAGAGATTCCAAATGTATTCATTATGTCCTAAATTCGCAAATCAATACTAACTACGTGCACCCGCGTCTAATCGTATCTGTTGCACCAAAGACGCGGCGTAGTCATACCAGCAAAAGCGTGAGCAGAGAAGTCTCAGGGAGAGGCAGAAGAGGCTATGCTGGATGATGTTCGGGCATCCTGAAATCGAATCTTGAGCGGTGATACTGTTCTGGCGCGCTGGGTAAGTTGATGGTATGTTGATAAGAATTCCGGGGTTGTTGCGCTATCAAAAAGAGAATGTCTGTCTCGAGGATGAAACCCATTGAAGCATGCGTGATAAGCACCAAACTGCGGTCCATCAGAGTGATCAAGTGGTGCTAGCGGCGAAGACCGCGAGGAGCAAGCCATCAAAGTTGCCATGTTCTCCCAAATCAGATGGTCCCCTTGTTCTCTGCCTCACCAATATTCCAGAAGATAAAGGGTCCCATATCGTGGTAACCAGTTTCCTCTCCAAACGGATGCCACCATCTTCCCAAGATGATCTTTCCGCCCGGAAGCACAATGCCCTCATAACACCAGCATTGGTCATCAAGTGCTGACTGATCACCTGAAGAAACATGACCATCGGGATAGATGTGCCCGTCTGGACTGGTAGGGTCGGTCATGGGGGTAACAAACCCTCCTGCGGGAATTGAAGACACCGACGACGTTGGCGAAAGTGACGTAGAGAAGGTCGCCGACGTGGGCGAGGACGCTGCTGATGAGCTAGTTGAGGAAGACGCTGGTGAAGCATCTGAGTACTTCATCATGCAAATCCGCTGCCAGCCGGGTATGCCGGACTGAGACGGGAGATTATGGATGACACCAGTACACTGGAAGGGGCCATAATCTTCACCGCAGCCCCCAAAGATCCTATAATCTTGTCCAGCTTTGAGGCGGGACGGCTTTTCACGGAGCTTTCGCGCATACTCCTTTTCAAGCTGCGTGCAGACACTTCTTCTCTTAAGGGCCTGCTCCTGCCTTGACTCAAGTTCAAGAATATGCATATCATCTGCTGTTCCTTGGAAGCCTCGCTTACTTCGCCGTGGAGGTCGGTACGCATCATATGCTTGCTGCTTGTCCAGTTTCAACAACTCTACCAGCGATCTTGGAGGCATAGCATGAAGACGGTCTTCAAAGGCTGCCGGCCATTGCATATGGTCGGTCAAGGACGGGGCATCGATGTGAAGAGTCTGGAAACCCTCCTCGACGTCGAGGACATCAGGTACATGGCGGCTGTGTCGACTTTCTGCCGACGATGGAGACCGAATCTTATCAAGTTCGTTGGAGGTTGGGATATACGCTGGCCCACCGTTAGTCAAGAAAGCATTCATGCCGTCCCGTAGGGGTTTGTAGAAACGAACCAAAGCTTCCCATCCAACTTGCCCCGAGAGGTTTCACCTGGGGCCCCGTGTTCAATTGCTGGTCCCAGGCTGACGGCTTTTCGGAATAATGAAGATCTAACATCAAATGGTTAAGTGTGTCCTCATGGTCGCTCTTCATATGGTATTTGAAAAAGTTGGCGACGTGCAACAAGTAGGTCAGGTTCAGGGTCCACTTCTTGTCGATGAAGAGGAACATCTCATCTGGACGAGTGTAGACAATATGCTGAGAGAGAGCGAAGCCCCGAATCTCTGACGGAAGGCTTGTGTCAAGCTGCCAATGGGTGAATACTACTTGCAAAGTTTGCATCAGTCGAGCCCCATAGGAACCTGTGGTTGTATCATATAGAATGTTGTCTAGTATGTTGGAGGATTGAACGAAGCGGCGCAACTGGACCAGATTCTTCGAAGCCTTGTACCGGGTAGAGGTGGTGGTTGTCCGTGCAAAGGATTCTAGACCCGTCATCACGATACCTAGAAGTTCAATGTCCGCATGACTTACCAACGACAAGATCTCTCAGTACTTCCAAACATCTCACCTCAGAATGCGAGGTACCACCCCTGAGACCGGAGCGTGATACCCTTGACAAGATCATTCGACGTCTCATATAGTGCAGCATCAGGTCTCTTCCTGTCTTGCCGGGTGGCATATCATATCTCTTTGCGAAGAGGCTCCTCCACACAGCCCCCCTGATTGAGTGCACCGCGTTGTGAGTCTCTGAAGAGACCAGAGTGTAGGAGCAAATGTCCTTGTCCTCGTCCAGGTAAGTAGCGATGTGTTCGTGGAGCTGTTTATTGAGTTAGCATTGCATGTTAGAAGCAGGCCATAGCTCAATCGAGAGCCTAGGTAACTCACCTCTAAAGGAAGATTCTTGAACGCCATTGCAGGGATGGGAGTCGTGGTAAGCGCGCAGCGAGAATTGACGGTGGAAAAGTAGTCGATGTTGTACGACGATCACATGATGACCGAACAATGACAACGAATGATCAATTGCACAATCATCAGACTGTGTCAGCGACTGGAGGTGAATCTTGCTGGTGCTTGTAGAAAGAAAGCAATTCGGAAGAGACGTCAGAGGAGTGTTTGTGGTCAAATGATTGGGAAGGAGCGACGGCAACATTCACTACGGCGGTGAAGGTAGTCCCAAATGGTGGCCAAAGCAAACATCGTATCCAGTCCAACCATCGTCTTTCTTTCTTGCAACATTATGGTAGACCTGCGAGCTGGGTATGTGATTTCATACGAGTTCCCGAAAGAAAGGAACATTCACTTGAATAGGCAAACTGTCATGTTTGACCATTCCTTTCCTATCAAGTGTGACCTGAATGGATTTTATGCAGACTTTTGGAGTGGCCGCGAGGGAAATCATCGATAACAGCAGATGTGTCTGGTCTTCGAGTGAAACGCTTCTCGCATCAATGGACTGCTTGACAAAGATAATCCCACGTGCTTGGGCAACGTTGTCAGAGACTTTGACACGACTTCACAACGCGTCATTACGTCGTTAGAAGGTATAGAAAAGGTCCAACAGGCTTTCGAGATATTTGGCTACGTACTCGGATGCGCTCATCGGCGCTCATCGAAGGTCATAATCATTTCACGTGTTCACGTGGTGACATATGTGATACTCAGCGCCAGCAGGACCAGACTCACAATACTCGAAGCCCTTTGGCCTGCCACGGACGGGGCATCAGAAGTTTTAGCGCCAGAAGTGCTATCTCCTGAGCCTCCACTGAAGCTGCCATTGGCACCCTGCTCCTTGGCTATGACATATATCTCGCCACTCGCATCTGAGCTCATGAAGAGTCGGCCACTGCCGTCAATGGCAATGCCAACCGGTCTGAAGCAATTGTCGGGACATTGGCTGTTGTCCATGTTTGCGAGAATGTCAGTATAAGCCGTGTTGTTGCTGGAGTTGGCCACCGGCTCGCCATTCGTAAACGGGAGCCTCGAGAGCTTGTAGCCCGAAGGATCACTGCGGTCCCAGCTGCCGTGGAACGTCACCCAAGCCTCCTTCCCAGAGTCGTTGAATTTCATATCCAAAGGCGCCATGTGGGCCTGAAAGACGAGACGGGGCGCCGATTGCTCGGCACAGTAAGTGTCGTTGATGGTGCGGTTCTGATCGCCAATGGCAAATTGGCTTCCAACGGTCAGATTGCCGTTGTCTGGGAGGTCACCAGGCACCCAGGCGGCGAAGCAAGATGGGTATCCAAAATTGGATCCCTGACGCGTGTATTCCGTTCCGTTGAGATAGCCAAGGAAGTTCATCTCCTCGCCCGGGTTATTTTCATGCACGTCTTTCCCCTCCCGCATCATTTGATCGACCGAATTTTCCACCGAATAGATGCCTCCCGTGTCGGGATGCTCGACTACTCCGACAGAGTTTCGCAAGCCCCAGCCAAGGCGCAACCCATCGGTGTCGTAATTGTACGGATTCCCCGTCATGTTCGTCAAATTGAAGGCACGTATCTGGCTGTGGCCGGATGACAGCATCGCGGCCAAAGGATCAATATTTTCTGTACTGCCACGGCTTACAAGCAACAAGGCTGGCTCTTTCTGAGACACGAGCAATGTCCGAGTGGTGTGATCACTCGTCCCCATTCCCGTCAGCAAGGTGCGATTCGTCTTACCGACCGTAGACTGAGCTGGGTCATAGTTCCACGAATAAGCTGCCTCAGGATCCGAGGCGTACAAAGTCTGGCCATCCTGTGATAAAGCGATGCCATGGTTGAGCTGTAGTCATTTGGAAATTAGCAGGAGTCGTGACCCATGGAGCAAAACCGCATACACCAACACCACCGGCGCCTCCCACAACATCCTTGGAGCTCTTGACACTCAGGCATATTCCTCCATTGTCTTGCAATTGATGACTCGATATACCTTTGCCAGCCTCGACCACTAACAGGTTGCCGGAGCTGTCAAATTGGAGCGAGCGCGGCTTAGTCAAGCCTGTGGCGACCAGCGCGGCCTGGTATCCAGACGCCACCGAGGGTTTGATGGAATTGGTCGGAGTCAACGATGTACTGCATGACGATTGTGCAATTACAGGCGAAGCGACAACTGCCAGTAATGTGGCCCAGCGAATTGCCAACTGGGCCAAACGTTGGTGAGTCGTCCAAGTCATCGTCGTACCATGATTCGAAAAGGTCTCAGTGCACAACCTGAATTGCAGAAATGCAACAAAAGGAGCAGGAGCTTGATGGATCGAGATGCATAGTCAATGCCTTCATAGCCAAGTCGGAAGAACGTTGCCGTTCGCAAAGCCGTTGCCACCTGTACGACTTTCACGAGTACGAGATTCACTCATTGATTCATTCATCACACTCTAACCCGTGCACAGTGTTCCGCTCCGTCTTGACACTCATCAAGAAAGAAAGACGACTTAGGCCTAGTGAACTTCTCATGAAGCCATGTTCTATCCAACAATCTAGTTTTGACCCTCGGCCAGGTGTGACATACAAAAGTGAGCAAGATGCACTAAGCCTCATCGAGCTTAGGACTGCGAAAACAGTGCTCGAGCGAAACGAGCAGCGTCTTGTAAAGAAACTCCTTCCACGCCTTGCACGCTTAGGATTTCAGACTGTACTGTTGTCATCTCTTTGCAGTCGAAATTCAACGTTCATCATGTGATACTATTCATGACAATAATTAACCGCTGTGGAGGATCAACAAATTTGCCTGGACTAATGTTGCATTGTTGCTGTGGGTATCTCAAGAAATCATCTGCTCTCCTTCTGAACATTACACACAAGGAAATTGAAGTCAGCTGAAAGAATAGCAACGCTCTTAGTTTCGTCGGCTTCCTACAAGGCCTCTCCGACACCCTGGCTCCATCGAGCGTGGTCATATGCGTCGTAGCTATCATGCTGACCAACGCTGCTGTAGCCACCATTGTGGCTATCTCCGGACGTCAGGTCTTCGAACCTCAGTCGTCTGGGTTGCCCATTGATACTCGTTGCTGGACTGCGACTGCTTCTCCTGCCCTCGTAACTTTGTCTTGGTGAGTGGGATTGACGGCGCTGGCGATGCGTCTCCTGGTTATCCCAAGGTACTGGCGGCGGACTCATCGTAGCTGTTGTTGGCGGGGTGCCGCTATACCGAGTCTTGTGCTGCTCCCACGGGGGTACGTAATCGCTTTGGCGTGGTCGATATGGGTCGTTCATGGAAGAGTAAGGCTCGCCGACACTGTTGCTTGACGTGGTGTTGTTGCTCGCACTAGAATCATAGCTATTGGTGTTAAGGGTGCTGTATCGATTTGGTGAGCGAGATGGTATCCGAGGATTGCCAGACAAGACTCCAGAGTTGCGAGATGAGCGGTTGTCGGATTCGTCAGAGTAGCCAGGCTCTACAGGAGCTTCGCGTTGGTGGAGAGAACGACGAAGATCCTGCGACGGGGCTTCCGTTTGGAGCACGTGCACATGCATGTCTTCGTATGGCTGTCCAATACCGCTAAGACCAAAGGGAGTTGGAGGTCGATCGGCATCGTTGTGAGTAGGCAAAGCTCCTCCTGACCGAGGGCGCGAACGCGAACGAGAGTGGGATCGTGATCGGGATTCTGAAGAGTTTCGAAGCCGTTTCTTCTCCTCGTGTTGATGGACACCGTATGCTGCGGCGCCCGCAGCTGCGACACCACCGGCAGCCTTCATCCCATTGTGGGAGTTTGATGTTGGTCGATTGGAACTTGGGAGGGCATCGATTCCATGACGGGTGGGAGCATTGCTTTGTTGTGGCAGGCCAGATCCTGATGCTGGGCCCATATCTGAAGCAGCAAGCCCAGAGGGAAGCCCGTGACGTATATTTTGCATGTGAGGGGAGTTGGAGACAGGCAATTGATTGCCTTGAGTGCTTGGGGGCTGGTGAGCGCCAAAGCCTGCTGCGCCAGCTGTTGCAGCGCCTGTCGGTCTCACGTCGGACTCAAAGGGCGAGTGGGTGTTTGCAATGGGTGGCGCGGTCGCAGCGTTCGCGTGTTGATTCTGGTGATGGCGATGCATTCCGTACCCTGCTGCGCCTGCCGCTGTCGCACTGGCAAGCCCGGCTGCGGCTCCGTGGTGGTTCGAATTCCGAGGCGCCTGATTGATTGCAGCATTGTCACCGAACGGGTTCTCCTGTGGTTGGCGCATAGCTGGGTGCTGGGAAAGACTGGGCGCTTGGCTGTGGCTGCCATGTGGAATGGCTCCTGCAGCCATCAGAGGCACGGACGGGTGATGATCAATACTTCGGCGCCCATGAGCAGCAGGGGCTGGTGAGTAATCGCGGCCTGGATTGGTGGGCTTTTCCTTCCAGGACTTGATTTCCTCGTCGGCTACTGGGGTAGGGTTACGTTTACTGCGGCGTCGTTTCCGGAGCATGAGACAGCAGCAGATTCCTGCAACAAGGCCGATGATGAAGACTGCAGCGACCACACAGCCAACGATAATCCCAATCTTGGCCCCATTGCTGAGGCCATGATGGGGAGCTGCGGGGGCTGATGACGATGCTGCCGCTGCTGTAGGTGTAGTCGAGGAGGACGAGGGAGTTGTTGAAGATGACGATGGCGATTGAGCAGAGATAGCAGAGTTGACAGCGCCAGCGGCTCCCTGAGCCCCGTTGATGAAATTGTTGAGGGGATTTGAAGTCGTTTCTGCAGCCTGTCCAGCGACTTGGACTGCCCGAAGCGCGAACAGCAACGACGTCACTAGACTTGATCGATGCATCGCGACGTGTGGAGCAATCCAGAGAAAGGTGCTTTAGGATTTATGTTGTCAATCAGAATTAAAGAGATACCGGATGGATAATAGAAGTACTTCTTGTGACCGATTGAGCATGGAATCAACAGTCTGAGAAAGTTATCCAATTCTCTTCACATCAAGCTTGCAAACTTGGAAGTGCACATCTATGCCATCATTGCGCGTGTGACGTTTTAGACTCTTGATTGACAAAGCGAATGATATCCAATACTACATGACCATGATTCTTCAGGCCTAGTCAAAACGGCTAGTGTGGGATTTTGGGGAGATCAGCGGTTCCGCTACGTGGAAAGTCTTGGATATCATCCTGGGCGCACGGTCAAAGCCGGCGTTCATCCTGGAACAAGCAAGTCCCACACAGACTTCGATTGGCGCGAGTGAAAGGTCCAAAAGCATGATATCTACCGAAGGCAGCTTTGTGCGAGTATTTGCACTGCCACATTGTGATATGTGGCTGCAAGCTCGGCTCGCCCTGGCCAGAAACAATGTCAATGTATATTAATATATAAAATCCAGGCTAGAGATACTGTCAACATGCGAAGTTGAGGAACCATACCAAGATACGAAGTTGATACTCAATTGTTCAATAACGATAAGTCTTTCACATCAAGTATCACTACGATACCTTAAGTTGGCACATTATAAAGCCATTTCAGATCCCAAAGACACCTCGCAATGCTTGTAGGCTTAAAATTAAAGCTGTGATTCGTGTGGGATCCGCCGTACGGTACGCTTCCTCATTGACATTATTCCTGGCCAGGGCGAGCTCGGGTTATCATCAATTGGCAGAGGTATCTTTGCAGCTCGAGCTCCGCAAGGTCGAGAACGAGCTGCAAAGGCGGGGACCTTTGGCATGCCAATTGACGAATGCTGTCCACATGTCTAGTATGCCTTCTACATAATGCATATAGGGGTAAGCCCGCCGAGCGTGTTCTTATAAGATACATCCCCAATTGAGGTGTTTTGCAAAATGGACCAAAGATCGAAAGCTGTTCGATTTGGAGACTTCCATCACAATAACGAGCTTGGAGGACTCGTTGCTCCACCGTCGATAGTGTTTCGCTCGCCATTAATTCGCGCGGTTGACGCCCTACTTTGGGAGGAAACCGGTGTCCCTGAACGCTGACTTAGCTCATGCTTCTGGGCACCGTTCTGCATGGATGTCATGGCTTCTCGCAATGCATCTCCAGTATCGTCTAGAGCCATAAGGAAACGAGCCAATTCCTTGCATAGATCCCAATCACCGGCCTGTTGCGCCCGTTGAAGAAGTCGAACACATTGTGCAGAGCTTCGCCCATTCTCTTCGAGGGTCTGTAGCACCAAGAGATACCCTCCCGCGGTTTTGAGCATGCCCTTGTCCAAGGAGGATTCGAACAATTCTTGAGGTGGAGGGAGACAGCTGTATAGGGTATGCCATGATCTGACTTCCGTCTTGCGGGTGCATTGTACAATGATGTCAAGGTAATCTGGGAAGGAGGACAGGAAAGAGACAACTTTTGGAAGAACTGCATTATCAGGATGCGGCGGCGTGTCTACCTCGTCATCGAGGACGGTGTGTAGGAGCACTTCTAGAGCGTGGGAAAAGTACGGTAATTGTTGATAGCGAAGCGCGAGCGCGCTTGCCCCCGCTGGATCATATTCCGCGAGATGGCGTCGTAAAGCCTCGGGAAGGAAGAGCTGCGACCGGATGGACAGGCGGAAACACGCAAAATGAGCGTCCCTGCGCTGCAGTAGCTCGGCGTCGATACCAAGCAAGATCCCTTTGTTAAGCACAACTGAGGTGGGATAGAAATCCGTTGGTATAGCAATCGTCAGTGGTAAATCTCGATCGTTCTCACTTGATGCAGCTTGGACAAGGTCTTCCACATCAGTCCAACAGAGCATTTCAGAGCCGTCGAAGAGCCACAGGGAGTTCCTCAGCCCACGGTCAGACGATGGCAAATCCAGCGCGCTCTCGGCTGATGGCGACTCTGGGTGCCATTTCGAATGGGAGCCAGATATCGGGAGTCGATCTCGCATGAGGTCGAAGTACTCAACATTGTGGGCAATCACTCGCATATCGTACTTCAAGTCGCCCTTGTCATTCATCGAAGGTTGTAGAATGACGAGTTTGGCGTCAACCAGGAAGATGACCGAGGCGCAGGCCACATCTTGCGAGGGATCGCCATCCCCTACGAAAAGTCAGAATGCGGAAGCTATTTGAAGAGCAGCTTCACCTACGTAGCTGATGTTCGGGAAGAATCCAGCTTACAGCTCGGACCCTGGCAGGCGCTCTCACGATGCCATGTAATGCAATCTGGCCAACCTGGACAAGACTCACCGCCGTGGGTGTTGCATTAATCACGAAATGATATAAGAGGTTCTGATACGTGTAGACTAGGAGAGAGTCTTGACTTGTTTGAGACATGGTCACCACTGGAGATGGAAGCGGTTCGAAGTGAAGGAGCGAAGAATCATCCAGGTCACGTTCTCTCGAGTAAAGCCGAAGCTGCAGAAGTCAGCAGAGGAGTGAGGTAAGGGGAAGATCTCTACTTCGTGATTCCCATCGGTCTCCGCGGCCACAATGAGCACGTGCTGATACCAGCACATGCCACCTCGTACGACGAAGGCATTCTCCGCAAGTGGGTCATCAAAGGCCTTCCATCTCCCGCTAAAGACGCTGTAGTGAGCCAGGCCACGTCGACCGGCGACAGCTACATAACGGCCATCAGACGATATCACTGCGCTCCGAATGGGTCCTTGAATCGACAAATACGTGGGAGGTATCTGAACGTTATGCCAAAGCGAAGCATCGGAAGATAATGTTGTGAGCAGAGGAAGGTCGAAGCCGCGGTATATCATGAGGCTAGTTTGTGTGAGGAGCAATGTACGAGATACGTTGGCAGAGCAGAAGCAGCTGGACACTGCACTCTTGACCATCTCAATAAGCCACAAGCGATGATCGTTGTTCCTGGTCAAAAGAACGCTGGTCCCAGAAGCAAGCCAAGCAGCCTCACTAACGCCCAGAAGCCATCCTTCGTCGTTCGCATTGGAAAGATTCTGATCGGCGGCAAAGCTGCTGCCTTGGAGCTTTCCATACACGCTCCACATAGCCCAGCCCTTCTCGAAGCCGGCAAATAGACAGTAGCCATCAGGAGAGTAGGTCAAAGAAGTGACCGTGCCAGTGGACAGGAACGAGGCGGGTGCTTCAAGTCTGTGTGAGAGAGGAATACTTCCGGCATAGTCCCTGGCAGTATACACCACGATTTCCGAGTTTGCTGTAGCCACAGCCAACAAAGAAAAGCGAGCGTTAATCGCAGATTTGATTGCCGCCTGATCGTCGCCGCTCGGTATGTGGAAGCCGTATCCACGAAACAGTCTCCGCGCGCCTTCAGTCTCCCCAGCTGTTGAGGCAAGTCTTTGTACCGCATAAGCCCTCCCATCGCTCGTGATCCAGACTGCTAAGCTCATAGCGCGGTCATACACCATCCCAAGCACCTTCGATTTCTTTTGAATCCATGCCATCCGGCTCATCAGTTCCGTAGTCGTTTGATTCTCCTTCTTGTCCGGGATCCATCTGATGCATTGTACGGCAGGAGGTCTGTCTGTAGCAACAATGAGCTCTTCGTCGAGTGCCAGAACCTCGCTGATGCCCGCATCAACCTTGATGACCATCCGAAAGCGTATGTTGACCTCTGGTAAACCTCTCTGCTCTTCCTCAACGGCCAGCCGATCTGCATTGCTTTGTCTTCGGGTATGGCCATTGTCCCTCATAAGCTGATAGACGCGGGCTGTCTGATCAGTGATGATGCTATAAGTGATGAGGAAGCCAAGCGAAGTTTGTATGACTGCCACTGCCGAGTCTGGACGCAGTAGGACGGCGACGTTATGACCATAATTTTTCAGGGACTGTTTAGAGCGGACGACCGATGCAAGGACTACAACTGGCTATCAATCAGTCAGAAATCATGAAGACGCTCCAGGTGTCGCCATACCGATGTCTGCCAAACACTCAGGCTGCTTTCCGTGATTGTGGTGAAGAGACGTCCGCTGCGGGAGATGCGTAACCCCAGAATGTTGTCTCGGTCACTCTGAGGACGCTCGCTATTGACTTCTTCCTTGTCATCATCATCGCAGGGTCTCCGTCGTCGCCGGCTTGCGGCATAGATCCTTGGAGCGCCCAATGGCCAGTACATGATGTTGTTGAAGACCTATGGAAGCATGTGAAAAGTTTGGACCGATGAAAATTCTACGTCAATGCACTTGACTATTTCTGCTCTTATCGTACTACTGATATCGCTCGTTCTGCATCAAATAAGGTAAAGGGACGATTGGAGAGTTTGTTCAAAAACTCGTAATCATTTGTACGACGAGGGTGTCGAGCAACAATCCGTTTCCAGGCAGATACTAGATCAGCATCTCATACCGTTCATTTCAATCATACAGCACCCCAGCCGGTCACATGTAATACGCATAATATCCCAATCATCTATCCTCGGACTCCCCGCTCTCAAAACAGACATTTAGTCAATGCTCATCTTCCAAAGTCCATCGCCTAAGCAATGGCCTCCGTCGATTGCAACACCTTTCTTCTTCTCTTTCATGTCTTCCGTGCCCATCTTCAGCTGACCAACCATGCAAGCTTCTCCTTTGCCCTCCGCCATGATGACAGCGACATCGCCCTCTTTCAATTGACCCTCCAACTCTGGTAATTGACCACCCGCTGAGGTCAAGCCTGGAACCATCAAGGCCGCACCTGAGAGCACAAAGCGGATGGCTCCTCTATCTATCCCAATCTTCGAGAAACAGTGCGGGAATTGGTGTACAACACGAAGATGAGGTATTATCGCATCGTCCATGTGTTGCCAGAACAATGGCTCGTTGTTCAAAGCATAGAGGGAGACGCGGTCTGGTCTGGTCGCATTAATGGCGCCGTGTCAGGAACGGCAGCGACCAAGTGGGCTCACAATTTCAGCAAGTCCAATTGGGATTTCTTGGGTATTATCTCATCGATGTGTGGAGCTAGCAGAGGGTACGTCTCCACCACCTTGTTACGAATGCCCCGCTGCACAGAGGACTTGACCTTCGATTTCGCACCAGCTGTGATCCTGCATCGATTCTGTCAACGACATAGTTCTAGAGGGGAGTTCTTGAGAAGCGCACTCTTTTTTAAACATGGTAGGGGGTTTCTTTCCCTACGGCGAAAATCAGCATGCAGCGTTGGCTAGAGGTCCGAACTCCACAAGACTGCCATTACCAAACTCGGTAACTTACGCGAGTAACGATGCGGATACGCCACAGAATCACAGAGAGATCAATCTCAATCTTCTTCTCGACTGCGCGGGCCATCGCATCCACAGCAGACTGCCAAGGTGCCATAACATTTAGAGTCGACTTGTCTGGTTGACAAGTATCATATTGGAGCGCAATGCCAAGCCACTTCGCAAGATTTCACAATGCCCCTCCGAATACGCCCACACCTTGAAATTCAACACGTCGCGTCACGATATTGTAATGAGCTGCTCAAGGATAAAAGAGGGCAACATCTCGTTATCTCGGAATGGCGGGAAAGGTAATGCACATGCTGATTGATGCTTCATTCATCCAATAACATCCTGGTAGGCATTCGCCTCCAGCGTGTCAGGTGGAGAGATTGAAATCTACCCCAGTTGATCACCGACCCAAGGACTGGTGAAACACCACCTCGCATGTGGATTCGGAGCACTGCTCCGATGCGGAGTCTCAGGCCGTCTGGCATGCAACGGTTGTACAAGATATACCACGTTGAAAAGCAAGGAAGATCTATGCGAGATCTCGATGACGAGGATGGGTAGGTGCGTTACGTCGGTACTACTCCGCAGGGTCGGTACGGCGTGAGATCGTGGGACGAGGTCGCTGTTGGACCGTGGATCCTTCGGGTCTCTGGAGTCAAGGTTTGGAACGCAAGGGCGTGGCGTTTTGTAGCTCCAAGAAGCAAAGTTTGGGTTTACCAGTTGATATGCACATCTTGCAGATTGCCATTCTCCACAGCTCCAGGACCCTACATTCGCATGTATAGCGATTTAACCGCTGGCCCTGTCGGCTGTCGCACCTTCCTCAAGGGGAAAGGAGGGAAGTTTGTTTGAAGAAAGGATCGGGCGATGAGCACCCACCAGCACCCTTTTCCACGGGATTTCTCACCTTACGCCCTGGAAATCCGTAATCAGGGTCTTTCACAATCCGATGAATATTTTTGACGTTCGGTTGGTGTCCGGGATCCTAGGGGTTCAAAATTCAAATCCCCCGGCTTCCTGTAATTCAATGATTTAAGTGATTTAAATGTTTTCGCTAAATCGGTCACGTCACGAACCGGTTTCAACCTCATCCCGTTCTTCAAGTGCGCACGGCAGTGAGGAGTGCGTCCCCATTCTGGTGGCCCCCCAAGCCTCGATGAGTTGACTTGATCACACCATTCACTAATTCGCATGGAGTGAGATGAGATTGGGCCAGGAAAATCAAGCAGCAAGATATCCTCTCTTGCCCATGCTCGGGACGATCTTTGAAGGACGATCTCCAGGCACGTTCATTGGCGGATATCTCAGCCGGAGGTTGTGAGCGGCCCTTGCTAATTGGACAATATTGGCGCAAATGGTTGAGCTTGTAGCCCGCTGGCGTCTGGCTGTCTGCAAGCTTCTTGACCAAGCCTTGACCCTGATACCAATTCAGATTCCAGACCCTTGTACATGTCTTTGATCTGAAGAAGAAATGTTTCCCCTCAAAGGTTATCATTCATACGCGTGATGGGCCATGTAGGTGGCCATACTCAACTCCAGCAGAACCGCGACGTGCGACGGGCGACGGGCGACGGGCGACGGGCGACGGGCCATGCGACCTCAAGCGAAACAGCCTCAATCGTAGCTTCAATCTGATGTCTATCTGGTGTGACTAGCGAGTAACGAGTAGCAAGGTGAAATCTCGACTCTCAACTCTCAAGGTCGATGCACACAGCTGGGGGCGCTAGTAATATGCAGGTGCTTTTGCTGTGCTATCCGAAGCTTCTTGGAGTCAGTAGACGGCTACTGTAGCCTCACCCACTTAGTCAGTGAAGGGAGGTTACCCTTGCTATCGCTCGTGCCGAATAAACCGTTGGTAGGGACGCTTGTCTAGCTCCGAGTCAGAAATGCATTCTGAAGTTTGGCACTATTTCTGGTAGGAGAGGGCTCTTGAGTGGACGGAAGAAGGGAGAGGATGTGGGATAGACGAACGCGAGGACCCTCCCCATGGACCCTGGTTTGAGATGATGGTGATCTGGGACATCGACAGCTGTCTGGTCATGGAATTATGGTCTGAAGTTTCGTAGAATAATAATAAGTAGCACACGCCCTCCGCCTCGTCGCAGACCCGCCGATTCTTCAGGTCGAAAAGGCGCAGGGTCCCACACGTTCGGTGGGAAAAGTAAATATCTCTACAGCTGGTCTTGCTTTCGACATTGTCATCCTCTACTTTACTGCTCCTGTGTCCCTGTTCCTTCCCTGTCATCTCCCCCCAGCTGTGGGAGGGCTGGATTTGGATGTCCGGGTGCAGACGGCGGAGCGAAGCGACCTCCTGATCAGGCAAGCAAACGGACGGACTGCAAGACGCAGGATTGGAGCCTGAGAGTGGTCCCCCGATGCAGGAAAAGCTCCTGTTCCAAAGTCAGGCAAATTAATGGTGGCTCATTACCGCGATTCAAACAGCAGCCATTCTTTCCAGAGGGACACCGTTCCAGAAATTCACCGGCGACCATCTCCACCCTCGTCACATGAGGTAAAGTTATAATAAATACATCCCCGGGGCACGCCAATTCATCGTGAGAAACATCCATTTAATTGCGGTACGCTGGGTTCTGCTCTTGGTATTGGTGCTTTCGGCCAGCAAAAAAACAGGCGCCGCGAGAGAGAAAAGCGAAAGCGAGAAATCGAGAATCACGATGATGTGGGGAGAGGACAGCTCCGGCCAGAGGGTCAGCCTTCTCAACGACTCTGCTTCTGCCACCAACACCAACCACCAGCACCACCAGCACCGTAAAGCCATCCACTCCTTGAAAGCATCATCAATCCCACGACCTGATCTCCTGCATCGCGCTCGCCCAACTCTACCCGACCGATCCCGCCATCCAACTTCGTCGAGTTCGTCCTCGCTTGCCTCGTCCAAGGGGGAGGCTCATTCATGCTCGTCCCGCTCTAGCTGCTCCCGCTCTCCACCACGCCGATCCCCGCCCACGCCACCCCTGACGCGCCTCGACTCACTCTCGTCCATTGCGAGTTCCATGTCGGCGCGATCTCCAATGACTCCTAATTATGGCTTTGAGATGGACCAGCCCTTGAGTGGCCGGCATGCGACCGGCCCTTCTTATAGCAATTTCGGCAAGTCCTTTCAGGATGCGCAACCCCCGAACCCCTATTACCACCTGCCTGGACAACAACCACTCCCACCCATGATGGACCTCGAGGACCCGTACTCACCACATCATCATCCTTCCCTGCATCGACTGCAGACGCAGCAAATGCACTCCTTCTCCACTGACCCTTCCTTGCACCAACTTTCCCCCAACTCCACCACCACAAGCCAGGCCCACCTCATCTCTCCCACTGCATCACTGCTGCCCACCTCGACATCGTCATCCACCAACGCATCGTATTCGACGTCGATGCAGCCGCCGCAAGCCGCTCACAGCACTGGCGCCGGACAACTGCAAGCTGCTGCCAAGGCCAATGGCCTGTCCACCAAGCAATCCAGCTCCAACGCGTCCAAAGCCCCATCCGGCCCCAACGCACCCAACCCGCCAAAAAAGAAATACCCGTGCCCGCACGCCGCCCAATTCCATTGCAGCGACACCTTCACCACTTCCGGTCACGCTGCCCGCCATGGCAAGAAGCATACCGGCGAAAAGAACGTCCAATGTCCGACATGCGGGAAAGCCTTTACTCGCAAAGACAACATGAAGCAACACGAGCGCACCCACAAAGGCGCGAACAATAACATGAGTGCTGCTGCCTCGGCAATGGTGGGGACTCCCAACAGCGCCACTGTCCGCAACGCGGGTGGAAGTGGCAGCGCAAGTCCTGCAATCAGTATCACTAGCACCAAGACTGGTGGCAGGAGTCGGAGAACCAGCGATGTCATCCTCGGCTCGGATGTGATGGAAGTCGACGGTGCATCCGTCCACTCGCCTCTGGGGTCACAACATCAACACTATCAATTCTCCAATGGCAAAGGGGAGCGACCCAGGATAATGCGCAGCGAGCTGAGCGAGATTCTTGAGAACGTGAGCGCTGGTGGTACAGGTATGACGATCGGTTTGGGCATGAGTGGCGGAGTCTCACGAGGCATGAGTATGAGCGACGACGACTTGGATGCTGACGGCGAAGGTGAAAGTCCCGGGCTTGATGCTCTGGCCATGGCTGCCGGGGCTGCTGGATAATCAGCGAGCATTTCCTCCATCATGTGCAGGCGTGTTATTTTGGACGAGGTGCCATGACTTATGGGTCGCATTACGTATCGTTGGTACAGCAAAGCATGATGAGAACGGGACTAATGAACCATTTTGAATTTCCAAGCACATATCTACAGCACTGGCTAGGGGGGGGGCGGAGACTGTTGTGATACCCACGGCCTCCTTCGTGTGCTATTTGGTGTGCTCTCGTTCCCAATCTTGGACACGGGCTTGATCGCCTTGCTGCCAATGTTTCTTAATGATCGTCAAAGGGAATTCAAATACTACGTTAGTAATGAAACATTCAGCTGGATCCAGTGCATACAGTGCATACAGTGCATACAGTAGCAATGACCCTTGCCTGCTCTTTCCAACAGACATCCTGAATGATATCTGAGCAGTGGCTGATGCTGGGTCTATGGTAGATATGTGCGCTCGGTAATGAGCATTCACACTAGCGTCGTAATGAAACCCGGACTTCAGCTTCATCTTATGATAGTGATTAATTTTCCTCCACCTCAAACATCTTCCTTTTTGACCCTTCTGTCCCACCCAGCTTTGGTCCAAAAGTTCTGTAGTGCGATTCCGCCAACGTGATCTGCCACTATGGAGAGTGCAAGAGGACCCCCGAGGGTCAAGAACAAGTCTGCTGCTCCCACGCAAATCAGTGCAGAACAGCTCCTGCGAGAAGCTGTCGACCGTCAAGAGCCTGGGCTGCAGGCACCCACACAACGTTTTGCCGATCTTGAGGAGCTGCACGAGTTTCAGGGTCGCAAGCGAAAGGAATATGAAGACTATGTACGGCGGAACCGGCTGAACATGAACAATTGGATGCGCTATGCCGCGTGGGAACTTGAGCAGAAGGAATTTCGGAGGGCGAGATCGATCTTCGAAAGGGCCCTCGACGTCGATTCGACGAGCGTTATTCTATGGATACGCTATACCGAAGCGGAGATGAAGACGAGGAATATCAACCACGCACGCAATCTTTTCGATCGTGCAGTGACCGTATTGCCAAGAGTCGATAAGCTGTGGTACAAATATGTCTACATGGAGGAGACTTTGGCGAATGTTGCTGGTACGCGGCAGGTCTTTGAGCGGTGGATGTCATGGGAGCCCGACGAGGCTGCCTGGAGCGCCTACATCAAGCTCGAGAAGCGGTATGGGGAATTTGAAAGAGCGAGGGCCATCTTCGAGCGCTTCACGGTCGTCCATCCGGATCCGAAGAATTGGCTGAAGTGGGCTCGGTTTGAAGAGGAAAATGGGACGAGTGCCCTAGTTCGTGAGGTCTTTGGCCTCGCGGTGCAGATGCTGGGCGATGACTTCATGGACGAGGGGGTCTTCATTGCATATGCCCGATTTGAAACGAAGCTCAAGGAATTCGAGCGTGCAAGGGCAATATACAAGTATGCGCTGGATCGACTGTCACGAGCCAGGGCTATGAGGCTACACAAGGCATACACAACGTTCGAGAAGCAGTTTGGTGATCGCGAAGGTGTCGAGGACGTGATCCTAGGGAAAAGGAGAGTCCAGTATGAAGAGCAAATCAGGGATAACCCCATGAATTATGACTTTTGGATAGACTATGCCCGCTTAGAGGAGTCCTCGGACGATCCTGATCGGACAAGGGATGTGTATGAGCGGGCAATATCTCACCTTCCACCAACACAGGAGAAGCGACATTGGAGACGGTACATCTACCTATGGATCTTCTACGCCGTGTGGGAAGAGATGGAGAATCGTGAAGTCGAACAAGCAAGGAAGATATGGGATACATGCCTGGAGATGATTCCGCACAAGCAATTCACCTTTGCCAAAGTGTGGCTCATGAAGGCGCACTTCGAAATCCGTCATGGTAACTTGATCGGTGCCAGGAAGACTCTGGGTCGAGCTGTCGGAATGTGCCCCAAGGACAAGCTGTTCAAAGGGTACATCAACCTCGAATTCAAATTGCTCGAATTCGTTCGTTGTCGAACGTTACATCAGAAGCGAATCGAATGGAACGCCGCCAACTCGTCCGCATGGGTTGAGTCTGCCAGATTTGAGGCCGCTCTTGACGATCAAGATCGTGCAAGAGCTTTGTTTGAGCTTGCCGTTACCCAATCCGAACTGGATATGCCAGAGCTTGTATGGAGAAAGTACATCGACTTTGAAGAATCCGAAGGCGAGATAGACCGTGCGAGAGCGATCTTTGAGCGGCTGCTTGAAAAGACAAGCCATCTAAAAGTCTGGATAGCCTATGTACAATTTGAGATTGAGAATTCCGACGGAGAGGGCGAAGACGATACCGAGGAACGAGGAGTGAGCGAAGACGCCAAAGCTCATGGGCGCAAGATATTCGAACGCGCATACAAGACGATGCGCGAGCAAGATCTCAAGGAAGATCGGGTTGCATTGCTGAACTCGTGGAAAGCCTTTGAAGAGGAGCATGGATCCGAGAAGGATGTGGAGAAGGTTGCGGAGCAGATGCCTCGCAAGGTCAAGAAGCGCAGACGATTGGACGACGACAGCTTCGAGGAGTACGTCGACTACGTGTTCCCTGCGGATGATGAAAGTGCAGCCAAGATGTCGAAACTCCTGGCCATGGCCCATCAATGGAAACAGGAGCAAGGAAAAGAAGCCGCAGCGACATAGCGATGATACCCTTGGATCGGAGAATTGATACTTGAAGTCACTCCAAGGTTTGGTCCCCGTATTGTTCTGGCCTGGATGTAAGGTGCTGTTGACTGCCTGACTGATGCGATCAATGTCTTCAACCCTTTTTTGAGTTCTGCTGCCACGCAATTGCGCTGTCGCATCCAGTCATCAGCTTGCAGAAGAAGCAGCAAGTCTCGCGAGTGTTTCTTGGGGTTGTCGCCATGCGCTGCCAGGGGTAACACAATGTCTTACCTCCTATCAAGACAGCCCACAATTAGCGCCTGTTCAAGCTTGGGGCGCACGGTATGAAGATCAGTCAGACTGAAACCAGTTGTGGAGATGCAGGTCAAGGTGAGCTTATAAGCCGAGCTTTCGGACACGCCTTCCACAATCCAGTCTCCAGGAGGACGACTTTCTCCTGAGCGGCGCGGCCTAAAGGGTTCACGTCCTCACATCCAGCAGCCAGCTTCCAAAAAACATGCCTCTCCCCTTCATCAGCTTTCTCCCCGTCATCACCATAATTAGCAGCTCCATCAGCATCACATCCGCCCTCACCATCCCCTCACTCCTATCTTCTTCCCTCCATCTCACCAACCTCACCTCCATCTCCAACTCCAACCTCCCACCGAACTGCCACCCCCCGTCCCAATCCCTCCCCAAACTCTGCATGGACGACTGCCTCGACGCCCTCCTCATCTTCACCATGAACCACCCTCTGCCCAGCTACACCCTCACCCACGCCCGCTTCGCATCGTCGAACAAGATCCAATGCCCGCACGTCACTCCGTATGGGAGCTGCCAGCTGCGCATCGATTACGGCAGGGGGGAGGGGCAGGTGGTCAATCTGGTCAAGGCTCTGGAGCCGAGGGTGCTGGAATTGGTGGAGAAGTGCGTGGATGGCAAAGGGTGGGGGTGGGGGGGAATGATTGGGGGGATCGATGATGGGGGCGATGCGGTCATCTGGGTTGAGGAGACCGCAGATGGGAGGAGAGGAGGGACTGGCCCAGGGACATGTAGCTCAGTCATGGGGAATGCGACGGTGATGGTCAACGGTGAAGGGGAGGGTGACGTGGTCCTTGCGGCAAGGGCTAACGCTGTACTCGGTTGAAAATTGACCTGGTGCGCACGCGGTCTCATACACCCAGCAAGTTCCATTCTTCAGCGTACAGGCATTCGCGGAGAGCATGTACTCCTATTCATGAACACCAAAGGTCTTGAAGGCTAAAGAATACTTGAGCTCATTGCCCATTGGACGCGACTGATCATGAACGCACCAAACCCATCTGACACTTCCACCATTGTTCCTCGTCAGCCTAGCCAGCAGGTTGTCTATCGACCCCTTCCCTCGTAATTGCAGTGATAGATAGCGAAGCAGTAGCAGGCTCATTATATTCCAGACGCTATTGGATGTTGATAGGTATGTTAGAGAGAACATGCAATTGCCATGAAGTGCGCTACCGGCGCCCGACGCAACGGACACGTTTGGGTCATGTACAGGCACCTCAATCCAAGCAGAAGTACCGAAACGCCACTGACGAAACACGAGAGCGATCAGCAGTACCATCGTCATCATCGATCCCTGCCCTCCTCTTTGAGCAACGTCTGCTTCCGGTCTTTGCTCTCTTCTTTGAGCCATGTCTTCTTGGGATCTTGTACCAACGAAACCTCATCCTCGTTTGGCAGATACATTTGATAATTTCTTTTGGCCCACTGACGAGTGAGGATTGACGCTGCGCTTGTTAGCCCTGTGGTTTGGTTGGGGGTCGTATGAGACCAACCTTTCAGGAACTTCTTGCTCGCATACTTCTTGAAGAATGCTTCGTGTACCACGGGCTTATGAAGGTAGTCGACCATTAGCTTAAACACCGGTTGGATCTCTTGCTCCGTATATCCAGAATAGTGTGCAATGGTTGCATCCTGGACTGAATTAGCATCCGTCGACGAACACCGAGCTAAAGAACGTACCCAAGGACCCTTCTCGAGGATAAGGCGAGCAAGATACATTGAGGATGCGGCAACATGGCTCGGGTGGAATGCTAGGAGGCGGTGGTCAACCAAGCCAATCTCGAGCAAGTATTTCCCGATGGTTCGCGTCTGGATATCATAATTGTCTGCTTTCGAGATACGGCGGAGGAAGTTCATTGGGTTGGGATAGCTGAGGTCGTAATCGAGGGTTTGTAAAACAAAACGTTCGGCTCGGAGGATTTCGTCTTCGGAGAAGCCATCATCGGCTACATGCTTGAAATTCTGTATATGCGGTGACAGGACCTCTTCGTACTTGGACGCGATGAACATGGCAGTGATGCCGACCAATTGCAGCTTGTCCAGTTGGACAACGCGACATGTCAGGAAGCGATCAATGATGTTTATTGCCAGGAAGAGGGTTTCGGGGAGCAGGTGGAAACGTGTGTGAACCTCGACTAGCCAGTCGACGAGGACACTCCGAAGATGCCATTCGAGGTATGTCTGGTGATTCATGTAGTTCGCGTTTGGCATTGTGGTTTCTTCAAGGTCTCTCAAGTAGTCGAAGATCTCCCCAACGTACTCGGCCACCATCAACGGGTCGTCAAGATCTTGTTCGTCAAGATCCAAGACCCCATCGTCAATTTCTTGCTTCACGTCTCCCTCTTGTGCGTAGATCTCTTCGGCCTTGGCCTCGTACTTCACCTCGGCAGGGGCAGGCTCCTCCAGTGGGAGAATGTTACTGGACTTGGGCGGTTGGTTTTCCAGATCGGCTTGTTGCTCCTCCTTTATTGACCGTACCGACTGTTGGCTGCCGGAGGAACCTGTGTTTCTCTTCTTGGCCACACCGCCCATGACGCCAGAGCCACTGGCTGAACGCTTCAGGTCAGAGCTCGTGTGAGTCTTGTTTGCATCCTTGGCACCGAGGACCGGTCGATTCGAGCTTGACTTGGATGATTTTTGGACGCCAGCGCTTTGAGCTTTGGACACCAGGCCCGGCTTGGCTTGCATTGGCTTCCTGTTTTCTTTGGCGTCGACCACTTCATTCTTCTTCACATTACTGAGATCCCCCAGCGCCGCTCGCTTTTGGCCGGCTCCTCTATTGGTGGTGCTGTTTGTTGACTTTTTCTCCGCCAGCGCCTTCTTGACAGGAGGGGCCGACACATCTTCGGCGACTCCCAAGGACGCCGCCTTCGCCCTTGTCAGACGCGTCGTTCCCTTGTTCTCGTCATTCTCATTATTGGTGGCACGTTGCCTTATCGACCGTACCTTTGACAGGAAGGTCAGCGGAAATACTATGGAATTGAGGACGAATATTCTCCTTACCGGAGGCATCTATGGTCCCTGGAAGACAACGTGGACGACCAGGGATGGAAGAATTGCGAACGACGAGTGATGAAGGCTTGGCAATGGAGGAGCGAGGGTTGCCGTCCTGTGCGCTCGTCGCGGTATCAGCAAGCTCTGTTTACACAAAGTATTCCTTGAGAACAGTCAGGAAGGGCGAGGAGATAGGTTACCTTGTAAGTCAAGATGAGCAATGAGGAGCGGTCGGTTGCATGGATTTCAGCACGGGTTGGGACTCCGATCCGGATTGAGGCAGCGTTGATTTTGATATTGAATGACTGGGAGACGCTATGATGGCGTCACGACAGGGAGACAACACGCACACGTAGTTGTGGACCGAGAGTCAAACCTAATGTGAAGGGAACCCTTGATGGTGGAACTCAAGATAATGTTCAAGACTCAGGACGGTCACGGAGGGGGGGAGGTAAACAGCAGAACACGCTAACCGCGTGAGATGCGGAGCCACTAGGGGCGGCTGAAGCTCGTAAATGGACAAGTCATTCAAGTCAATGCAATGAAGATGCTACCAATGTACAAGTGAATCCACGCAATGGTGCTTGCTGATGCAATCCGAGTATTTGTGCAGCTTGGAGATGCGGTTTAGGATGTTGAGATTGACAGTTGCATTTCTCAACCTCTGCTTGCTCCCATCAAAATCCGGCCGGAGTTAGAAACTAGCGCCAGTGACATTTCCCGTCGACAGGAGCAACTGAGTTTTCAGCCCTATGATATCAACTTCGCCCCAAGAAGGACATTTGATAGTTACAGTCCTATCACAGCAGACATGCTGAAGCCCCGGCTGAATGGTCCCCGTGGCTGGATCTGTCAACGATGCTTCCATTCGCTCTCTACGCGGTCTTTCCCAATCGAAGTGCAACCGCCCTTGGATCCTGGAATTGCTATCAATGAAGAGCTGGGGGTCCAATCTCAGCCGGGACACCATCCGGAAGAGAAGAATGCCGTCATTCTACGCACCTACAAACCTCGAACACCTGGCGTCCGACACTTGAAGCGTCCGATCAATGACCATTTGTACAAAGGACGTCCCTACCTTCCTCTCACCTTCCCGCGGAAAGGCCAGCATATCGGAGGCCGCAACCATACGGGACACGTCACTGTGAGACATCGTGGTGGCGGTGCGAAGCGGAGGATACGGACTCTGGACTTCAGCCGAGTGGCGCCCGGACAACACGTGGTTGAACGCATTGAGCATGACCCCGGACGAAACGCTCACATAGCTCTTCTGAGCTATGTGATTGATAACAAGACCAATTACTCATACATCGTCGCTCCGCAGGGCATGAGAGCCGGCGAGCGAGTAGAGAGCTACATGTCCGGCATACCAGAGCAATTGATGCGTGAGCTGGGTGGGAAGCCCGACCCCGGCATGCTTGCGGCAAAAACAGCATTCCGAGGCAATTGTCTTCCACTGCATATGGTTCCCCCCGGGACGACCATTTACAACATTGGCTTGCGGAAAAACGGGCCGGCTCAACTGTGCCGAAGTGCAGGAACGTTTGCAACGGTCGTCAGCAAGAATGAGGGCGATCCACAGTATCACAGATATGTGGATGTCAAGCTTAAGAGTGGAGAAGTCCGACGGATACAGCGCGACTGCTGCGCGACCATCGGCGTTGCCAGCAACGTGAATTTCAATCGTCGATCACTAGGGAAGGCCGGGAGGAAGAGATGGTTGGGCATCAGACCTACCGTCCGAGGGGTTGCAATGAATGCCAGTGATCATCCTCACGGCGGTGGACGAGGAAAGTCAAAGGGCAATGTGCAGCCTGTCAGTCCTTGGGGCCAATTGGTGGGTGAGAATTCCAAGGAACATACAGTTGCTCATGCTGACTCCTCATTCAGGCCAAGGGTGGATATAAAACTCGAAAGAAGTCCAATGTGAATCAGTACGTAGTCACGGCTAGACCGCGATCAGAGGGGAAGAAGACCAAGAAGGCGAAAAAGAAGAAGGAGAATAGATAATGCAGCGCCTCTGCCGCCCCGAGATGACCAACACATCAGGCTTCATCAGTGTCCAGCCAAAAATGGCTCAGCTTTACCTACACATTCTCTGTCTTGTATCTGCGCATCCGCTGTCACTCCCTTATCTAGAGAACTCGAAATGCTCTCCATCATAAGCCAGGAAGGTTCACAAGCCTCTGGTTCAGGTCGTGAGCCTCGGAGTCATCATTGCAGCATGGACTTGTCATCGGCTTGGTGTTGACCATATTCTATGAGATGTTTGGTTAATCCGCCAATCCGCCGTTTATGCGATTGCGGCCCTCGGCCGTTTCTGGTAAAATTGGGGAGGTCTTGGCAGGGCTTAGGGCGTTCTCCGCAGCGGCCGAGCCACAGGTTTGTACCGTTGTCCCCTCGGTCAGATATTTCATCCATCTTCTCACAAACGAGGAACGTCGAATAAACCCATGATCTTCCGCTCCCTTCAGTCTGCCTCTGGACCCTGCTCTAGATCACATCTCAGTATACCACATCCGCTCCAAAAAAGGAGCTCGACAAACGACCATGGCCGCAGAAGTCGACGAGGAGTACTTCAATGATCTATCTAGGCAACCGATAACGAACCATGATAGTTCCGCCAGCCCACAAGATCAAGCCTGTGTGACAGAGCATGGTGACCAATCCGACTTACCCAAGACCAAGCGCATCGCTTGCGTTGTTTGCCGGAAACGAAAGCTCAAGTGCGACGGCAATCGGCCGAAATGTGCAACGTGCGCCAGATTAGGTCATAATTGTGCCTATGACGAGGCACGCAGAAAGAGTGGCCCAAAACGGGGTTATGTCAAAGAGCTGGAGGCCAGACTCGGTGAGATATGATCCATCTTCTCAACGAAGACGGCAGGGTCTGATAGAGTACACAACGCAGCCCAAGTCGAGACCCAGCTCAAGGGCAAGTCGAAGAAAGGAAAGCCGGCTGCACCTGAGAGGCAGCCAGACATACCAGAAGAAGTCATCATGCAGCCGTCCGATTCCAAAATGAATCAGCCAATGCCGCCCTCCAACAACATGTCAATGGCCGGAGACCCGTACGGAAACATGCCGTCTGCGCACAGCCCCTATCCTGTAGCAGACCCGTCAGCGATCCCCGAAGCCATGGCAACGTCCAATTTTGCTCCTGACATGAACTTCACTCTGGACGACAATTTCTCCTGGGAAATGATAGGGCTAGGCTTGGAAGAACCTATGCCTGAGCAGGAAGCCATTGATGAGCTGTACGGACACACTTGCACCCTTTACCCATTCTTGCTCACCGTTCCTAGGACAAATGTCTTCTTTGAGAAAATTCACCCATCGCTACCAGTACTGCACAGATACCGCTATTACGGGAAAATGAATTTGGCCCCACAAGCACGTCCTCCCATCTGTCTTCGCTATACGATGTGGGCCTTGGCAGCCGCAATCACGGAGAAATACATGCATCACGCCGATATCTTTTACAGAAGAGCAAGAAAGTACCTTGAACAGGATGAGATGAAGGGCGCAGGCGAGGCTTTCGTTTCCCTTGGCCATGCCCAAGCCTGGATATTGATGTGTGCTTTCGAGTTCAAGATGATGTACTTTCCGCGTGCTTGGATGAGCGTAGGACGTGCCTGCAGGATGGTTCTCATGATGGGCCTGAATCGCCTCGACGGTGGTGGCATGGATGTGAAGCAATGTCTGCCTCCCCCGGTAGATTGGACCGAGCGTGAAGAGCGAAGGCGGACGTTTTGGATGGCTTATTGCGTTGATCGATACGCCAGTATTGGCACCGGCTGGCCCATGGTGATTGACGAAAGAGACGTGAGCTTTGTATGAAAGATCTGCTGATCGCCGCTAATCGTTGCTGCCAGATCATGACGGTCCTCCCCTCGACGGAAGAAGCCTATGAGAACTGCGTTCAACAATCAACATGCCGGATGGGAGACGGAATG
Source organism: Ramalina intermedia (assembly GCA_003073195.1). NCBI lineage: Eukaryota > Fungi > Ascomycota > Lecanoromycetes > Lecanorales > Ramalinaceae > Ramalina > Ramalina intermedia. The sequence goes on along the minus strand of PEKF01000191.1, from coordinate 125,351 downwards.
AACCATCAAGAAATCTCAACCCTCTCTTCGTTCGCTGGTGTCGTCTACATCACCCACTTCTTTGGCATGAATCTGACGCACCTGCATCGACCGGAGCCTGACGATGAGGAAGACAACGCACAGGGCAAGTTCTGGAAACGACATCGGAGGATGGACAATATCCTGTCCAATACCAGCTTGTCCTTGCCGTCCCACCTGCGACTCCCCAACGCTGTCAGAAATCCTAATTGCGTCTTCCTCAATTTCTCCATTCACACCTCGACAATTTGCCTGCATCAGGCTGCCATCTTCAAAGCAGAGAAAAACAAAATGCCGCCCTCCTTGATCAGCCACAGCAGGACGCGCTGTCTTTTGGCGGCTCAGGAGATCTCGAACATAATGCGACTCACAAGTCATCTTGATGTGACAGGGGTAAGTAACCTTCAATCCTTGATGGAGATCTGTTGCTGATGAAGGTCAGATGAACCCTTTCATGGCGTTCTGCCTCTACGTAGCAGCTAGAGTCTTCGTACAATATCTGAAGGTGTCTCCAGAAGACACGGACGTCAAACAATCGTTGGAATTCCTTCTCACAGCCATGGCCGCTTTACGGAGGAAGAACCCCCTGTCGGAATCTTTCATGATACAGCTGAACCTGGACATTGACGCAAGCGGATTGGATGTCCTCCTTCACAACCCCGATTTCTCGACTCTTGTAAAAGAAAAGCTGAAGGGGTCATGTGCGCCTGGTTTGGCGCCAGAATCTCAGGATACAATTGGGCAGGGCGATCCAGCAGCCAATTCTCCTCATCCAGCCGATGTTCGAATACCGCACTCTCGGATTTACAACGTTTCGGACCAGAGCAATTCGGCATCCACCCGGTCAGAATCACCGCGACAAAGCCAGTATGCTCTGAACAATTTGCAGCTGAATTCCAGGGACTCACGCCCAACCAACCCTTATTTTCCAGAAGATCACCCGTCGATGCCTCAGGGACTCGAAGGCATCTTACCGGGCATCCCTCAGCCCCAGAATGCTTGGGGTAAGATCGACGGCCTGATGCCGGCTAATGAGAATCCGAATGCGCCGGTGGGCATGAACCCGATTATAAATAACAACATTGCTACCGCGGCTGCTGGATTTGACGCTGATATGAGCGATCAATCACATCCTTCGCGCCATAATTCTCAAGGCTTGACACCCCAATCGAGCCACGGTGCACATACCGCATCCTCAAACACGTCGTATTCACCACCGCAGGTGCAGGATGACGATCCGTTGACTTCTGCAGCAGCCACGGCGGCAATGCAACAGCAGGCCAGAGGACCTAGCACCATGAGCATGCTTGAAGACGCCTTTCAAGTCCCTCGAGGCTGGGACATGAGTGGCAATCCCAGTGGATATGGTGGGACGGGCTCTACCCCGGGATTTGGCGGCATGACTCCCGGCTCGACCGATTGGGAGAACATTATGCAGAACATGAATTGGGAAGGGACGGGAATGACACCGAGATGATGTCCGGCAACGTCGTATTCAAGGGAGAATACTGATCTGACCGGAGCGGTCGGCTTTCCGTGCACAGCTGCTGCGTGACATCCGGAGCCAGATATCTGGATCATGATCGAAACGACCTCAGCTTTGATGGTACTTGGCGGGCTTGTTGCAATGAATCATACATGGTATGTTGTACAAAGTATGTTGTACAATCTTGAACATTAGGTTGTAGTGGAGCAATCAGTCCCCAGCTACAGTCTCCACGAAATTCAACGATATTCACGAATCACATACATTCAAACAATCAGTGAGCGAGGCGGCTGCAGAAACACTAGTTCGAAGCGGAACTTTAATTGAAGTGCTCGCATTAGCGCGAGCGTCAGTCGCGTCCCTGGACGCGTGTTTCCAAAAACGATTAATCAAATCCGAAAGAACAGCAGCGTTCGTTCCAATCGCATTGCATTGTAACATTGATTCACGCAACATAGATATTCGTTTTCCTTCATCGGATTCTCCAATTCAGATATGCCTCGCTCTACATATCCTACCCCCCCTTCTTCTAGCAGCACCAGCACCGCATCTCGAGCGCGACAGTATCTCACCAAGGGGGGCATCGCCCGCGAAGACTCGGACGACGAGCTCGGCCTCGAAGATCACCCTTGGGAATGGATCTATGCGAATCCTACCGCTGACGCCGCTGCTACTACATCCTCGACCTCGACGAAGACACGCAATGCATCCTCCTCCTCCTCCTCCTCTTCCACCATCGTCGGCGCCCGGATGGGCGACTTCGAATGCCGCGTCGGCGACTGCGTCCTCCTGAAAGCCGAAGGCAACAACGAGGCGTGGGTGGGATTGATCTGCGAATTTGCGCAGGAGGAGGAGGATGAGAAGGATGAGGCTGGCAGCCATGGCGGTGAGGGTAGCGATTCCGAGGACGATGAGGAGGGCAAGGGCATGGTCGCCAATTTCATGTGGTTCAGCACGGACCGCGAGATCCGGAATCAGAAGAAGAGGCGGGGGGATGCCTTGCCGAACGAGCTGTACATCACGCCGAGTTGGGATCTGAATCCGCTGGCCAGTATGAATGGAAAGGCGACGATTCTGTCGGAGCGCGCGTTTTTGGAAAGGTGGCCGAGTGGGAAGGTGCCCAAGTCGAGTAAGGATTTCGGGAAGGTGTTCATTTGTAGGAGGGGGTGTAGCACGAGGACCGCCACTTACACGGAGGAGTTTGTGTGGGAGGATGTGTTTCGGGGGGCTGATGACCTGCCGGCGCTCATTGAGAGGGTGAAGGGCGAGACCAAGGCGACAAGGAAGAAGCGGAAGCGGTCTGAGCTGGACGAAGGGGATGAGGGTGACGAGGTGAGATATTCCTTGTTCTATGTCCTGTCCTCGCTGACCTCAAACGTGAAGTACGTCTTCCGTCCTGATGCCGCTGATGAGCCTCATACGCCGCGGAAACGACGCAAGTTTGCCCAGCCTCTCACACCAGAATCGGAATCGAAATCCAAACGGACGCCCGGCAGCAGATCGAAGGCTTCCTCTCAGAAGCGAATCCTGGTCAAGAAGCCGCTCACCATCACTCCTCTATCCACCCGCTTCCTCTCTCCTAGCCACACCAACAGTACACCCCATCAATTAGCCCGGAACAACCTGCACGTCGCTTCTGTGCCCCTATCCCTCCCCTGCCGCCAGACCGAATTCGACACGGTCTATACCCATCTTGAATCCGCCATCACCGCGGGAAGCGGCAGCTGCATCTACATCTCCGGCACGCCGGGGACAGGGAAAACCGCCACAGTGCGCGAAGTCGTCGCCCAGCTACATGCATCGGTGCAAGCCGAGGAACTTGACGATTTCATCTTCGTGGAGATCAATGGCATGAAGGTGTCCGAGCCAACACAGGCGTATAGCTTGCTTTGGGAGGCTCTCCGCGGGGAAAGGGTGAGTCCTGGGCACGCTCTAGGGTTGCTGGAGAATGAATTTGCACATCCAAGTCCCAGGCGGGTGCCCTGTGTGGTCCTAATGGATGAGCTGGATCAATTGGTCACGAGGACGCAGAGCGTGATGTACAATTTCTTCAATTGGCCCGGTCTGCGGCACTCGCGACTCATTGTCCTGGCAGTGGCTAACACGATGGACTTGCCCGAGCGGACGCTGAGCAATAAGATCTCCAGCCGGCTGGGGTTGACGAGGATACTGTTTCCCGGGTACACCCACGAACAGCTGATGGAGATTGTCAGGAGTAGGTTGGCAGGTGTCGGGGGTGATCTCGTTGACCCGGATGCTGTCCAATTCGCAGCTAGGAAGGTCGCAGCAGTCAGTGGTGATGCGAGGAGGTGTCTGGATATCTGTCGACGTGCAGTGGAGATTGCGGAGGCGCAGGGTCTGGAAAGCGAGGAGGCCAGACTGCTGGCTACGCCGAGCAAGAAAGCCAAGCACAAACGGGTTGGAGGTCCCTCGACAGAGGAAGCCTTTAGTCAGAAGCCCAGAAGCTCGACGGTGGGCAAGGTCACCATTCAGACCATCAAGACAGCCATCCACGAGGCGACGTGCAGCCCGATGCAGCAGTGTCTGAGATCCTTGCCGTTGGCCGCCAAGATCTTCCTGGCCGCCTTGCTGGCACGTACACGGCGAACGGGGGTCAATGAGTGTCTGTTATCTGACGTGGTTGCTGAGGCGAAGAGGCTCGCGGTCATGGCGGTAGAGAATCCCCAAGTTCAAGAGACGCTGTTGAAGTCCGTTCAAATGCACCAGAAGAAGTCGGGGGATGACGATGTATTGAGTACTCCGTCAAAGGCTGATGCAAAGTCGGTTGTCACTCCACGAATCAAGGGGATGGGCCTCGCAGCCTCAGAGCTGGCAGATGCTGGTGTGATTGGGATGGAAGGAGGACGGACGAAAGGGGAAAGGATTGGAAGGGTGCGGTTAGGCGTGGGAGACGAGGAGGTCAGCATCGCTCTCAGGGGTGATGCGGAGGTGAGAGGGATGGGCCTCGGATGAGTCGAGAGTTCTGCCTATGCATTGGATAGCAGTAATGTACGATATCCCCAATCGTCAAATCCTTAGGCAGCTGATGTTCCAACCGCCAGTATGCTGTTTCGCCAGGCTGTTGTCTAGTATCGATCATAGGCAAGTCGCTTTGAATTACGGCTAGAACCAATGCGGAGCACTATTGCTTATTGTGGTCCATTTGAAATCATTTCAGTACCTCTGTCTACCAAGTGATGGTTTCCAGTTCAGAGGATGCGTGTCAGGAGTAGCGTCGCTGCTCTGTCTCCAGACCTTGATGGTCTTATCCGCCTCCCCACATATCAGTCTGAGCCCTGTCTTGTCGAAAGTGCTTGAAAAGACTCCAGCCTCGGCGTCCAAGCTGCCCGGCTGTGCAGTCGTGTCTAGGCTCTGATATCGGTGACCGGTCTTCCAGTCCCAGAAAGACATGGACCCGTTGTCGGCTCCAGAGAACAGAACATTATCTTCATTGACAGCCAGCGTGTTGATCACAGCATTGTGGCCATCGAAATTCTGCATGAAAGCACCCTCGGGGCATTTCCACTGCTTGATGCTTCCAGTACTAGCACTGGCGAAGGTGAATTCCGTGGGATGTGTAGCAAGAGCCCGTACGCCCTTCTTGTGGTGAGTCAGGACACCCATGGTCTTGCCTGCCGCGAGATCCCACATCCTGACTGTGGCATCCAATGACGAGGTAATGACTTGGGGGTCTGCCTCCTGGCATTTGAGGTCCGAAACTGTCTGGGTGTGACCGCTCAGAACATGGATGTTGCTCCTAGTGCGCATGTCCCACACTCTCGCAACGCCATCGCGACCCCCTGTAACGAGAACATCAAGGGTGGGATGTAGAGCCAGGGTATATACGCCACTGAGATGGCCGTGGTAATGCCGTATCACTTTGTTCGTCTCCAGGTCCCAGCATTTCACCATCTTATCCTCCCCACACGAAAAGAGATACGGGTGACGAGGCGACACGGCGAGGCCACGCACGGTAGATATGTGGCCTGTGAGGGTCAATCGCAGCGAGCCAGAAGCTAGATCCCAGATTTTGATGGTGCGATCACCTGCTCCACTGGCGAACCACTGATTATTGGGCTCAACGGCCAGAGCTCGCACCCACCCGAGATGGCCAGAGATGACACGCATGAGTTCCCAAGGCGCGTGCCATTCAGGCCGAGGCTGGCGAATGTTCTCTCTGCGGATCAGGCTCGAGGAAGGTTGTGGGCCGGCGCCAGGAGTAGGGCCTCCTTTACGCAATGCTACAGCTGTCGACGATCCGCCGTTGGTCTCTGACATTGAACTGCTGCCTTCGATCATTCTGGTTGTAGAGTTTGAGGGGTCTTCCATCTTGCGCTTCTTTCCTCGAGCGGCAGTTGTAGCAGCTTTCTGTTTGGCTGCCAGTGCTGGTGGGAGGGTGCGAACGTTTTCACCGTATTCGTTATTCGTTCTTGACACTAAGCCCGCCTTTTCAGCGAGCTTGATCGGGTCCGAACGGTCAGAAGTAAGGCCATTCTCAGGCGTTGTATAGTCGGATCCAAACAGGTTACGGGTTTGTTCGATAGACGATTTTGCAAGTGAGAGAGGGGGGGTGGCCATGGTAGCCATGACACGTTACTATAATTTCAGAGTATGGATAGTCGTAAAGGCAAGACCCTCAGCTTCGTGCGCGCCTCCACAAGGACTCAGCAAGAGTGAAGATGAAATATCTGCGGAATAGTGGGGCTTCACTAGCTTCACTAGCTACCCGGACGCCGCCCGCTGCAGATAACCACGATATTATGTACATGGAATTCATTTTCGATACTGCTACGAAACATCACTGGGCAGTCTCGATCTCTGTGATGACTTCCGACCAGGAGAACAAGTATGCAATACATGAGGCAGCAAGAGAGGGGCGAGGTAAGACTAACCTTTCGAAAGTTTTTCGTGATATTTGCCAGATGCTGAACTAAGAATACATAGCTGCGGCCGTCGAATCCTTCCTTAACGTGGGAAACCCAACAGTTCACACGTTCTCCCCTTTCTAATGTCACGATGTAGGCAAACACTAAGCTCGCAACCCGTCGCGATGAAGACGAGCGCTTGCCACTTCATTGGGCAATATCATACAATCATCGATCCATCGTGGAAATGCTTATGAATCGCAAAGATTTTGACCCAGATGTCCAAGTAAATCTCAGCATTGCGTATGATCGATGTCTTTGGGTGTTGAGTTTTGCGTAGGACGCCTCAGGATGGACTCCATTGATGATAGCCTCCAGCCTGAAGGAGGAAGATGGTCTCGTAGCCTTGCTCTTGAGTAAAGGCGCAGAAGTGTCAATCCAAAATCATAGTGGTCAAGTATGTCAGGATCTACGTCTTCTATACCGAGCTACTGGGCTCCACGTCTCAGCTTCCTGATCATCTCATTCCGACCAAAAGTCAGGTCAGGTTTTCATATCTAACAAAAGTGCTATCAGACCGCGCTCCACTTGACCACGTCCAAATCAAACCTAGCGACTGCACGCACTCTGATTTCCCAGGGAGCTTCCGCTCGTGTGAAAGATCGGCGTATGCAATTGCCATTGCACAGAGCCGCGGCCATAGGGAGCATCCCCTTGATCGAGCTGTTGCTTGCGAACAAAAGCCCGTTAAACGCCACGGACGTTAGCGGCTTAAGCGCTTTGCACCATGGTATGTGGACCCTCCGAAGCTGTTCGATCTTTCGGTCGATGCAGCTTCATGCAAGGTATGAGAGGTTGATTGCAAGCAGCAATCTCCGAAGGGCACGGTGATGCTGCTGTTTGTCTGCTGAGAGCTGGGGCAGAAACCGATAAAAGGGATCAAGATGGGTATCTGGCCATCGATCTTGCTCCGGACAAAAGCGTGAGCATGCCATTTCCTTCCTTAATCCTCGAATCCGATGGCGGCGCCGTAGCTGAAACGTATCGAGTAGATACGACAGTATATTCTACAAGCAGCTGAGCGCGAAGAGATTGACGTGACAACATCTTGAACGAAGCCGCCACAGGAATTTTCGGTGGAAATGTTTCACACGCAGACCTCCTGGCACAGGAAGCTAAGGACGACTAATGTTCTGCATCACTTTACCCGCTCTTCCACCATGTCCCTCAACAAGGCCTTCAAGTCCACAATATCCGCCTTCAGCTCCTCAACTCTCTCACTTTTCTCCCCCAACATTTCAAGAGTCGTCTCATATCTACCCTTTAGTCCTTGGAGCTCCTCTTCCACTGACTTCACTCGCTCGTCCACGGCTTTCTTGCCCTCATTATCACGCATCAGCTCGACTACTTGCTCTCTAGCCTCGTCCCGCTGCTGACCTATTCTGGCCAATTCGTCTTTATGGGCTGCTTTCTCACTCTCTAACCGTCGGACGGCAGCAGACATGCGTTCGACGAGTTGTACCGAGGGACCAGCACCTGCAGTGGACACAGAGACAAGGTCGTTGATGGTCCGCTCAGGAGGTGTTGCAGGAGTGTGGTCGTTGGAAAAGAAGTAATCGTCGTCACCGGGATGGGGGGAATCATAATCAACAGAAGGTGTCCCAGGGATACCATTATTCACTGCAATGTCAGGGACTGTAGACATGGAGTCATGGCGGTCAAGCGTTTGACGGGTTGGGTGAAATTGATCAGGAAAGCCAGATGTGAGACGCTGCTTCGAGGAGTGTCGACTCAACGGACGCTCGGCGGCTGGGTGGCTTGTCCCACTAATGGCTAGGCCGTGCACGCCAGAGATACGTCGATTATGAGGGCTCGGGCGGTCTGCAGCATTGGACGACTTGCGGGTCCGTGTCTGAAGTATGGGAGATTCGGACCTGAATTGCGAGTACACGCTTGCTGGTGTATTTCGCATCATTTCCTCTCTCCACTTCGTCCGCTCCTCCTCCAGTCGCTGTGCCTGCCGTGACTCCCAAGATTCGCGCTCCATTTTGAGATCATCATGAGCAGCAGATGCTTCAGCTTCCGTCTTGCTAAGGCGTTCTTGGAGCGCAGTAAGATGAGATGTCATACTAGAGCACTCGGAGTCCAGATCTCGTGTTTTCAAAGTGGCAAGTTCGAGCTCATCTTCCATACCTTTGTATTTGGTGTTCGCGTCCCTTGCTTTCTTCCTGATCTCCGCTTCTCTCTTGACGAGATCATCTCTTTCCTTCTCCAGCGCTGTCACTCTTGACAAAAGTGTCCCCTCAATCCCCTGCCAATTCTCACTGGCAACGGCATACTGGTTCTGCAACGTCTCTATCTGGCGGAGTAATTTGGCCTGTACATCGCTACCTTGACCCGCGGAGACCTCCTCCGCCCTAGCACGATATGCCTCGAGCCTGCTCTCTAAAATGCTGTGTTCACCTTGGCGTTCCATTTCAGCTATCCTCATTCGTTCTTTTTCTCTTTCCAGCTTTTCTGTCAATTCACGATGAGCCCTTTGATGCTCCTTGTCTGCAGAGTCTTTGTCCGTTTTGGCCATGGTGAGTTCTTCTGCAAGATCTCTCGCACGTTTCCGTTCTGATTCCAGAGCTTCGGCCTGGGCTTTCTCTTCTGCCACCTTGGCGGCTGATGTAACGTCTGACAATTGCAATTGTAAATCACGCATCAGGGAATCTTTGGAGTCTCTGTCTGCCCTTGATACGTCCAGCTCTCTCTCGAGCTTCTGTAGAGACTTTGTTCTTTCCAACGCCTGCTTTTCCGCAGCTTCAGCCCGTTTCGCTCTTTCCAAATTGTCACTTGCTGATTTCTCATGCTTTTCTGACAGTCTCCTGGTTTCCCCGGCCAACCTCTCGTCCTCGATCGACTTTGCCCTCAGCTTCTTGATGAGTGTCATATGCTTTAGCTCTGTTTGAGAAAGCTTTTGGCCTTCTTCGATCAGCAAAGCAATCTTCTCGTCTTTTGCGGCAATCTTCTGCTCGAGACTGCCAGACTTTGCTTCAGCAGAGGCAGATTTCGCGATCTCGGCGGCTTCCTTGGTAAGGTATTGCAGCTTTGCTTGGAGAGCATCTATCCTCTCCAAGTACGCATGGGTTTCTTCTTGCCGCCGGAGCTCAGCGGCTTCGTTGTCTGTGCGTAACTGCTCAATCGTCTTCTCGTACTCCTCCGGCAAGACAGGTGCTAGTTGTGTATATATGCCATTCAATTTGGGCGATTCTGAGATGTTGAGGGTGGTTGATCGCGTAAGCTCCAGTGATTGTCCGGTGGATGTTGATTGAGGAGAGTCCACAGAAGGACGAATGGCTTCTGGAGATCCTCCGGGGTAGATGCTGATGGGTGATACCCCTGCTTGTGCAGACGTACCCTTCAAGTCGTCGGCAGCATCCGGGTCCTGCTCATCTTGCGTGGAGAATCCCCCCTCTGATGATGGGGCGTCATTCTCTTGACCATTGCGAGGTGCAAGCTTCTGTGTTAGGTCTATGTCCTCTCGCTCGAGTTCTGAGCTGTCTTGAGGGCTTTCCAAGCCATTGGCGGGGGTGACACTCCTGCTTGGAGCTCCGGAAGATGCCACACTTTCAACACCTTGCCTTGCAGCATTCTTGTAAGCTAGTGCCTTTGCCAGACGCTCATTGAGTCGTTCCTGCGCTCTATTGGCCGGCGCTAGCCTTCCAGGACTGTTGGATCGGATGGAAGGTGAGCCTGTCCCATCCTTTTTCGCTTCTTGCTCGTTTGGTATGGGAAGCTGTTTCTGCGCAACTTTGGGGTTCTTGGGATCATCATCCGCCAGGATAGTGTCCAGGCGGGACTCCACGCTCGAAAGAAAGGAGCCCCATCTGGAAGATGTTTTTTGGGTTGACGCTGGGTTGGATGCCATTTCAAGCTGGATGTGTAGGTGATTTCAACCCAGCTTGCAAGGCAGTCATCATGCGTTCGAAAGGCTTGACGCCTCCATGTCGACCGTCACGGGAAAGAGGTGGCTTGAAGTTGGGACAGAATTAGGCCCCTTGCGCTTCTGAAATCTTTTGCGCGTGGCAGCTTTGGCAAGTCGCCCCCAAGCTATATACTGGAGATCGAGTGCCGCTTTATTCGAATGGTGTGTCAAAGTTCAGAAAGGGTGAGGTGATGTTGGATGGAGCTGTTGGACTTGGTGGCATGGACCGAGGGACGTTGTAGGGCTCGATAGGGCTGAAGCCAATTGTCATACATCGCAATTTCAATTTCCCCGAGTCCGTTTCACACTTTCATGATACAACAAAGCTATATCTGTTGTCGACCTTCTGTAGATATCTCCATCATGGCGACTGCGGTATGCTCCTTTGGCTCTGCTTAGCTCAATCGTGACTGATGATGCTCCAAGGCAGTTGGCCAATTGTGTTCCACGGCATCCATGACCCACAATCTCGCCCAGTGCCGCAGTCTTGTACAGAAAGCCGTCTCAGCTGGAGCAAAAGTGAGCATCTTCCCCCGCCGTGTTCTCTCATAATCTCTAGGCCTCGCCTCACCTGAATCTTTCTAGTTGACGCCTTACAGCGTATAGGCTTTATTCCTCCCTGAGGCCTCAGACTACATAGCAGCTTCCCCCGCAGAGACAGTTGCCCTAGCTGTTCCCATACAGACTTCCCCCTTCGTTCTGGGGTTGCAAGCCGAAGCCTCGAAGCATAAGCTACCGATCAATGTCGGCATCCACGAGCCTACTCAGGAAGGCAAGCGCGTGAAGAATACTCTGATTTGGATCGACGGGCACGGATCGATAACACAGAGGTACCAAAAGCTCCATCTCTTCGATGTGGAAATAGAGAATGGGCCCATCTTGAGGGAAAGCAACTCCGTCGAGCCTGGCAAGAAGATCCTGCCTCCCTTTGACACCCCTTTGGGAAAAGTGGGAGAAATGATATGCTTCGACTTGCGCTTTCCAACACTGTCTACCCGCATACGTGACTTGGGCGTTCAGATTCTCACCTATCCGTCTGCCTTCACTGTACCCACCGGGGAGGCTGGACATTGGGAGATCTTGCTCCGTGCAAGAGCGATAGAGTGTCAGTCCTACGTCATAGCCGCCGCTCAGGTTGGAAGGCACGGCGGAAAACGGATGAGCTATGGGCATTCGATGGTAGTCGATGCCTGGGGAAAGATTCTTGGGGATGCTGGCGGTATTGAACAATGGGATGCTTCGGGGCAGATACCTAACATCATAACGGCGGAGATCGACTTGGCCAAACTGGAAAGAATCAGACTGGAGATGCCCCTCCGAGGTCGGAGAGATATTATTGACATTGTGGAGAAATAGTACGCTAACTCGTCTGATCAATATCCCCCAAACGGACCATATACCTTGTCTCAAGACAAGGCCCACGGATGAGATACTCTAGGATGACCCGGAGTCAACAAGAGTCGGGATATCCAAAGAAATCTAATCAGCTTCATCTTAGCAGCTCCAGGGACATGCAGATCGCGAGCAAGGAATATACGTGAGTCGTAAGTCATTGCGGCGGGCCTTCATCAGGTAAACATCCAAGATCGGGACCTCGAGCGGGATCTTGCAGGCCTGCTCAGTTGCAGAGTTCCACTCTTCTTCCGCTTTTGCAGCTCGACCATTGTATTCTCCGCCTTCTTCTGCTGTTTCTCTTTGCGCATGCGATCCGTGTGCTCGAACAGGATGTCTTGTTGTTGCTCCGAGATCCAGCGCTTGATGAGGATATACTTGGTATTTCCCTGTGTTACAACCGTTGGATCAGCTGTGAAAACAGTGTAAGAGGAGGAGAGTCTGATGACTGTGAATTACCTGGTCATATTCCCATGGAATGTTGAAATGCTCAAGCGTCTTGGTGCTCATGTGCTCCTTGCTGACCTTGATATATGTTGGACGCATCACCTGCTTGCTACCGTCATCTTTCTCCCCCTTGGACTTCTTTTCGCCATCTTTCAAGATCTTGGCAATGCTTTCTTCGCTGTAACCAATCGAGCTGAAATACTTTATCGTTCTTTCGCGCCAAGCCTCATCTTCTTCCTTCTTCTTCTTCTCTTCCTTTTCTTTCTTCTCCTTCTCTTCCCTCTTCCAATCATTGATCCAAGCCTCTTTCCGCTTCTTTTCCTCGGCCTCCTTCTGTCGTTTGCGCTCAGCCTCGGCCAGTTGTTCTTCCTCGTACCTTTTGCGGTCCTCTTTGGCCTTTTCGGCCCTCTCGAGGTCTTCAAGCTTCTTTCGCTGTTCGGCAGCCTTTCGCTGGGCTGTCTCCTTTTCCTTGAGCTCAAGCTCTTCAAGTTTCATCAGGCGGCGCTCCACGTCCGGGTCATATTGCATCATCGGACTTGGACTGCGGCTGTGGCTATGATGTCGACGGTGGGAGTGCTTCCGCCGTGGCTCATATACCTCTTCGCTATCACTGTCCCAGAGGTCTTCATGACCATGTGAGTTCCGACGATTATGGCGATCATGACGAGTGGGAGAGTGGTCTTCCCAGTTGTTGTTGTGAATAACGACCGAGGCTGGGCGGTTCGCTAGAGAAGCTGAGCGATGGAACTGCTGTCCAGGTGCGGGACCCACTGCTGGGACAAGCATTCCACTGGAGTCCTGCATATACCATGGGTGCTGTCGATTCGGATGCTCGGAGTTTAATCGATGTCGTCCTCTTGTGGGACGTGCAGCATCAAGCGTGACAGGTTGAATAGCCTCCCAAGGGCCAGGAGGGGGGATTGGTGGTGGCCAGTCCATCTTGTCAATACGACTTCCCAGGACAGTCGCAGATACAGATCACAAGGACAGCCTAATATGTGGACGAAAGAGACGCAGATGTTTAGATGCAAAACGTCAGAATAGTGTTGGCTAAATCTAAGACTTTTATAACGCTCTACAAGCGTCAACGCGACGTAGCAAGGCTATGATGATGCGGTCGCTGAGAAATTGGAGTCTTCAGGAATGTCAGCTTGAGGTGGGGTCACCATCTAATTTGACCTTTTTCAATATTTGCGGTTACTTTTGTTGGTGGGGGCTAAAGGGCTACATACCGACGCATACCATGCACGAGGATTGATCTAGCCTACCATGCCGCTGCTAAGTGTCCCCTCTGTCGGTATTGCTTTCCCCCCAGAACCCAAGATAGACCCAAAAGCACGCTACCCATGCGGGTTTCTGCCCTGTGGCATCTCCCTACCTCGCCTGGCCAATAGCGCGCACATTCTGGTGTCTCGGCCAATGCAACGGTGGAGATGCAGGCTGTTGTGTCTAGATCTGGCCCTATCAGTGTGAGCACTACTTACTGTCATGCGGATCTGGTGTGAAACAGGATTATGCTTGGCGGAACAACCACGATCACGATACAACCTCATGCGGCTACATGAGCTCTGGGCTCCATCGTTCTCGCCGTGACCCTCGTTTCGCATAGCGTACAGTGCAACGATATCTCAGGCTTCCACGAGGTCGACTGGGAGGGATGCTACGAAAATCAGGGTGCAAAGAAAGCTCCGGTTCCATTCAGGTCGGGAATCGTGGCAAGGCTGCCTAAGAGGATGACCCTTCACGGCAAGTCTCACGAATAGTTGTAAAGTTGTAGGTACTCATTCCTCACCATCAAAATGTGCGGGCAGATGGAAATCGTCATGCTTGTCGCACTATCACGTGGCCCCTGTGGTACCAAATGAATTCCGAATGACTCATCCCCATCACACCTCCTGCATCGATGCTGACGAGAGAATTACCTATTGCCACGCAATCGAAGACTTTCCTTATGTCTGTGTCCGAAGGCATCTTCCATTGCAAGACACGTATCTACGTCATCGATATCTGTCTCAGCTCTGCCTAATCTCCCAATAGAAAGTCTGTTCGCGGCTAGCCATCGAATGTAGGGTGTGTGTCGTTGGAGCCATGGTGGAGGATCCTTCCGAAACCTTTTGAAAACCATCCCCAGCTTTATCGTCTACTCCTTGAACATTATGTACCAAGGTTGAAACGTTTATCGCTGGTGGGAAAACCCTCGTTAGGGGCAAAAAGGACAAGCTTGAATGACTCCTTACAAGTCAGCAAGCACTGTAGGCGTATGATTCACACACCGAGGTATTCGAAGTCCGACCGGATTCAAGCTACTGGGCGTTTTCGACTACTCTCGGATGCTCACACACGGACCATCATCGATCTCCTTATCATTAGATGATTGTCATATAACTTTCCCCTCATCAGGACCAATCTCGAATTTCCTGCAGCGGGCTTGAACCATCCACCAATGGCTCCACCCTTGCTAGATGTAGAAACAATGGCTACAGTTCTAACTGATCTCGTGCAGCCAAGGCTCCCGATTTTCCAAGAGCTTTATATTTGAGCGTCCAGTCCTCTCCGTCCGTCTCCTGTCTTGATAACTAGTCTTGACGCTTGCCATGCTACGAATATTGACGGCGGCGAGCTTAATGAATTGGAGACTATGCGCGGTCAAAAGATCCATGACATGATTGAGGCTGGTCTACGTCCAAATAGACGGCGCCCCAACGTTGAATATCGGGATGGCTTCCGCTTTGATTGTTCCTAACTGCTACTGGATACCGGGACGGGCTCGAATTGCCACGTCGCCCCTTTTGACAATGCTGATATTAGCCGATAGGTACCGGCGTCTACAGCTCACCACACCATGACCTCTCTATCACGTACACCTTCCTTTGAGGCACGCCATCCATGGCCAATGCCTTCGCTGGTGTCCTCATACGTCGTGCCACGATCAAGGGTGCATGTGAATCCATCGCACGAGAGGACCACTGGTACTATCAGACTCAAACACATGCAAGGAGAATCTGTTCATGTTGCCAAACATGGGAAAGGGTACGTTGTGTTTGATCATGTACAGATCCTACCTACCTACACAAAGCGTTTGGATTTCCGGAGCAATATAGCTCGGCCTCTCACGGAGCAGGCTGCAGACAGGCTCGAGACGTTCATGCATACTTGAGGGGCTATCATATGACATATGACATTGGCCAAATAACCCAGGTCGATAGTGCAGCCTGGGATTCACTGGAAACGTTGCGACTGGATATAGGCGGCGAGCGAAACAAACGTTGATAGCAAGAGCGGATCAATTATATCTTCTCATATCGCTGTGACAATAATGCAACACTCAGAAGGATGTTCTTCGACATGAGAATATTCAGATCAAGGAATCAGAATGTCTCAGAATGACTCACCTGGCGCAACAAGTCGATTAAGCGCAATCTTCACAATAGAGAAAGGCTTTCGATAATCTGCATTCAAATACTTTTCTTTAATCAAGCCAAAATGCCTCGCAGACTCTACCCCGTTGAACAACGGCAAACCACAGATTGGGAAGGTCGTTTCATCCCCAAGGCCATGATCGATCATCTCTTCCCCACCTGCGTTGTGCGCGTCGTGATCCAAGACGATGAAACCAAAGCAGGAGAGGCCATCTATTTTGAAATCACCAAGATCAAAGATGGAACATTCTGGGGCACCGCAAGAGATACTTATCGAGGCCACACACTAGGGCTGCAGAATCCGATCACTCTGAAGGATGGCGATCAATTCACCTGGAGGAGAGAGCACATCAACGAGATTCCGTTGAACACGTGGCATCCTTGGCAGCCGAAACGATACATCAAGCTTGTTCGGGGGCTCACGGGCGATATTCAGGATAAGGGCTGTATGACTGGAGTCAGGGGGACTTGATGATTGGCCGATAGCGGTTGGCTGAAGTCTGAGAATGAACGGTCGACGCTGATGTTTGGGATCTTTGGAGTGGGGCAAAGCTTGAGATTATCGGAACCACCAGTTCACACTTGCAGTGACCCCGTCGCCGACACCTTTGATGCTATGCCACCACCCTTGGGGTATGAACATTCCATCTCCGGCTTCCAATTCTGCCTCGAGGCCTTCGCAGCCTGATTTTGTTTCCTGCTCGTTCCACACTATGTCTTCGAGCAGCCGCCTCTCTTCGCCCTTCATCATCTCCTCCCCTCTGAATGTTTTGCTTCCTTCCATATGACCGTCGCCAGTCTCTTGCCGCAACCTCGAATCTACCCTGTTAAATATGTGGTCTCCTGCATTGGGCTCAAGCAATCTAACCCTCTTGCACCCTGTCAATTGTACAAATAGATTGGGATTCGGATCCTTATGTAACGGGGTAAGAGTTGGCGGGACACCAATCCATAGATTACTATCATATATATCCCCCTTCCCAGCTTTTGCAACATATTCGGGAATTGGGAGATCGTTGTGCAACGCAGCTGGCAAGGCAGCAAGCGGCGCTTGGGCAAGATACAATCTTGATCCTGTCACATTTTGGGGTGAATCTGCGGCAGCTGGCGCGGTGGCTATAGCGACCCAAGAAAGGAAGAGAGCGAGCGGTGCGGGGCCCCGTTGGAAAGTGGATGAAGGGTTCTGTGGGTCATTGACGGTGTATTCGAGGGGCAGCATGGTGTCGCCATATTGTTTCAGGTATTCTTGGTTGAGTGTCAAAGATGGTGAGGCAGCCGAGGGAAATGGCATAAACCATTTTTGAATCGCTGGGATGCCGGCAAAGGAGCCTTTGGGGAGGAGGAACGGTCTTGAGAGCTCGAAAGCATGGGTGCGAAAGGTGGAGAGGCTGTTGTTGGGGAGAACTGGGATTGTGTCCCATTTCTGGGATGGAGAAGTGGATGCTCTTCTCAGGGACCGACGAGAGAGGTGATGGAGGCGACTCATACCATCATTGCGATACTTCAAAACAGCTCAACGTTTGCAATAAAATGAATGCTTGCTCGGAGACTGTATCTTGTCTATCAACTTTCTTGCGAAGGCAGCTTTGCCGAGCGGGCTTTTAGAGTTTACGTCATAAGCACTTGCTGTTCCATCCTCCCGACCCGAGCTGGTATTTGAATCAATCTTCACACAATTAGCATTCCTATTCTGGTGTGGACCCGTAGATGCATTATCGCGACGACCGGATCGAGAATGTCTCTGCCAATGCAAAAGTGATGTTAGGGCTGCCCGATCCCGATGCTCCGGGGCTTCCCCGCACAGGTACCCACCCCACCTACACGCGCAAGAGGAAGCCAAGGGGCAGGATACCGAGGCATGCCGAAGATGAGCTACAACAGTACAGCATGAGCTGAATGTCCTTTCAAGTTCAGTTGCGTTTGAGTTTCTCTTGTTGTAAGGTCCTAGCCAATGCTTCTTCACCAAGTCTCTTGCAAGTTGCCTATCAACGTTTCCACAGTTTCGTGCGTTAATGGTTGAACATCTTGACGTACTTCTTCCGCGCGCTTTATCGTCCCCGTTTTTTGTTCAACGATAGCAATATTGTAATATTGCCTAAATTGGCAAGATGAAGGACCTCTCCAATTCTATACACAGAGTCGGTGGATATGAGGAGACTGCGTATAATTACTACCCTGTCGTAATCATCGGTGCTGGCGAGTCTGGCATTGCCATGGGATGCCGCCTGAAAGAAGTGCTCGGATTTGACCAATTCAGGCTCTTCGACAGACAGTCTGGTGTTGGGGGCACCTGGTGGATCAACAGATATCCCGGTGTCGCTTGCGATATTCCCGCTCTATTCTACAGCTTTTCCTTTTCTCCAAACTATGAGTGGACCTCCTTTCATCCTACCGGTCCAGAAATCCTGGTGTATTTTCAAGATGTCTGCGCCAAATATGGGATTCTGAACAACATTCAATGCAATACTGATGTAAAACATGTGCGGTGGCTCAAGGAAGAGGAGTTATGGGAGGTGACATTACTCCATCTGGTTCCTGGCACCGGAGATCTGAGTGGTCGAGATAGGGATAGGATGGTCAAGGAACATGGCCATGGGGCTGTCTACCTCAGAGAAGAGATCGTACGAGCAAAGGTTGTGTGTAGCGCTGCAGGCGGCTTGCTGGAACCAAACCCCTGGCCTAAAACCATCCCTGGTCGAGACCAATTTGAAGGTGAGGTATTTCACTCCGCCCGCTGGAAAGCGGACGTCAGTCTACAAGACAAGGACGTCATCGTTGTAGGCACCGGCTGTAGCGCAGCCCAGCTTGTGCCCAGACTCACCAAGGAGCCATTCAATGCCAAGTCCGTTACTCAGGTAATGCGGTCACCACCATGGGTTGTCCCTCGTCCAGAGCCTCCCTTGGTCGGAGAAGAATGGTGGAAAGAGAACAGTGCTTGGTGGTTCACGCATGTGCCTGGCTTGAATAGGCTCTGCAGATCGCTCATGTTTGCCGCATCCGAGGCTCTGTTCAGCAATGTATTCTTGCAAACGCCTCAAGCAATCAAAGGCCGCAAGAAGGTTGAGGCTCACCTCATTCATCATATGAAGAAAACGGTGCCGGAGAAATATTGGGAGATGCTGACACCTGATTACAGCGTTGGGTGTAAAAGGATGATCTACGACGCTCATTGGTTTCCTGGCCTCAAC
The DNA here is from genome assembly GCA_003073195.1 of Ramalina intermedia. Lineage (NCBI taxonomy): Eukaryota > Fungi > Ascomycota > Lecanoromycetes > Lecanorales > Ramalinaceae > Ramalina > Ramalina intermedia. The sequence goes on along the minus strand of PEKF01000191.1, from coordinate 106,566 downwards.
GATCCCAAGATCGATCTAACGACGAAGCCTATCAAATCAGTCCAAGCTCGCAGTGTGACTTTGGGACCTGGGTGGGCATATTCACCCCCGGCCAGTACTGAAAAGGGAGAACCAAGTGAGGAAATTGAGTTACCCGCCGATGTAGTGGTTCTCTCGAATGGATTTGAGCTCAAGACTTGGATATCGCCCCTCAAGGTTACCGGAAAACATGACGTTGAGCTGCAAGATGTTTGGAACTCGCGCGGCGGTCCTCAAGCCTACATGGGAAACGCAATGGATGGATTTCCAAATTTCTTTATCATTTTTGGACCAAACACGGCAACAGGCCACAGCAGCGTGATCTTGGCGAGTGAGAACATGGTGGAATACACGATCAAGTTCATTCGACAGATCCTGCAAGGAGACGTAAAGACTTTCGAGGTGAAGAAGGATAGCGAGGTGGCATGGACGAAAGACATACAAGAGAAGCTCAAGGATACCGTCTGGTTGAGAGGAGGGTGTCATAGCTGGTACAAGAGCGAAAACGGGTGGAATGCAACAACGTACCCGTGAGTATTTTCTGACCTATGACAAGCCTCACCCTGACGCGAACAGGTACTCTCAATACAAATATTCATGGGACTGCATGTTCCCCAAGTGGAGTGATTGGGACATTCAGTACACGAAACAGGGGCTTCGCCGAGTGAGAATCAAGCAGATGATGAAGCTAGTCGCCTTTGTCTCCTTCATTGCAGGGCTCTTCTCCATTCGAAAACAGCCCTTGACGAGTGTGAGAGGTATACTCAACGCTCTCAAGCAAACGATCACGTTAGCTTTGCAGGCGGGAGCGCAACGTTTGGGTAGGGGCATGAAGTGGCTGGCCGCCTAGGAAAGCATCTTTAGCATTTGCAACTTTGACAATCGGCGTTATTAACCATATCACTTTCTATCACTCAACCTAACGTTGTTATTCTAATTGATGCTGAATCATTCCATACTGTCATAGTATAATACTCTCACAGTATAAAGTAAGATTCCAGATACCAAAGCCATAGCGACCTTCATAGTAAGAAACTCTCTACAATTCCCACCTCTAAATCCCTCCATGCCATCCTCTGTCCCCCAGCAACAGCTCTACCTTTTCGGTTCATCCATGTAGGTCCCATAGTCATCTCATCAATCACCCTTCCCCGTTCCCACCGTAACCTCAATCCCCTTTAAAAATTAAGTCCCAACCTCCTTTACCAATCTCATAGACCATTCACCCCACCCCCCTGGGAAACCAAAGACGACCGCATCCGCGGCGGAGCCTCCCAATCCCAACTCACCCCATTACCCAACAACAGCGCTAGATTCCATGGACAGCTGGACACGAGCACGCTCGGTGGGGCGGGTTTCGCCAGCCAATTCAGCGCCGTGGAAGCGGCGCCGATGAATGATGCTTCTTCTTCTTCGGTGGGGGCAACCAACAACGGCATTAGCGACGGGGATGCTGGGGGAGAAGCAGGGGAGGAGGAGGGGAGGCGGTATTGGGATTTGCGTGGGTATGATGGCGTGGAGCTTGTGCTCCGAGGTGGGGAAGGGAAAGTGTGGACGTTTATTGTGAGGGATGAGGTGGGCCGGGGCAAGAGGGGGGATGGGAGGGAGAGGGCAAGGGTGAGCTGGGAGTGTGAGTTTGAGGTCTCGAGTGGCGCGGAGGAGGAGGAGGAGGCTGGTGGGAAAGGGGGTGGGAAGGGTGGGCAGGCACAGAGGGTGTGGATCCCTTGGATGGACTTCAAGGCTACGTATCGAGGGAGGGAGATTGATGATGCAGGTGAGTTGAAGACCGGGAAGGTGAGGAGAGTGGCGATCATGATGAGAAGGTGAGATCCTCAATTGGAAGGAAGATCTTCATTTGGCACGAGTTGCTGAAGCAAGCTGAAAAGTCTATAGCTATTTCGGCAAACAGGATGGCGATTTTAGCCTCGAGGTACAGTCAGTCAGCGTCAGGAAAGGAGGGCCAGCATCGTCACTCTAAGGCCCTTCGAACCAATAATCGACCTTTGACCTGCTGCTGCCTGGGCTTTTGGAGCCCGATGAGCGGCCACTCCTAACCTCCTCGCTCTTGATCTTACCTGGCTGGCGTGCTCCAAGCATCTCGCACTTCTCCTGCCACCGCTCCACTTCCTTTTGCATGTGCTTGTGCATGCGCTCGTTCACCACCCTTTGCGCGTGCAGCTGGTCCTCGTACTCATGCTGCATTCGCTGCAGCTGCGCCGCCCAGCTCGTGTCCAAGCCTGAGACCCTCTTTAGCAGACGCTCGGTAATCATGTTGCACTGCTCGAAACCATTGATGAGGCTCTCGTCGTCCGATGGGAGGGAGGCACGCATCTTGTCATGCAGCAGCCGATTGTGGCGGTTGATGGCCGAGATGGGGACTGTGAACACTAGAAAGTTGTCAGCCTGATTGCCAGCAATGGATCAGGATCAGGAAACTCACAAGTCCTTTGCGCACGAGTTTCTCGGTAGGTCTTGTCGATCGACCTATAAAGCGAAGCGGCCGTGGGCGCCTCGGTAGTCTCATCGACAGGGCGGTCAACAGGAACCGCTGCCTCCTCCTCTTCCTCAGACTCGTCCTCAGAGTCTTCAATCAGGCCAGCTGCCCTGATATCACTCGCCCTTGGGATGGAGAGTTCAGGGTCATTGCGGGGCCTGATTGGAGCAGTGGCACCAGTAGTGACGCCGCTCTGACGCGCTTTTGTTAAAAGTCGTTTGCCAAATCCTCGGTGCTGCCCTTGATTGCGGCTATCGCTCGTGGCAGCATGAGTCTTTGGACCAGATACATTTGAGGAAGGTCGGTTAGGACCAGGCCGGCTTGAAACAGTGGGACCAGGAGCAATGGCAGGGGAGCCCTCCATCAGCTCAATGAGGTCATCGGACGGCCTCGGGTCAGGTCGAGCGGAGGTTGGCTGCCCTGGAGCCGCGTTCCTCCTTGCTGATCCTCTCCCCCGCCCGCCACCCCGTCGATATCCAGCCCCGCGTTTGGGGCGCACAGGAGCTCCTGGCGACACAAGGACGGCGTCATTTGGGACGATATGGTCGTTGTTGGAGGAGCTGTTGCCGGCCTGCTGCTGACCGGGGGATGAATTGTTCTGTAGGACGGTTGATGAGGCAGCGCCTTGAGCGTTCCGCCTTTCTGCTTTGTTGGGGTTTTTACGCCCTCTCTTGGCCTGGCGAGGAGTACGGCTCTGGCCATCGGCAGGCGAAGACGTTCCCGAGGGCTTGCCGGCTTTTGAAGTCGATGGCTGCGCGTTCTGTACCACTCTACCATTGTCCGCTTGGCGTGCCATGATTCCCTCCTTACCGTAGCCGAAGAAAAGCTGCCAGTGGTTGCCAAAAGAGAAGTCTGCGTAGCTACTTTATTTAGAGTAGCTGCAATGGCGTGTCTGCGAAACCCAGAGAGAGAAGAGCTTGTTGTGGCTGCGGAGTGTGAAGAATCAACGGTTGCAGGAAGCAGAGGACAAGGAAAAGGAAGGCAAGGAGCCGTGGAGAGGCAATAAGAATGCTTGTAGCCTAAGTAAGATCTTTCTTGCCTGTAGCGAGGGGAAACACCAATGACCAAACACTTTGGTAGTGTTGGCAAGCACGACGATTCGTAGAATTGACTAAGTTGACAAGGAAGCGAATGTCAAGGAAATCTATGACTTTGTTTCCACAAAACCAATGAAGGTTATCCACCAGTGTGCTGTGTGTATGATATATAGCTGAAGAGAAAGCTTGTAGAGTCAGAGGACAATAGGAATTGAAGGTAGTGTCCTGCTTGGGTCCATCCTCCTACATGTGAATGAGACGCAGGAATCCTAGCTTGGAACAAGCAAAATGCCGTAAACGAGCTGAGTGTAATTCATCAAGTTCTTCACTTTCTGTCACAAGCTTAGATTGCTTGAATCACCGGCACCAACGATGGGGAGAGTGTCTCACACCGCAAGCCATTCATGGCTAACACAATCATGTTTGCTATTGAATGGGCAGAAAATATATTCACTCTGCAAGCAGTCAGATACTTTGAGAATGGTCCAGTATGAGAGATCAATTAGCAGCTCTATGTTGTGTCGACTGACACCATTTCGCTCCTTCCTAAGGGATGCCCATCACATGAGAAGGTTCATTACCACCTCCACATGTCGATTGAATACGATCAAGCCAAGCAGGATAGAAGAAGCCGTAGACACAGGAATCCACGGTCGCGGGCGGTGATGAGGTCGGCCACATTGCTGAGAACAGGCTAGCTGCCTTAATTTTTGCCGTAGAGTGCCTCCTTGACCGTAGAGGAAAAATTGCCTGATAATGGGAGACTGGCGGTGAGGTTCGAATAGGAACAGGAAGCTACAGGAAACAAGGCTGAAGTTAGAATACGAGTCACGTGACTTGCGATGAGAGACCACAATCGCATCGACCCCTCGGACCAACTCTCGACTGAACTGGAACCATTTCCGCTCTCTACAATTCCGCTCTGTATCCTGGTAAAAGCGTAAAGTTCGCGACGCGGAGTCGTTCCTGAGTTTCGTCAGCATGAATCAACCTCCTCCTCCTCCTCCTCCTCCTCCTCAACCAAGCCCATATTACACTACTGGCCTGGGCCAGCAGCAGCAGCCTGCGCAAGAGGAGCCAAACAACAACAAACGAAAAGGGGATGATAATAACAATGAGCCTTCAGCTGCGCCGCGGTCGAAGCGCAATCGATATATCAGCATCGCCTGGTGAGTCGCCATTCATGTGACTATTGAGCTCCTGGACTAATGCGGTCGCCCATGTCGCAGCAACGAGTGCAAGAGGCGAAAAATCAAGTGCAATGGACAGAACCCGTGCCAGCGCTGCGGAAATCTCTCCCTTGAATGCATCTATGCTCCGAATTGCTGCAGCTCCACCTTCAAGGACTCAGAGTTTGCAAACCCTACCACAAGCCCATGCTGACGGCCACTGACACGAATACTGCAGCGAATTTCGAGCCATGAACGCAAGCATAGAATCCCTCCAGCAGCAGGTCAATGATCTCTACGCTCACCTTAATGCTCTTCGCAATGGCCAATCGCCATTTCCCATGCACCCTTCCCTCACTCACCCAGAGTCCTCGGCTGCCTATCGCAATGCGACTACCCCCACTCAGTCCCGAGCAAGCCATCCACAATTCCAAGGTCCGACAAGCTCAGCGTTCAATTTGGATGTGGCTAAGTCAAGTCTACAGACGATGGGAATCACGCAGCTGCTGGAAGCCCAGGATGACGGGCCTTCAGGCGAGATTGATCCCGCGCTACATGGAGGCGCCCTACAGCGTCATCAAGCGCCTGTGGCAGCTATGGTCAGCCAATCTCACAAAGACCCTCTGTGGCAGCTTGCGAAAAAGGATGCCATTCGGCTTTGCAGAACCTATGACGAGGAGATGGGTTTGATGTACCCCATGCTCGACATTGAGCGGGTCATCGATCACGCGCAAAAGCTTTTTGATTTTATCCAGGCCGCAACAAAGACTGGACTGATGAATCCCGACGGGGTGGGCGCAGATCAATTGGAGGGCAATGATGTCAATATCCTCAAGATGGTGCTTGCTTCTGCTCTCATGGCCGAAGGAGGCGGTCAGAGTCCTCTCGGGCGAGCATTGTATGAAAGCTGTCGCCAAGCCTTTGAATGCACGTTGACGGGCCCGGTGGAGGTCAAGGGTCTCTCGCTACTAGTCATTGTGGTTTGTTGCTCTGTCTGATAAGGCTCGAGAGGCTGTTCCTGACGACTGTCATAGGCAGAGTACCATTTCCAGCAGGACGAAGAGATACATGCTTACCGTATCATCGGTCTAGCTACGCGCTTGTGTTTAGAGCTGGGCCTGAACCGACGTCAAAACCTCTTCAGACTCTTTCCAGACGAAGGAGAACGCCATTGGGCGGTCAAACTGTTCTGGTCAATCTATGTGCTGGATCGACGCTGGAGTCTTGGTGCCGGAATGCCCTTTGCCCTCCAGGACGCAGACATCGACCCAGCTCTACCAGAACCGGTCTGTACCCAGATCCATAATCATGAGGAGCATGACTGATTTAATAGGATGAGTCGGCTCCGTACCTTACCGCAATGATCTCTTACAGCCGCCTTTCGTCCAAGATTTGGAGATCGACCTCGAGTTTCGAAGACGCATCAAACGAAAGTGATTGCGAGAATATCGCTGATCTGGATTATCAAATCCTCCACTGGCATAGCACTATCCCAGCCTCGCTCAAGTTCAATCCCACCGAGGACTTCCGACCGCCGCCTGGAGTCAGCCGAGGGCAACGACGGCTCCATATTATCTTGTACCTGCGAACCAACCAAATGCGGACACTGATACACAGACCTGTCTTACATTCTGTGACCACGATCATGGAGAACCGAAAGCAAGCTCAGACCGGGGTAGATGTAGCCAAGGACACCATTCGGGTGCTTACACGCTTGAACGAGACCACGGACATCTATCGTACGCAACAAGTCTGCTTCAACTACTTTCTCCTGTCCGCCCTGGCTGTGATGTTCCTGGCGATTTCGCACGCGCCAATGGAATTCAGTCATCAGGTTCGGGATGATTTCTACCAGGCCCTCGATCTTGTCAAAGGGTTCAGCAACAAGTCGTACATTGCCGAACGACTTTGGAAAGCGATCAAGGGACTGAGAGAAGTCGGTCCCAAGCTCGGCCTGGTCAGCCGGCAGACGCAATTGACGCACTCGAACGACGCGCATTCCTCAGCAGCGGTGGCAATGGCAGGCCTGGCTGGACATCAAGTGGATGAAATGGCAGCATATGCATCGGCCCAGAACGCGAGCCCAATAGGAAGCAGCCCTTTGAACGGGCAGCAGATGAGTCACGAACTCACCAATCTATTCGAAGCTGCCAAGGGCTACGGCACCGCGCCGACGAGCGATGCGCAGGGCATGGAAGGCGCCAGCACGAATGGCTACGCCCCTCAGCTGGGCGGAAGATCTCAAAGCACCGAAGGGTTGAGCGGAGTATATGGGAATGAAGGCGAGTTCTCTAAGATCATGGGGGCTCTATTCTAGGAATGATATGGATCTGAGGGTGAGTTTCAGCGCGGCGCCGTTCAATCGAATATTCTGCAAACCTTACATATGTACGGCTCTCAATTGACTCGGCGCGGTTGCTTTATCATTTGTATTTTCGACTTACACAGTATCATGATCAAATGTAGAGGAATGCGTAGGCAGCCTGACTTGTAGGTGGGGGACGAGCAAGCGAAATTCCGGTGATCTGCACAGCCTGGACGGGCCAAAGAAATTCCCCCACCACGACTGCGCCAGCAAGAGCAGCTGGTAATCATTCCTTGATATTGCAATGCCAACCTGCTCTCGATACCTGCCTCATTCCCCCACGCTCGCCTTACAGCTCCATTGTGTCCTACAACAAATGGGTAAAGCGTGCATTTGCTCCTAAAGGGTTCCTTCCCTGCATCATAACCAAGAAAGCTTACCAAATCGAGCATCTCAACTTCTGGGCAAGGCCTCTTCGCATCGTCATCAATCGTACCCGAAGCTATCCCACAGTTCCGTCTATATTCCTTGGAAGCAATAGGGCGGGTAGAGTCTGTCAACTAGGAGTTGAACCATGACCGGTAGTCAGCTCGTGCCTGGCATCATAGAGGACAAGATCGCCCCGCGAGACCCACTCGTCTCCCCTTTCAGAAGAAATCTCTTGTGAATAAAGAAGCTCCGTTTGTCGAGATACCTCGTGTCTACACGTCCTCTTAGCGAGTGTCGAGGAGCCTTTTTCCAGGAGCATCCGTCCCTACTGTGTGGGCTACCATCACGCTGTCTCCGACCGAATCTCTCGACCACGAGCTTGGTGCCTTCCACCTTGCCTCATCGGATTCCTCTACTCCTGTCTCTTCCCCGAGCCAGGCTTCGGAAGCCTCCGCCATGTCATCTTCTTCTGGCGCGGGAGAGTCTTGGATCTCCTCCTTCTGCGCTTTGCTTGGACACGAATACTTTGCCGAAGTCACAGAGGAGTTCATAGAAGATGACTTTAATCTGACAGGACTCAACAGCCAGGTGCCTATGTACAAGGAAGCGCTGGAAATGATCCTAGACGTCGAACCCGAGGACGAGGACGACGAAGAGGAGGAGGAGGAAGAGGAGGAGGAGGAGGAAGAGGAGGAAGAGGATGACGATGTGGCAATGAGGGACGAGAACGGCCATCGCATACCCGCATCATATCGAAGATCAGAAAGGAGGCAGATGCGAATGGCAAATGACTTGTCCGTCATCGAATCTTCGGCCGAGCTTCTCTACGGTCTGATACACCAACGCTTCATCACCTCCAGACAAGGCATGCAGGCCATGGCCGACAAGTATGAATCGCAACATTTCGGCTTCTGCCCCCGTGTCTTCTGCAACCAGGCTCGTGTGCTGCCCGTTGGCTGCAGTGATATCCCAGGCCAGGAGACCGTCAAGCTCTTCTGTCCGGCCTGCCTCGACGTCTATACGCCTCCGAACAGTCGCTTTCAATCGGTCGACGGAGCTTTCTTTGGCACGACTTTTGGATGTTTGTTCTTCATGACTTTCCCCGACTTCGATCTTACCACGAAAGACGACCCTCTCGGACTCGCCGCAACCCATCCTACTTTTGCTTCACCCGGAGATCCAGCCCATCCGAACACTCAGCATAATTCGGAGACGAATCATGTCAAAGCCTCGCGGTCATCATCCTTGACCACGACCCCGACCCAGGCCACGGCGCCCTCATCGATACTCACGAATAATTCCATTTCGTCCAGCCAGGTGGGAGCATTGGGCTCAGAGCCTCCGATACCTCCGCAACCTGCGGTGGTGAATGGCATAACCACGACGAACATCGCCCCCGGTCTTGGCCCGGGCCGGATACACGAGCCTCGCATATATGGCTTCCGCGTATCGGAACAGTCGGCAACCGGCCCCCGCATGAAATGGCTCCGGATGCGGCCACGGGATATGAATGAGCTGGACGAGCGAGGTATCCGCGTCGAACTTTATGGCGACCCAGATGAAGATGGCGTCACCGAAGGTGCCAATGGCGAGCCGCCGGATTCTCAATCACAGGATCCCGCCGTCGCCAGAAGGAAGAAAGCGTCTGTCAGGAGCAGGCGGAAAGGAACAGGCGGGGGCGGGCCAGCCGGTGAGGGCCCAGTGGCCAACGGAACAAGTGCAGCGGGAGACATAGGTTGAGCAGATCTGCCCGGGGCTTGCTCATCCGATTCGCTTCCATGAGATGCGACAGCAACGATGCATCAAAGGAGCTGTGGAGTAAGGAGGCATGTATATGGATGGTTGAGAGCGTTTGACTAAATTCTAGCATTGCTCTTTCCATTCTTACACGCAGCGAATGACATGGGCGGATGGATATGATACTCATGATAGATGCCACGTCCGTCAGCAACTGGCTTGGGGGCTTGCAAAGCTTTATTTGATATTTGTATTCCATCTACCTGCTTTTGCCATATCGGTCTCACCCGGTGGCCAGCCCTGCCTGGAATACCGCTGAGGGCAGGAGCCAAGCCGATGTTGTGTTCCTAACTGGCCTGGATGCCAGAAGAAAGAGATTCCTCGCCAGGCTCCACGGCTTGAAGAAATAATGATCGATCCGTTTGCTAACGCCTCTTCCCCATGCTATGTCCTGGGTATACCGACCACGCTCGTAACATCATAATACACTCATCGTGAACAGGGTGTCTCACCTGGGTAGAACTTGGGAAAGCCCTGTGGAATGGCTCGAACCTCCAGAATGGCCTCTCTGCCCATGCTGCAGGTTGGCTTGGATCTGATTTGGGCGTTCAATGCTCAATGGCGGGAACAGGCTACCTCGGCAAATATGCACTTGGGGTTCCTTTATGGAATGTGTCCTTGGTCGCCTTCGCGGCTGCGTGATCGCTGATGGCCATCGCACTGCTTCGCTTGCGCCATCTTCAACAGTGGAATCGTGTCTCCCGAAACACAGCTTTTACCGTCCTCCGTATGTATTGAAACTCGGAGTGCGTGAGCTGCCACCATGACCGCCGGTAGGACTGTTGGAAAAGTCCTTGGTCTTCCGCCGTTTCTTGTCGCCCCTGCTCCCGCGGCTGTTCTTGCTCGTGTACGTCTCCCCGGATTCATAACCCTCGAGGTCCATCTCATCATCCACAAAGCCTTCGCCGTAGCCTTCAAAGCTTCCATCATCGTATCGCCGTTTCTTGGTATTGCGGCGGGCGCGGATAGGCTCGCCCGGTGCTCCATTACTAGTAGGACCTGCCGGGGCGGGCGCATTCTCCACCGCCTTGCCATTCACTTTGGCATCCTTCCGAGGTTTCCCGGCAGCGCTGTTGGGATTCGGTCGATCGCCGATGCCGAGAATATCCTCCCACTTGTTCCCCTCCGGCACTGGCCCGGGCAGCAGCTGGAAGGCGCTCTCGAGTTTCCCCTTGATAGCCTCGGACAACCCCTGTTGCACATTCTTGCCATGCACCTTCTGATTCTGCCACTCTTCCTCCGGCCACTGCGACATCTCCGCCAAGCTCATCATTCCCTTGGCGCCTGAAGCAACGGCTTCTTCGTGCTTGATGCTCTTGTTCTTGCCGGCCAGGCCTAGAGTTTTGATCTGACCTTCGTAGGATTTGCGCATTTTGTTGATCTTTTCGCCTGTCAGAGGGTCCGTGCGGGCGACGGTTGCGGCTAAAGGGTCGAGGCCCATGACGGAGATGAGGTTGGTGGAGAGGTGCGAGGTTTGTGAAGGGATGTGAGCTTGAAGCGTTTGCGACGAGTCATGATCGCGAGGATTTTGCGGAGAAGGTGGTGCTAGAGCGCCGACTTCTAGACTGTCAGCTCAATGTCCCTCATCCGCAAGGTGAGAGGGTAGGAAGTTGGTCAGAGGTATGTCTTACCCTTCTGACTTGGCGTGGGATGCGACGGCGCCGAGGTGGCCCCCGCTGCTCCATCGAGTTGTGATAATGTAGGCTCCTTGACAGGATCTGATGGCGCAGGGCCAGATGGCACGAGGGTTGGACTGGGAGGCCTCTTCTGCGGAGATTTGATGGTGGTTGGGTTCGTAAGATCGTTCATGGCATTGTTCTGTAATACTGGGGCGGATGGGCGTTGCTGGACGTCCATGGCTTCAGGGTCGGCAAGGTGCGAAATGTGGACATGATGTGAGGTATCACGGGGTTGTGCGCGGTGGAGAGTGGAGGTTGCAGAGCGGCTCATCAAGAGCGACGCGGATATGGCGAGAGAGTGAAGGAGACGAGAGAGACCGGGCCAAGACTCCAAGAGTGAAGAGTACTGGCGGAATAATGGGCCTGACGCTTCTTGCAGTCCAATCCGGGAGATCGGCAATCGCCGGTTTTGTGTTTTGTTACTAGTCCGTCACAATGGCTTTGATTATTACTTCAGCCCCACCCACCATATCACTCGCATCAAAGAAATCTTGTCACCGATCAATTGTGTCTTTTATTGATTGAACGATAGTGGGGTCTAACATTCATCAGACTCTGTCGTAGAATTGCACAATGATGGTCGATACTGCTTGGCATTCTCAATCTAACACTGTCTGTCTTTGTCTGCCTTGGATCAGAGGAAATCTGCAGGCTCACTGCTTGATTTCAACCTTGTTCAAAGATTGGCTTCCGAGATATTGCAGAACAGCCATTGGCACCTGACAGAGTCACCACTTGGGTACCTTTGGTCCACGACTGGCTTTCTGTGGTTGAAAACAATTTGCGCTTGTGAAGAGACCCTCTTGCCATGAATCAAAGCGTTTGTCTTTGCAGAGCCCAGTGTCAGCCAATGAGAAGACGGTATTGTCACACGAGCATGTCTGTCGCGTGCTCTCAACGACCATCAATTGGCAACCCCTCGTTTCGACGACAATCAATCCTTTTCATCTCTTCCTCTCCCCACGTTCTTCTCTTCGATTGATCTCTCATTGCTTGCACACGATGCTCTTGTTAACTTGGAAGAATTGCGAATAAGTTCCTTGTTGTTCTGCGCAACTTCTTCACGAGGACGTTGGCTGTTACTCGTCTAGACACAAGTGAGGACTCGTCATTGTCTCTTCACTGCCACTTTACAGCATGCCTCGCCCGACTATGCCACCGACACCCACCAGCTCTACCGACATTACAGGGAAAGACAACACCAAGTTCGTGTCGTCGGAAAAGTCGTTCAACCTTCCTCCACCAGCTATCAAGCACAAGGGTCGCGCCTCCCAAATCAAGCCTTCTGCACCCCGATCCATCCAGCCGGCTAATTCCACATACTCACTTCCTCCGCCACCCACCCGGTCGCGAAGGATCATCCAAATGAATGTGCAACCCGAATCTCAAGACGGTACGAAAGCCGTCGCCAAGGCCTTTGCAGAGGGTGCCAATCAAGGATCCCAGCCCACGCCCGCTCAGAAAACGGCGCCCAAGAAGCAGCCTACTCCGACCTCCGCTGCGGGAAAGAAAATTGCACGGAAGACTGCACATAGCGTGATCGAACGACGCCGGAGGAGCAAGATGAACGAGGAGTTTGCTACTCTTCAGGCTATGATCCCCGCCTGTACCGGGCAAGAGATGCATAAGCTCTCTATACTCCAGGTACGTATGCTCTTCGCATTGATCATTCGTGGCGCTGCCGTGCCAAATCGCATCGCCGGTTACCCATCTGACATTCTGGACTAGGCAAGCATCGATTACCTCCGTTACCTCGAGACTTGTATCACCGATCTCCGGGCTGCAAATAACGCTCTCTCCACTCCACTTGTTCAACCCCAAGCGCCACCTCTTCGTGCCAGTAATCTATCTTTGACCAGCCTCGACGACAATGAAGATGATGAGGATGACCAGGGTGGTAGAGCTGGAGACGAGGATGAGACCATGGAAGACGCAACGGCTCCGAACGGAAACGCAACCCCCTTAGTCAGCGCACAGAAGAGCGGAAGCTATGCAACGCCCATGTCCATCGCCAATTCGCCCGGGATCAATGCCCAGTACACATTTGGACACTCGTTGCCGTCTCCCGCGTACGGCCCTCAGACGCAGCTTCAACAAAGCCAGCTTCCTGGTTCTGGACATGCGGGTGCTTCCGCATTGACCTCTCCTACCCTCGTGCCAGGCAAGAATCAGGACGAAGAAGCTACCGAAGTGCTGCTGAGTCTGAATAAGGATAGGAGGTATTCAACATCGGACAGCAAGGCGAGAAGAAGTCTGAGTGTGAAGGACCTCTTGACGCATTGAGGTGGCTGTTGTTGAGATGTCTGCATGCATGCTTCAAATTCCATCGGTATCCACGGCTAGTGATGAGCTTGCCGTGATGCAAGTGCATCTTTGAGATCGTATAAGGATGAATTGTTCTTACGGCAGATACAAGTCATGGAGGAAGCCTTTTAATGCAGCATTAATCAAATGATATTCTAGAGCCAGGCTGTGGATGAACAAGTTGAAGGCATTACAAAATCTGCATCTGACCTGCTCCCAAACACTTGATTCATCTCGTTCCGGCATATATACATTCCTTGTAAAGCCCCCTGGTATTTCGACTACTGAGGCACCGCACCAACCAATGGTCGAGCAAGGCAGTAAACATGGACAGCTCCAGCCAAGTCCGTGTACAATGGATCTATTTCTTTTCTCCCTCGGGAAACGGGTCTTTCAAAATGCCTTCCACTTCCAATCTTCTCCTAGCCTCCTCCAAAGCCCATGTTTGTATTCTATGGAAGAGTCCTGGTCAGCATTTCTTGTAACATGAAGTCGAATCCTTCAAGCAGACATAACGCTCTCATCTGACTCCAGAAGCCCCTCCGTCACCGCGCTTCCTCTCCCTTGCTCTCTCCCATCCGCACTCTTCTCCAATTCCACCACCATCCCACGTAAGCCCCACTCCACCCCCCCCAAAAAAACCGAGGAGCTTCGCAAAGGGGGAAAACAATCACTCACGAGGTATCAGGCTTATACGCATACGCCACCGCGGTCACGAGCAAGCTGCCCCAGAAGCCATACACGAACGCATTCTCCCACCCTTCCTTCTGGTACTTCTCCCCCGGCTTCACCCCGAACAGCCAGCCCCCGGGCGGGTCGTAGTGGGATTCGTGCCCGTGGGGACCGCCGTGCGAGTCCTCGTGCGTGGAGGCCTCGCCGTGCTGGGCGCTCTCCGAGGATGCGGGCGTGGTGGAGGAGGAGGCCAGGGTGCGGGATTTTTGGCAGGTGGCTAGGCGGGAGGGTAGGGGTGGTGGGAGGCGGGCGGAGGATTTGGGGATGGAGGAGGTGGTGGAGGCGTGGAGAGCACGGGTGGGAGGGCGGAAGGGAGGCATTGGAGCTTGTTGATGGAATGAAGGAGTGAAAGAGGTGGGGAGGTGGTTCTGATGGGCGGCTTGGGCGGATGGTTGGGATCAAGTGGACCCTTGGACCCTCCCTGGAGAGGGAGGACTTGGCGCGGCTACGATTGCGGCGGGTTTCCGGAAGTTCTCCTTTTTGGCCTGCAAGGCCTGGTGGTTCCTTTCCTCCCTTGCTACATCATCCATGTGCCCATCTCCGATCACTTGTCATCTGCACTGTGCTCTCAAAGGCTTAAACTCTGTGTGGATATTAATTCGTATGAGAAGAAGCTGGAAAGATTGAGTCTGATTATTGTATGTTCAGTGCCTATGTCTGCTCACAGCGACAAAGCCAGCATCACAATTACACTTCAAGAGGTATATGATACAGAAGCTGCGTGTCCTAGTCGTTTGCCATCATGGGTTGCCATGAGGTCTTGATATCCCTGCCAATCTCGCTAAATGCATCATCACCGCTCACAAAAAATACCCATATGTCCATTGGCTTGCTTGAATATCATCGTCTTGATCCAGATCGTCCTGTTCTTCTTGTGTACCTGTCATCGGATCTTGAGGACTCGCTACCTATTGATTGGTTAGCAATCGAGGATTCGTCAAATGAGAGAGGGGATTTGCTTACTGTCGCTGGAATAGTAACCGTAACTATAGCTGCTCCCAGAATACTCGGTCTTCTGCTTCCGGTCTCTTCTCCTCTTCAGGCCCAAGATGACCGCCAAGGCAGTCAGACCGCCGGCGACAGCTGTCAGACCCCCTACGTTGCTGCTCTTTCGCGGCGGTCGTTCAACCCTCGCAGGACGCGTCCCAAACCACCTTCTTCCGCCCGCGGCACCAGCGCTACCAGAGTGGTGCCTGTGCTCCTCAATGTACGTCGTCGTCTCTCTTCGTCTCCGAGGGCGCAGGCCCAAACATGCAAGGACCGCGTCAGCCGCGCTTGCGAAGCAGCAGCATATCAGCAGAAGGATCAAGAAAATGATGCCTGCGATCACCCCAATGACGATGCCGGCGATTGCTCCGCCGCTCAACCCATTATTGCTTGTGGTTGACGACAAAGCAGCGCCTGCGCTAGTAGCCGCCGCAGACATGATAGGGACCGTCGTTGTTGCGGAGCCTGTCGATGAAACCGTCGTGACGGCATTGCTCGTCGGCCGCAATGGGGCGGTATTGGTGGCGGGAGCTGTCGTTATGATCTGTCCGAGATAGGAGGAGCTGGATTCGTCTCCGTTGCCGTTGCTCGCTTGGCATTGACCGGCGTATGCGCAGTATTGGCCTGTCGCACAGCAGATTGACCCACAGGGGCTCTCTCCCATGCCATTGTTGCACGAGATGCCTGCGATCCCTGAGGCTGCCGTTGCGGTCGGTGCGGAGCCGAAGAAGGAGCTATAGGTGGACACACGAGTGACAAGATCCGTTTCAACGTAGGTGGTGGTGTAGTATTCCCATCCGGATTGATCGTTGGCGGCGGCTGCGGTGCCACTTCCTCCTCCGCTATTACATACTGCTTCTCCTGCTGAGTTGGTACCGCACGTTTGACCCCCAGTGCAGCACAATTGACCGGTCCAGCCACAAGGATTGGCACAGGTTCGCTCCGAGAGATAGTGATATCTTGATTCTAGCAATTGCTTGAATTCTTCTTCTTGCGGGCTTGGTAGAGCATTGCTTGGAGAATGTGTGAGAATGGTGAAGAAGAGCGACAGCAGCGGTGCTGGCTGTAAAAGCCGCATGATTGGGGGATAGTGAGCTTGTCGTCAGCTCTAGGAAAGTGCTGATGCGGTCAATTGAGCTTTCGCGACAGCGACAACAACGACCACCACGAAAATGTTCAATGAGCGACAATGAGGACGACGGTAAAGAAGAGCATGCAGACAAGTGATGAACCGAAGTGGACGAAATTCTCCTTCCCAGTGTTTCTATCAGCGACAAATTGGCTGTCCCAACCTCCCCCCGCCACCCTTTTTCACTGGCTCGCTTCGACCAATCACGGCGCACCACAGCTCAGGAATAGATAGTCCAGTCGACTTCAGATATTACAGAGGCTGGATCATTTGATGACGATGACTCATGAGAAAGCCGAAACAGGCGGTCCCCAATGAAAGCCAACCGTCGCAGTTTGAGAATCTCGAGTCCAAAAATCATCACCTCATGCGGGGGCACTTGGCGGAAGTGATGCGCTGGCGGGGTAACCCCGGCTAATGCAATTTTATGTAAGCCGAACCTCTCGGGCGTGCTTTGGCCTTGTCTCCGAATAGCTTCAAGACTCAAGTATGCAATGGCCAGGAGGGGAAAAGGCTCGTTTCCATTTGATCTCGCTAGGTTCCTTGTTCTGTGTACATCACTTCGTGATTCATTCATAATCCCTCGCCCTAAAGCTATACGCTGACTCTCATCTCTTGGATACTTCAACATTGCCGTGCTTCCTCCAAGGAAAAGACAGCTGCACCAGGGTGCTCGTTCAAAGAAGATGTCCACCAGCTAAGCCCACTGCCACCCCGACTCCCATCCCGTATACCATCGCGCACCCTGATGGCGCTGCTCCTGCATTCGAGCTCTCTCCGAACACGAAAGACTTTCCTCCAGCCGATGACTTTGCCCCTCCAAGTGTTGAGCACTGGCTTTCCTGCAACCCATGGCAAGCCTCCTTGCTCAGGCTTGAGCAAATAGACTCCGCTGACACAGCTGGTATTGCTGCTTGCTGCGTGACTTGTCCTTGCGCGCCCGACACGGTGACACCATATCCTCCTCCTCCTCCCTCCACAAATCCTGTACATTTTGCCGACTCTGCTTGGCAGCTCGAATAGGACTTGGAGCAATCGGCTGTGTCTGCGTAGTTGGTTGGTAGAACTGGAAATGGATAGTATTGGTTTGACAATGTACTCGTTCCTTGGATGGCGTGGGTAATTGCTGCGCCCGGTGCTGCCGTTGCAGAACCCGCTGCCGGTGTTGCAGTCGCACTTCCAGCACCTGGTACTATACCCGTACATACCGCCCTATCTGGGCAGCATCCAATGTTTCCGGCGTCATCGCGAGCACAAGAGGCTTTCTTGCCGCAGCACAAGTCGGAATCTAGCGAGGCGCATGAATTTGCGCATTTGCCAGAGCGTTGGAAGAGGTGCAGACCAGGGGGAAACGAGGTATCAGGGGCATTGAACGGAGAGTACTCGGCAGTTGAGCATAATTGAGGAAATGCGATTGCCAGAGCCCAGGCTATCCTAGGGATCATTTCGTTGGTCGTGACCGAAAGCTTTGGATTGTGCCCAGGGGCAGTGGCTTTGCTGGTAGAGGGCGCTCGCCACCAACGCCTCGGAAGCTGGAGTTCACTGTTCAAAGTCAGCGACGGATCTAGTCTTAGAGGTTCTTTACCGCTTGACTGTTCAGCCACGTTGCCACTGCTCAATTGATGGTCGGAAAGTCGACTATTTATCTTGAGAGTAAATAAATTAATGTCGGGGCAACACGACGGCGGAAGCGAATTCCGCGCAGTGAATTAGCAGCCCAGCAAGCTCGAGAGTCCCACCAAGTCTTGGGCATCTCATATGTCTAGCAGCAGCTACAGCGTGGCTTGACAGCACAGGCTTTCAAGGAAGTGGTCGGCAGCTCGTGGCCAACACCTTCAGTCACGGTCATTATGTGAACAGCCCAGACTCGGTCACTCACCTCCCACTCCCCATTGAAAGCACCTGCCTTGGATGCGTGCCTTCCTCTCCCAACATCATGGCTTCGCACCAGCTCGACAATGGCGTTTCCCTTCGTCCTACGCCACCTGCAATATGCAGCATCTATCACCGGTTGCTCGCAGAGCATCTGCACAATCAGCACCAGCGATGCCGTTCACCTCTGCGCCGAGAAGCATCTTTAGTACCTTGAGTCCTCCACAATCACCGCGAAGGCGCACTGGCCATGCTCGTTACAGCAGCAATGTTGCTGCTGAAGAAGGACATCGAAGGCGACTGTCGGAATTTTGGACACCATCGATTGCATCTCGGAGGATAGAGAATGTCGAAGACGGTGAGTAGATCTGTTTTCAATGACAGACTCGTTCTAAGGAAAAGCTAGTTTCTTCAAGTCATGTCCTTGCTCGTTGCGGATTCTACACTCAGGTTGGTGGACTGGAAACGCCCATCTATCGTACTCTCTCCGATTGACGTTATCAGACCTGTCCCGGAATCTTTCACTTCCTTCCTTTGGGTCTTCGGGTTCAACAAAAGCTTGAAAGCTTGATTGACAAACATATGGGAAGTCTTGGAGCATCCAAGCTCTCACTCTCGACTTTGTCGATGCCGAATCTGTGGATCACAACGAATCGTCTGGAGGATAAGAGAAAGGAGGTATGATTACTCGCTGTGCCTCGTACTGAGCTTTATGTTGACTGTTCAGCAATTTTCACTCCGCGATCGCCATGACACTGAATTCCTTCTGGCTCCGACTCATGAAGAAGAGATCACATCCCTTCTCGCCAGCTTGGTCAAAAGTTACAAAGAATTGCCTCTCCGTTTGTACCAGATTTGTGAGCTTGCGGTACACTCAGCTGTTGGGCTCCAACTGACTCCCATAAGCGCGCAAGTATCGGGACGAGATTCGACCAAGAGAGGGTCTACTCCGCGCTCGAGAATTTCTTATGAAGGACCTTTACACATTTGACTGGACAGAGGAGCTTGCCAAAGAAACCTACGAAAAGGTGCGCAGTGCCTATACAGCTTTCTTCCAAGATCTCAAGCTAGACTGTCTTGTCGCGGAAGCCTCTTCAGGAAGTATAGGTGGAAATTTGAGCCACGAGTATCACTTGCCGAGCTCCAATGGTGAAGACGAGGTGGTCTCCTGTGACTCCTGCAACTATACCGCAAGCGCCGAATTGGCAGAGCGCCGAGAGTTCGAGAAGATGTCGACGGTGCGGTTATCCAAAGACCAAATGTCTTCATTGGTGCAGATTGTCTCCTATACGGGGACCCGCGACATTCCCGTCCAGCGAATCGTTTACACCACATCCGACTTCAACACATTGGTGGTCGGGATCATGCCGGTCAGAAAAGACCAGACGGACCAGGTGTTCATAAAACCGCATGTGCTGAAGGAGTATTCAGTCGACATGAACATCGCACACCCAATGCAATGCTTCCTTGAGCATGTCAAGCAGCGGCAAGGAAGCACCAGCACAGAGCCCAATCCTCGCGTCATCTGCATCCTTGATCGAAACGTCATTTGTGATGGCTTCAATCCAGATATGGTCACCATTGGAGATTTGACCATTCTCGCCGAGGTGCAGAGACCGGGACTTGATTTGGCTGCCATCCAAGATGGGGAGAGGTGTCCGAGGACCAGTTGCGCTTCAGGTAGACTCACTACCCAAAAGTGTGTCGAATTGGGGCACACATTCCACCTTGGCACCAGATACAGCGCGCCATTGGGATTCACCGTCTACGGTCCGGGGGCCCACACCCAAAATGCAGAACCCACGGATCCCCAGGTAGGCGAAAGAAACAAAATCATTACAGTGCAGATGGGATGCCATGGCATCGGCATCTCGCGTCTCATCGCCGCCGTTGCTCACGTGAGCAAGGACCAAAAAGGTTTGAATTGGCCTCGAGCAATGGCACCGTTTGAAGTCGTCATCATAGCCTCCCAGGGGCATGAGGAGCAGGCCAATGAGGTTTATGATGTACTTCGACGTGGTCAGCAACCGATTGATTGCATCATTGACGATCGAGAGCATGGTTTCGGCTACAAGATGAACGATGCCGAGTTGATTGGCTATCCGGTCGTGGTCCGAGTGGGCAGGGGATGGAGTGAGGAAACGAGGAAATGCATGATTCAGTGCCGCCGTCCGGAGCCACTGCAGGAAGACGTGCCCTTCACACACCTGAAGCTAAGGATACTGGAACTTTTGGATCGATTGTGAGACAGCAACTATCCAGACACTTATCCTTCAGCTCCCTTTCGGGGCCAAACCTATATATATCCCCGTCAAACATCAGCTGGAGCATTTGCCTAGCAATCCCTCCCACGGTTTCAGGTTTACCTTGCCAGCATTCGCCTTGGAGGGTTTCCCTTTCTCATAATTTCCGGCCATCCAACCTTCAACGGACACTCCGCTTGGCAGCGTCCAGTCGACCTCTTGCCCTCCAAGATTGAGCACGACCAGCCATTTGCCGCTTTCCTTACCGGTTCTCGTATATGCAAAGACACTGCCCTTCTCAGCGAAATCCACTGTTTGGTAGTCGCCATGCACGAAAACATCGGCGTGCGCTTTCCGATTTGCCAGCCCTCGCTGCCAATATTGCCACACGCTCAGGTCGTCCTCACTGCTTGCTTTCATCTGTGCCTCAGTGTTGAAGGTCTGGTAATCGTCCATGACCCGCATCCAAGGCTTCACCCCCTGGGAACAGAAACCCGCATTCGGTGAGTCATCCCACTGCATCGGAGTTCGAGCATGATCGCGCGCTTTCTTCTGGAGGATCGTCTTCGCATTGGCTAGCTCCTTCTTGTTGTCCTCGCCATACATGTCGAGCGTCTTCTTCCAGAAGTTGATGGATTCAATGTCCTTGTATTCCTCCACATCCCACTCCATGGGCATGTTCCGGATGCCAATCTCCTCGCCCTGATACACGAAGATGGTGCCGCTCAACGTGGTCTCCATCAAGGCCAGCAGCTTCGCGCCCTTCTCCCTCCACTGATCCGAATCATCGCAGAACCTGGATACGGAGCGGGGGTTGTCGTGGTTCTCGATGAAGACGCTGTTCCAGCCGCCCCGCTCAATCATGACGCTCTGCCACTTGTTCATCGGCTCCACCATGTCCTTGACCGTCCATTTGCGCAGGCTCACCCTCCCTTCACCGGCGACATTATCAATGTCCACGACGTCGAAGATGAAGATCATGTTCAGCTCCCCGTCCTTCTGGCTGACGGTCTGTATGATCTCGTCGATGTCGTCGACTTTGGGCATCTCTCCCACCGTCACCGTGTTGTACGGCTTCAGGACCTCTCGCTTCAATTCGCGGAGGAATTCGTGCATGCGCGGGCCATTGGTGTACCACTTGGTTCCGGGGTGGTATTTGACTCCTGGGTTGGTCTCCTCGGCGTCAGGAAAACGCTGATCCTTGCTGATGAGATTGATGACGTCCATTCGATAGCCGCATGCGCCTTTATCGAGCCAGAATTTCATGACGTCGTGGACGGCGGCGCGGACGGCGGGAACCTCCCAGTTGAGATCGGGCTGCTCGGGGGTGAAGAGGGAGAGATAGTACTCCTTACTTGCGGGGTCGTAGGTCCAGGCGCTGTTGGCGTCGCCGAGGATCTGAGACCAGTTGTTGGGGGGCAAGGGGTTGCCATCGGCGTCGTGGCCCTTGGGCGGTTTCCAGATGTACCAGTCGCGCTTTGGGGACGTCTTTGAGGAGATGGATTCTTTAAACCATTCATGCTAGGGTGAAATGACTGTGAGCCCCCGTCAGACCCTTTACTAGAAAGAGCTAAACTTACCTGATCAGAGGTATGATTCACGACGAGATCCATCATCAGCTTCATGTCTCGCTTCTTGAGCTCAGCAAGGAGAACGTCGATGTCTTCGTTGGTGCCATAGATGGGATCGATCTGCTTATAGTCTGCGATATCATATCCCATGTCTACTTGGGGAGACTTGTAGACTAGTGGTGTGGGTTGTGACCGTCAGACCGGAGCAAACGGTCACGGGAAAGCATGCTTTGACAGCAATACGGTTTCAGAGAGAGAGAGGGAAAGAGAGAGAGCCTTGGATAAGAGGCTAAGGATCATTGGGCTAGAAAACCCGTATAGACTCAAAGCAAATGGATCAAGTACGATTGACATACTTGGTGAGATCCATAAGATGTCGACGCCAAGCTTCTTGAGGTAATCGACTTTGGATATGATACCTGGGAGGTCGCCCCAGCCGTCATTGTTGGTATCTTTGAAGGACGAAGGGTAGATCTACATGTGTCGTCAATCTTCGGACATTTTCAGGAGCATCTATTAAAGGATACTTGGTAGATGACTGCCTCTTTCCACCAATTATTGTCTGCCATGCTGAAACTCCCAAATTGAATTAGATACGATATCTCCAAAATTTCTGGACTGTTGGTGCATTTGCTTCCAGAGTCAAATCGATATTCATGACGAGTGTACGACGGCGGCCATGGCGGCTCCCGCTGCGGTACGCCCCACTCCCCCACTTCCCCACTTCCCCGCCATTGCAAGTTACCAACCCAACGGCCGAAGATCGAGATAATTCTCGACCAGGGTTGTGCGGAGCTCTTCGGCGGAAGCGAAACATGAACCTAATTCACGTGGGTACGCAAGGTACGCTAGACAAGTGCGGACCCTTGCTCTAAGGAAATTGATCATCCCGTGCGACATTCGTTTGAGTGGGATGGGCCATGGCAGTCTTTGGGCAATTATACGCACGCGTTATAGTCTTCGTGGGACTGTCGAATCAGCTCGAGTCGGCTCCCTGTGCTGCATCAGCGGGTGATTGCCGAAGACAGATGCACTGCAGCGACATGCAGGGCAGGTCCAGTTGAGAAACGAACATGATTCACGGGACGGACGATTACAGGCGAATCCCATCTGCAGGCTAGAATAACCCCGATGTAACGGCGCACGCACTGCGAAGACTCGCATCAATCATCACAAGGATTGAGTGCTTCGAGGAGAAGGTAAGCGACGGTCAACGTTCGGATTGTCTGGTGCCAGTGAGCAGGCGCGTTGCTATCAGAATTCACAAGCTCAATTGGTCTCACAATCAGGACGGAGTGAGACCTGGGATCATTTTTATGTCTGTCAAGTTCGCAGGTGGAGAGAAGGGAAAAGGATTGTGCTCTTCACGTCGTCCAGCTTCGGTTCAATCGGTGCAGCGGCGCGCATTGTCGCTGGAACGACACTAGTCACGAGGTGGCTAGCGCGTAAGACTTAGTTTTCGTCCTCTACAATCTCCAGACCTCTCCTTCGCTTTCTTGAACTACATTGCATTGATGCGCCGCTCTTCTTACGCATAGCATTGCCCACAAAAAGCCGGATCCTCTCAATGTAAGCCTTGCGATTCAGATGGGCCGGTGGAAATGAACGCGACCAGCACACGGCCACGGCTATCGACTGACATGACAGCCTGATTGGGAGAAACGGGATTGTTCGATAGCTACCAAAATGCGCTCATTGATGGTGAGCCAGTCATGATGGAAACATCACATGCAGCTGACAGATTCTCCGGTCGATAATGGACATTGTGCAACGTGCTTGAAGATGCGACTGCTCAAAGTCGCTAGGTACTGTGTGTCTGCAGTTATGCGTAGGTATATCTTCATCTTCAGTCAACGCACGAAGAAAGTAGAGTCTGCTTTAGTTTCGAGAATGAGGAAAACTTTTCCCTCTTGAAGAATGTTAGGGTCGTGCAGTGAGATAGTCACGCTGCAAATTTGAGCGAACTTCTCAGAGCTTCTGGAAAAGTCTTCGGATCGATTTGACGATCGAGGGGAGGATGGCTTCTCGGTGAATGAATGATGCTCCCTTATCTTCTCAATGTGAAATACGCATAGCAGAGGTGCATGCCGAATGCTTCTTTCGTGCCTGCTTTAGCCGGATCAAATATCGTCCCATTTGTTGTCACGCTTAGCTGATTCCACTCCCGTTGGGTCATCGTTCTGTCATGATGAATCGGCACGCAGGCCGAGATCGCTCCATCATTGTCTGCGTCAACACCACACACTCATCATAGCCACATGTCGCTCGCTTTCTGATAAATTCCTCTCACCACCCCTCACTTTCATTTGGTTCATTCTCACCCCACTCAGTCCATTCATCGTCTCTTGTTAAGCTCCAAAGCATTCATCAGAATAAATTCGTCTTCTTGTTCGACAGACCACCTGCATTGGACAACGCAATGGACTTCAACAAAGGTGACACGACCTATGTCACTGACAAGTCGATCCATAGTCAGGCCACCTCCAAGAATAGCGGGCTTGACTACTTCGAACCCAATGATGGCGCAGCAGAGAAGCGTCTGCTTCGCAAGCTCGACCTTCGCGTCGTACCCATCATCGCATTTCTCTACACGCTCGCCTTTCTGGATCGCATCAACATTGGCAATGCGCGTATTCAGGGTCTCGAGAAGGATCTTCATATGAAGGGTCAAGACTACAACATCGCCCTCATGATCTTCTTCATTCCATACATCCTCTTCGAGGTTCCCAGCAATCTCCTCGTGCGCAAGATTGCTCCATCCACTTGGTTGAGCAGCATCATGGTCTTGTGGGGTAAGCACTGCTTTTGTCCCTTCCGCAGGCCAATTGGATCGCGCTCATTGCCTATGACATATCAGGCATTGTGACCATCTGTCAAGGCGTCACAGCAAGCTTTGGAGGATTGGTCGCATGTCGCTTCTTCCTCGGTCTCTGCGAAGCCGGCTTCTTCCCAGGTAAGATCAGGCCGGAGTCATCATCTTCACTCTTCCAGGTGAGCTGAATTGGAGAATTGCAGGATGCGCCTATCTCATTGCAATGTACTACCCACGCCATGAGCTCCAATGGCGCCTCAGCCTGTTCTTCTGCTCATCCATCCTAGCGGGTGCCGTTAGCGGAGTAGGTCAACTCACTCTCGGTCTACGTCCATATATCTAACCCGTCACACCAGCTTCTTGCCTACGCTATCTCTAACATGGCTGGAATCGGAGGATACAATGGCTGGCGATGGATCTTCATCGTCGAGGGCCTTGCGACGGTTGTCTTAGCCGCCTGTTCCAAATTCATCATCGTTGATTGGCCCGAGGACGCCCAATTCCTAACGGCGGCTGAACGTGAGCTTCTCCTTCGCCGACTGCGAATTGATGACAAGGGCATCACAATGGACCGCTTCGACTCCAAGGCTAAGTTGAGGACCTTTGGTGACTACAAGATCTACCTCGGGTGCGTCCATCTCCTTGCTGCCTATGAGTGACTGCTAACCAATGTATTACCACCTCAGAATCTTAATGTATATGGGCATCACCTGCGTCGGCTACTCGACATCGTTCTTCACTCCAACTATCCTCAAGCAGCTCGGGTGGACATCCGTCCACGCTCAGGTGATGTCGATCCCAATCTACATCGTCGCCGCTTTCTTCTCCCTGCTTACAGCCTACCTTTCGGACCGCATACGTCACCGCTTTGGCTTCATCATCTTCGGCATCTGCGTTTGCACGATCGGCTTGATCGTCCTCATGGCACAGACCAATGTGAGTGTTGCAGGTAAATACACCGCGCTTTATATCACCATGAGCGGCGGATACATTGCACAACCTGTCATCATAGTCTGGCTGGCCAACAACATGGCCGGCCACTACAAGCGCAGCGTCAATGCTGCCATGCAGATCGGCTTCGGCAACATCGGTGGCATCATAGCGTCCAACATCTTCCCTACCAACGAAGCTCCCAGGTTCATCACCGGATACAGCGTCAACGTTGGGCTGATCTGGATGGCCGCCATCGCCGCGACCGTCTTGCTCCTGATGATGAAGACGGAGAACGACAAGCGCGATCAGGGTAAGCGTGACGCCATGCTGCAATTGCCCGAGGATGAGAAGAACAACCTCGGCGACGACCACCCTCGCTTCAGATTCGTCTATTGATCGACCTTTGACACCTTTCCTCACATCCGCTTACATACCCCTCAATCCGTTTCCTTAATGATACTATGAGGGCGTAATGGGCGTTTTCGATGGCAGGATCGAAGGTCGATCGGTTTGCTTCCATTCATTTCCAGCTCACATCATGTTCACCGGAAGGTCAAGCAAGAAAATTCAGATTTGTGGTCAGGCGAAAAAGGGTTACAGAGTATCGCACTTATATCAATCAGGCCATCGGCTATCCTGCATATGCTTGCATATGAGAAGCTGACAGTCATTGCGAAAGGATATGGCGGGTCAGGGCGGAAGTCACCGCATCCTTCTTGATACGTTTCGATTGAGAGTAGCTTTATCAAACAACTTTGTCTTCTCAGGGGCTTCTTGACTGCCTCTTTCGCTTACGCTGCAGTCCACCAAGCGCAATCATGCCTCCGAGGCATGTGGATTTCAAGGCATGGAGAGCCAGGAGAGCCAGGCTAAAGCTGAAAATCGGGTATACAAATCAACATGCTTCGTCATTCGTGATCATTTACTCGTGCTTGCTCATGCTATCGTAAACTTCCGGATGCAAGACGATGCACTTTTATACTCACATAACCTGCCCCGAAAAGGCGTCACTCCGCTGTAACTCTCACAAAGGGACACGCTCCCATTCTCGCCTTGAGGATCCGCTCCTTGGACTCCTTGGCAAACTCCATCCCTTTCCCTTGCATGCTCTTGGGTCCAACATCCTGGGTGGTATACCCGCTTGGGAAATACCTGTCGCCTTCATCGCCTGGCACGGGCAGCCCCATCATTCTGGCCACAAGAGCGAACGGGCCGTAGCGGTTCCATAGCGTAGGCTTTATATACCACGGTGCCGCGTCCATGAGCCGAAACGGATACTTGCCACTGGGATCAATCGTGGGAGATGTATTCTTGTTCCGAAGAAAGCCTGGACGAGGCGGGAAGAAGTTCCGGAGACAGAACTTGCGGACGCCGAAGATGACAGCAACGAGAGCGAAATAAACCTTTGCAGGCTTCTCGTACCTAGTCACGGCCTAGTCAATCTCCCTTCCTTTATCGTCCTGCAAGCAGCGAGGAATAAGCCAAATTTGACACACTTACATCATCGCCGTCCTTAACCGATCGTTCATCAAGGCCGTCACCACCTTGCGACCCGCCCCTTTAGCCCAACTCGGCACGTACCATAGCAGGATCTCCGTGGTCTGCTCGGCAGTCCGGTGGTTATCCACGTCCGGCACCATCGCCCTCTGCTCATAGCTTTCGGCCCACTCCTCCACCTCCTCCAGCCAATGCAGACCGTCAGTCCATCCCTTATCGGCGCTCTTCAAGGACCCGTCATATCGGATATCCATTGCATCACCCATGGCCTTCCAAAAGGTCCCCAACGCGCACTTCTCCAATTCTGTGAGTGGCCGCCACTCATACCGTCCGATCCACCTCACCGGCTCGAGCGCGAACAGCGACAGGGTGTAGAGCATGTCGTCGTTGCTGATTTTGCCGGCCCGTTGATATGCCGAATGGATGAAGTTCATCCGCGCAATCGCCTCAAGGGCTCTGTCACTTTTGGCTACAACCCAGATCCCGAAGTCAGCATGGCTCCAAATCGAGTTTCGTCCATAAAGCATCCTGGCGTGTCTCATGCACAGTTCCCCTTGCTACAAACTTCCCATCCCCCACGCTCCCCCCTCCCCCAAATTACTGGAAAAGTCTACTCACGATGATAGCCCGCAAACTCCGCCACCAGGACCTCGGTGTCCACGTACCTCTTCGTCGCCGTCGCCGGATCCGTAAACTGCGTCGTCGCGATCAAGAGCCGCGAGATGGTCGGGATACCATAGGTCCTGAAGAGGGCGAATTGCAAGGCTTTTTGGAAGGTGAAGGGGAACTCCAGCTCGGCGATGGATTGCTGGATGAGGAAGGCGTCGTCAAGGGTCATACTGCAGAAGGATTGGCGGGTCGTGAGGTGGGGGAAGGGCTGGTGGAGGGCAGTGCGGAGGCGGCGAGTGCGCAGGAGCCGGATGAGGATAATGTAGGAAGGGAGGGCAGCGAGGAGAAGGGCGGAGGCTTGGATTGGGATGGGGTTGGTCCATGGAAGGGTGAGATAGGGGGCATCATTGATTGCAGCCATGCCAGCTGGATGAGAGTGGTCTTGTTCACGAGCAAGACTGGGAGTTCAGGACGGTCAGATTGTTAAGATACAAGGTGACTACTCCAGGGTGTCCTCTCGTAAATGAATGGAGGTCCTTGGCCCATAAAGACCTCATTTGTCGGCTATCAGCGATCACTCATCATGATGCCTGTGTTCCAGAGGGTTATGCAGCCAATAGAGTAGCTTCGATTCCCATTGGCGCTACTATGTGGTCACAGTTGATTAGCCGCTTTTCTGCACAGGCAGCCTTACCAGCTATGTGGTAGTTCACTTACGGGCCGCCCCCGCCGTCCGGGTTGGCGGCCTCGCCGGACAGTGCCCGAACATGGGCTGTTGTGTATCATTTCACACACTGGAGTCGGAGATGGTATGGTCACTGAGGTGACGGAGATATTCATGCCTTCCATCGGCCCAATTGACTAAAAGCCATTCTCCATTCCTGCAAACAATCCTCATATGTACATGACCTGCTGCAACTTTCTCTTTCACGTCTTGGCCCTCACAACCTTCCGGTGACTCCGGACTAGGTACCACAGGAATGGAGCAAGAACGAGACTGCGACCAACAGAGTAGAAGCTCGGTTGCACACCCATCAAAACGCCACCCTTGTTCCAAATTTGCAGACGTCAACGTCGTTCGCTTGTAGCGCCAGTTTCCCAAAAGCAAACGAAGCGCCTTGCGCTTCGTACATGTCCAGCTCAGTGGCTGCACCCGCTCACGTATTGCAACTCATCGTTTCCTGTTGAAAAGCGAAGTAAAAAGACATTGGAGCTAGAAGTGAAGTGTTTGGATTCCACAATGATATCACCCCCTTGAAGGGGGCGCAAGGAGGGACGAAGGTGGCCTCGGAGTCAGCCCAGGCACCTGGCTAGGCGGTCCTTGCGCTCCATGCGTGGTGCTTGGTATCACCACAGGATCGTCCGGGTTTGTGCCTGGATGGATCTCGACGCCCTCTTCGCCTTCGAGCTGCGAGCGTCCATCCGACTGCGAAAACCCGGCGGCACCTTCCTCGTCCCGCTTCCCTATGGGCGACCAGCCGGCGATACTTCCAGCGACCACCCCTGCCATGGCCGCTGCAGGACCAAAGGCTGAGTTCGATCTTGATCGGCCTACCCGACGATAGGTGGCTGACCGCCGCGAGTCAGGCGTCGGTGGTGCTTGGTGGCTGGCCGTGTCGCTACCGCCAGCTGTTTCTCCAACAGGAGTCGTTGGTAGCGAATTCGTCCGGGAGCGGGATCGTGACGATGCGCTGCGAGACGACGGGAGCAGCATCTCCCTCGGATGCTGCAACTTGTAGCGCAGTACTGTCATGCGACCGCCCCGAAGCCTTTTCAAAAACGTCAACTCCTCCCGGATCTCTTCCAGAGCAGGGTTCCATTCGAATTGTCGCTCCTCGTCCGTGATCATGAGCTTCGGCTTCGCTCTTTTGGCAAACCAGGATGGGATACACTTTCGGATAAGCTCATCTGGAATGAGACGCAACATGATCGCGACCGGAATGGACAAAAACCCGAGGATGATTGAATACCCCCACTGGGGCCAGTTGAGTGCTCTGCACGACAAGGCCGTGCCTCCAAATTCGACGATGATGATCTGGCCTGCAACAATGATGATCTGTATCCCGATGAAGAAGCGATTCCGGAGAACGCCTTCGAAAATGTTCAATCTGTTGTCGAGCCGTCGGTTGTTGTATTGATTGAAGATTTGCATCCACACAAAAGTGTTGAAAATCAATGTCTGCAACTGTGCCTGCTCCCGACTGGCCGGATTGGAGTCATAGTGTAGGATTGAAGTCCCGCCAAAATTCAAGATCAGCGTCACCACGAGCTGGAAAATCGACTGCCCAATGATCATTTTCCACATGGTGAGGGTTATCAATGGCGCCGATTTGGGCTCTGGCGGACGATTTAGAATGCTTGGGGTTGGAGGATCAGTCGCAAGCGCCAGAGCAGCGAAGGTGTCCATGATCAAATTCACCCAAAGTAGCTGCACGGCGGTCAGCACTGAATTCTCAGACGGGTTAGCAACGGCAGATATGAAGGTCAATAGCACAGCCGTGATGTTGACCGTGATCTGGAACTGTATAATATCTTAGCTTACGATCGTACCGGGTTGGTCTGAGAATTACCTGGAGGAACTTTTTCACGGAATCGTTCACGGCCCTTCCCCACATGATCGCTTTCACGATGGAAGCAAAGTTGTCATCCATCAGAATGATGGCTGATGCTTCCTTAGCAACCTCTGTGCCTGCTATGCCCATGGAGAATCCCACGTCTGCTGTCTTCAAAGCTGGCGCATCATTGGTTCCGTCGCCAGTGACTGCCACGGTCTCTCCCATCTCACGTAGGTGCTTTACTAAGCTACGCTTGTCGTCTGGACTCGATCTGGCTAAGACCTGTAGCTTCGGTATGGTTTGCTGCATTTCCTTTTGGCTGAGTCTGCGGAATGTAGGTCCTTCCATGACCAGGCCTCCTGGGGTGTAGATGCCACACTCCTCAGCGATCGCTTTGGCAGTCAGAAGATTATCCCCTGTTACCATGCGAACGAAGACGCCAGCGCCTTGGCAGGTGCGAACGGCATCAGCCACGCCATGGCGCAACGGATCCTGGATGCCGACAATCGCGAGGAAAGCCATGTCCTTGAAGATTTTGTCAAAGACCGCGAGCTTCGGGTCGTCTTCCTGCGTCGGTGCTCCCCTTGGTGGCCATTGCTCGAAATCACGATAGATGATGCCAATGGTGCGCAACGAACGGGAAGCGTATGTTTTGATCGTCTCACTCAGAGCTTCGATATCCTCGTGCGTCAGGTTCGAGTTGGACACTGCTCTGGCCGGGTCTTTGATGATCTTTGAACACCTGGCCAAAAGGATTTCTGAGGCGCCCTTGACAAGCAGTCGATAGCATTTCTCTCTGACTTTGACGACAGCTGCCATGCATTTGCGACCCGAGTCGAAAGGTACCATCTGGACGACATCGGCCTTGACTCGCTCATCGTTGACCGAGGCCATATCCAGGTGGTCTCTCGCAAAGCTTAGCAAGGCAGTCTCGGTTTTGGACCCAATGAAGGAGGTTTGCCCTCCGTCTTCCTCTCCTTCAAAAGCAGTCGAATTGACGGCTATCGATTGCCTCAGGAGATCTTTGACCTCAGCATCAAGCGATGACACAAGATCATCCACTGACCTGTCTGTTCCTGCAAAATCTGCTAGTAGACCTTTCCCTTTGGTTGGCGAGTCTGGTGAGCTTGATGCGGAAGCATCCGGGCTTTTCTTCTCTCCAAAACGCATGGATGCCCCAATGATCCCAGCTACCGTTGACATCTTGTTCTGAGTCAGTGTACCAGTCTTATCCGAGCAGATGGTTGTGGCATTTCCCATCGTCTCACACGCTCGGAGCAGTCGAACAAGGTTGTTGTCCTTGAGCATTCGGGTCGTGGCAAAGGCAAGTGCAAGGGTGACAGCAAGAGGTAGACCCTCGGGCACAGCCACAACAACCACGGTGACGGCGACGATGAAGACTTGGAGAAATTGCTGTCCCTTCTGGCTGGGAGTTTGCGATTTACCCGAACCCGTGATGGACACGAGAAACTTGATGAAAGTGGCCACAAACAGGATGAGGCCAGCACCGAGGCCTAATTTGGCAATATACTCCGCCAGTACGTTGAGCTTTGATTGGAGAGGGGTGGTTTGAGGGTCCTCGCGCAAAGACATCATGGTCTTGCCGTAGCTTGAATTGACCCCAACAGCTGTCACAAGGAAGGTCCCAATCCCTTCGGAGACCTTGGCGCCCGAGATGATGAATGGGTCCAGCTTGGAGACGCTCTGGTGGCTTTCGATGGCGGCAAAGACCTCGTCTGCGGAAGACTTGCGTAGTAGGTCTGACTCGCCTGTCGCAGATGACTCGTCACACTTGATGTTGTGCCCAGTGATGAAGATGCCATCCACGGGTATCATATCCCCAGGTTCGAGATGCATGACATCGCCTACAAGAACGTCATGGACAGAAATCTCACGCGACTTGCCGGATCTGATTACTTTGACATTACGATCGTCCTTTTTCCTGTTCAACTTGACGAATTGCCGCTCTTTCTGCCAATCATTTGCGGCGCCCACTACTACCACAATGATGATAGCCACCATGATCGCGACCCCCTCGACCCACTCCACAGGTGCCTCGCCGTTGGTAGGGGTGACTGACTGATAGATCCCCAAAGCTAGCGACACAACGGCTGCAACGGTCAGTAAGATAAGGACCTTGTCATTATAAGCAATCCATGCCAGCTCAAAGATGCTCTTGGCTTTCCTTGCTGGCAGACGGTTGTCCTTGAAGACGCGCTTGCGGTCCCTGAAGGAGTCTTCTGTGAGTTTTCTCGAAGCCACAGTCGTCGTTCTCCGCGCAACGACCGGATCGAAGTCATCCGCGTCTTTCTGCTTCCCGGTCTCAACTGCTTGTTGGAAAGAGACGGAGCCGTCCAGGTCCCTCTCATCCAGGGAAAGCCCATCTTGACGATCGGTCCGAAGGCCCTTCTCCAACCCCTTTAGGCCTCCCAAAGCATGAAATGCTGCCAAGCTTTTTGGGTTGAACAACTTGCCCAGTTGACCTGGACTAAAGGCGAAATTGTTATTCTCCACGCGAAAATCGTCCTCGGTATTGGGATCAGGTCTGAGCGCTTCGTCATCATTCATGATATTATCATTATTGCTGTAAAGTGTACCAGGACGGTCACCAGCCGTCGAAGCTAAGGACGTAACAGAGGTGCCTCCACCAATGGTCGGGGATTGACCAGGGTCTTCCGAATCAACGGAATTGCCTCTGGAGCGAGAAGCAGGTACGGAGAGAAAGTTATGCGATTGCAAGTCGGTCCATTTGGCGGTAGGAGAGGAGAAATTGTGCGGAGAAGTCGGACGCTGAGCGTCGAAGGAGTGTGAGGCACGGAGATCGGGGGTATTGGATTCGCTTGGGAGGGGCGCGGGCTCATCACGCTCCTCATTCTGATCACCCTGTAGCAGAAAGGTCAGCAAGGCAGGGGGAAAATGCACATGTTTGAGGCTTACCGAAGTGGTATTGATAGTTATGGTAGGAGCGCGCTGGCGACGAGTGGAGCTGGAGCGATGCGGCACTTTGGTGGGATCATCGTGCTCAACGTCAGTCATGATACTTCCAGTATCCGGACTTCTCGGCACGCGTTTCGATGGTCTGCTTCGATGGTGGGAATTTAAGAGGATGGCTTGTTTCCAGCATGGGAAATGCAATTGAAGGTATATGAGTAGCAATGTTTGACTGTTGGAATAGGATTGGTGGCCCAGGTTTTCATGGGGGCGTTATTACCAAGTGGAAATCGAGGAAGGTGCTAGTTGAGAAGATCAGTACAGCGTTGGAATGCGCTTTCAGTCAGTCTCGAGGTCGCGTTGAGTCCAAGCAGGAACAAAGAGACGGTCGGGAAGGGTGGAAGCTCGCTTGCAAGTACAAGCATCGACATACCCTCGTTCAAAGGCTTGCTATGGCTTTGCAAGAGATGTCAATGCAGGCTTCAGTAAAGTATTTCTTCGCTCTCCTGTGCAAGTCCCGAAAAGTGATGACCCATTCGATCTTCCGCAAGCCTTGTCGATCCGCCACTGAGCTGCCATGAGGTGGTTAACGATCAACACGCTGGGCAGCCCATAATGGAGCCTGGAAGCTTGAGTAGAGGTCAGAAGCCGGCGGGTCGATGCTCCAGGAAGGTACAACAAGAGGCTCAGGGAGGTGGCGGCGCTTGTGATGATTTCTCCAAGGACCGAGGAACAGGGGCCCGAGATGAGTGATGGATTTGGAGCATGCGGGTAATTCTAGACAGCTTGCGGAGCCTCTTGACATTATTTTTGCCCAAAGTCCCAAACGAAGCCTGGCTCATGGACCTCATGGTGCCAAGACCTCTCTGCACAGCCCCCCAGCCTAAATCTTTTTGCGCGGCAGCTAATCACAGGCCAACCTTGATCCACCGAGATCCAGGACAGGCAAGACAGGGCAACTTGAGATGGGCTCGGGCGACGAGAAACATCATGGCATAATTGTGGTGCAAGAGCAATCTCTGAACGATGCTGCGAGGGAGTGGAAGGACGCTATATAACCATACCAGAGTGAGATCTATTATTCAAGGCCAAGCATGGTAGTATTGGTACCCTCCTTTACGTCGCATGCGATATGCTGGTATTTTCAGCTCATGCACCCAAGGCAAGTTTGCCGTCTGGTATTTTCGGAGATCCTCCCTCGGCAACTTCGTATCTCTCGTGCTAGTACTATTGTCGAAGATGTTCGCCAATTGAGCCCCTATGCTGTCAATATGTTGATGCTGCTGTTGTTTTTATCAATGATGCTGATCACCTTCCCTGGTTCGACACCTTTGGCGAGAAAAGTCCCAGGGTCTTCCCATCCCTACTCCTGCCGGCTGGCCGTTTGGCCTCGGCCTGGATCATGCTCTTTCCAACAACAGCAAAGGAGTCCATGAGCTCCGACATCCGTCCAGCCTTGATCAGGCAGGTCGCTAGATCCGAATCTTCCTGAGCAATCAACACCGCCAGGTCCATGCTGATTTTCAAATTGTCCCGTCCTGCAAAGTATGAACTGAAATTGAGCAAGTTGTTGTACGCTAATACGACTTCGGGCAGGCAAGCGAGACGAATCTGCTCGAAATCCCGAGCTTCCGTGTCTATGATGGAGTCAGATTAGCTCAAAACCGTTGGGGCCTTTTCATACCGTTCCTGGGCGCTTGCAGCCATCCATGCAACAGAGGCTGGATTGCTTTATCAACCTCCTTGAACATCTTTCGGCACGCTGGTAGACGTTTCTGGATCTCAGGACCAGGCGCACGGCTGCTATACCAATCAGTAGCTGCACAGGATTGTATTAGGGGACGATCTCACTCCGCCAGTTCTTTGAGCTCGAGGCCCAAAGTGGTGAACTCTTGAATAGCATTCAGAGCCACGAAAAGATTCTCCATATCCCTAAATCCTGCCGCCTGTGCCAGAAGAACTTCGTACTCTTGTGCACGAGATGATTCTTCCACGTCCAGTGGGCGATGATCGACCCTTCCGTCCAAGTCTCCTTGCTCAAGACGCTGGAGTGAGCTCCCCAAGCCATTCTCGTTACTCCACCGGCTCAAATCAATCGTCCTGCCAAGCATCGCGCGGCTTTTACTGAGTGAGATCCGTGAAAAGGTGATGTTTTGAGACAGGGTTCTTGCCGCTGCCAACGCATGGCAACGGAGGAGATGCTTATACACAGCCACTCCAACTGCCATCGTTTGCCGCCAATAGCCGTCCAGGAGCATGTACCACTCAAAGCCGTGGATCAAATCTATTTGGTCACCCGAGATCTCATCGGCAATAAAATGCTCTGCAATCCGTCTCACTTCTCCAGGCTTGTTCCCACCTTTCTCCAGTATCTGGAGAACAGGGTACGTAGTTGGGGTCGTGTGGTCGGGTAACGAGTCTGATATGATGAGCTCCAATTGCTTATGCAGGATCATTGGGATGTCAAGCCTATATTGCTTCATAAGCTTCATCAGATTGACCCGCTCCCCGTGCTGCTGGATTACTGGCAATTGCTTTCCAAGGCATACTATGGAACGCTGATGAGAAAGGCGAGAAGCATACAATGGCAGCAGCAGCTGTTTTCCAGCTTTACCGAGAAAGTCAACGTATATGGCTAGGAAGTTTTCGGTCGCCTGAAAATGCTCGCCATCTCCGGAGTCATGGCCCAATTCTTGAAAGATCAAGATGACATGTACTACAAGTCGTATAAAGTCGTGATTCTCCAAATTGACGTTTGATGTCACGCTGCCTTCGATGAGGGCACTTGACATGGGTGGCACCGTTTTGGATCGTCCTTTCGCATTGGCGAGTTGAGAGATCCGGACACCTTGTCTGAAAACAAAATCGTCAAAAGTTCCGGCTATGAGGCTGCCTTGAAGCATTTTGTATGGCTTCGTTGCCTCATCTCTGGTACTTTCGCCAAGCCTTAGTTTTTCGATCAACTGAACGCTTGAGTAGACACGTTGACCAGCAAAAGGAGAGATGTTGAGAAGGCCATCTGCTCCCTGAAGATATGACGGAATCCTGGTAGGATAATTGCGGGCGACATATTGCTCGAATGCTTGAGCGAGATATGAGTTGTAATGCGCAAATAGTTGATCATTCCAGCAGGAGCTGACCTTCTGAACGCTTGCCAAATCTCCGCTGAGAATTCCATAGACTGCACTTTCATATTTGTCGAGTCCTCCGTCTCTTGCTGCCAGTGCACACATCCTTCTTGACAAAAAACGCGACTGGCAATCAAGGGCGTCTGGTGTTGAAGAAGCGTCCAGACGTAGAGCCCCACGCATAATGACCGCCCTCCATTGCTCGGACCGCTCGCTAAACCACTCCGCGATGAAGGTCCATGGCTTTCCTCTTCGAAGCATCTCCCAGCAAGCCATCCAAAGCGCTCGCTCCAAACGAAGATCTTGCTTTTCCAATGCCAGCGACTGTCGCGTTGTTGCGTCTGGATCCAATTGAGTGACCATAGACTGACTCTTATCGGACGTCAGAAGAGATGTCTCAATACCGGAATCCTTGGGTTCTAAAGGCCGTGCTGAGGATCGCAGCCGCTTCTGTCCTTTGATTGCTTCCCGTGTGTACAGCCAGCCATGCGCTGAATTGCCCAAATCCCCATCTAGATCAGGTTCCGATTGCTTGATAGTCTGCGCGATGTCATCTCCAGAATGATCTGCAGTCCTTCGAAGCCACTCCACTACATTATGCTGCTGCCATGCCAGGTCGTCAGTGGCGAGGAAATTGTCCCAGATTTCGGTCTCGGACGAGTATCGACTTAAGTCGGAACCTTTCCGAGGCCTCACAATATGCGATGGTTCTACACGGGATTCATCGACTCCGGCAGCAGGCCGTTCGACCTGTAATATCGAGCTCAGCAGATCCCATGTACGCTCCTCTTCCTCCCACCTCTTCAGATCGGCCAGCGTGGTGAGGCCTTCGACCTCATTATCGCTCGTTGTCGAAGACGCGCGTCTAGAGGAGGGATTCGAGCTTCGAGCTCTTCTCTTGGGCAACCTCCTCCGACGTCCAGACCCATCAGGGGCGTGTAATGTCCGGAGGTGTTTGACGGTATCATTGGCGATTCTTTGATAACCATGGATGAGAGGGAGCACGCGCCGACAGTCTTCTTTCTCTTCACGCTGGACCTTGCTTTGCTTTCTTGTGAGCCGATCTAGGTTTTCTGCAAACCGTTCTACTTGCTTTCCAACCCGATCTGCTGCCGCCTGCAAGGGATGAAGAGCTCGACGAATGTCTTTGATAGTGGGGATTGAGGGCGATCTGCTGAGAGACCTTTGTGATGGAGCTCGAGATTCTCCATTCATACTTGCTTCCTCCGGATAAAGAGAGTCATCATTGGAAACATCGCCGGATGCTTCCGAGCGGTGGACACTATTCCAGCTTTCTTCTGGTCTTAGCTTTCTCGGTGCCATATTGGAAGACCTGTGGGACGTGAAGTGGTGGGGCCGGGGGCCAGCTGGTGTTTACATTCTAAGAAGCTCGTTTCGGAGCTGAATCGTTTCTGAGAATTTCGCTTGCGGCAGCGGGTGTCAATGTGACAGGTTTGCCGGGGGCCTCGGGCGCCTTTGGTCTTGCCAAGCCCGCATGCTTGAACAAGTCGAAAACGAGGCACGCATGACACAATCAGTAGGGTGTTGCACGAATGGCTTGTGGTCGATATGCGACGGCTGCTGCTTGCAAAATGCATTTCGTATCTGGCATCTGTTTTCAACATTTAGATCGAACATGATTGCGCACATGCTCCGACGGCTCCTTTCAGCTTCATAGCTATGACTAATGCCGGCAATTGCACAACAAAGTCGCAACGATGAAGCAGAACCACCCCTCTCGCACAGCGACTACAGACGACGACCCCGACGACCTCCCTTGCGCCTCGTAGAGTCCGACGGCGTTGGCGTGACATCTTCAATTCTTCCAATCCGCATGCCTGCTCGTGCAAGAGCACGTAGAGCTGATTGAGCTCCGGGGCCAGGTGTCTTCGTCCCGTTTCCTATAGATCATCAGATTTGGCCATCCTACCTCGAATGGGGGCGCCATACCGCCTGTCGCCCTTATCCTGACGTGCAAAGCGGTTATACCGAGCTCTTTGCACCTTGCTGCTGCGTCTTGAGCAGCCAACATAGCAGCATAAGGAGAGGACTCGTCACGATCGGCTTCAGACTCTTAGTAGATGGTCTTGGGAAGGCATTGGGGGTCACCCCTGCCGGCCTCAGGACACACCTTTGACTTTCATGCCACCAGTGACACGCGACAGTGTCTGCATGAATTAGGATCGACCTCGAGGAGCAGGGAGATCAACTCACTTCGCGACCACTGCAGGGGAGGTTGATGAGTAAAGCGATACGCATGCTTAGCCTACGAATGAACGTACCTGAGATCCGTCACATGGATGAAAGTGTCGTTGAATGATGCGAAGATACGGCAAACGCCAAACACGAGTGTGCCTGTGTATGGTTAGCGAAGACCTCAAGAAGGAAGGGTCATGATCCCCTGCATAGCTATCATACCTTCTGCGACTTGCGGTCCGAGAGATACATTCTCTTGCACGACGGGCTGTTTGCCCTTTTTGGGAGGCATTGCGGACTTCTGATCAGGTTGGGCTTATTGATGTGGATAGTGGGCGATATCTTCGCAGGTTTCTATTGTGCGCTAAATTGACTAGCGCCGGGAATTAGGCAAGCGCCGCGATTAAGCTGCCAAGCAGCATACAAAAGTGTCATTTGCAGACCACCAATTTATTTTTCTACAACAATGTCAAAGGCAGTCATTAGAGTCTCGGAACGAACTTTGCTCCTGAAGCTCTCTCGATGTTTGTTCAGATCCCACGTAGGGTCTCTCAGCGTGCTCACGATTGTCTGAGACCAAAGTCAACACTCTATCTAATACCAGGTCTGACCC
This sequence comes from Ramalina intermedia, assembly GCA_003073195.1. Classification (NCBI taxonomy): domain Eukaryota; kingdom Fungi; phylum Ascomycota; class Lecanoromycetes; order Lecanorales; family Ramalinaceae; genus Ramalina; species Ramalina intermedia. Next base: position 67,526 of record PEKF01000191.1, on the reverse strand, counting down.
ATTTCCGGGAACGATGGCTCTGATACATTGATGTGTTACATGTACTCTTGCGTTTCCTTTCGAAGGAGGCGCCAACCTGGATTTTACTTTGATTCGGACGAAGAACAGAAGAAGCGCGCATTCCTACCGATCGATGCCCCGCTGCCTCTGCTTCAGCTTCAAGCGTAGCAGGCTCGCCTGAGGGCAGCTGACTGTGCTTGCGCCCTCCCCTTTCCTTTTGTAGAACTCATTACAGCACGCATACAGATTGTCTACATGCTGTTGACACTTTGCTTCCTGGTACGAGTTCTTCGATAAGCACTCTGGGGAGGCTTAGTTGGTTGAGCTTTGTTCGCATGAAAGATTCATGGAGGGACACCATGAGCATACCTTGAATAGCACACTAGTCCTCAGTATTTAGTTGCATGTCAATGATCGGCTACTAGGAGTCAAATGCGTACCGCTAGGGAATGACATGGCGGATCTGTGTTCAAATCATTCTCCAGTGTCTAAATGTACCAATCAGTTGCCGTGTCGCGGTAGACGACGGGCTTGTGTGGATGGAGCATACCATCTTTGATAGTGTTCAATATGTTATCATGTCTCGATGAAAATGGTGGGAGGAATTGAAAAGAATTTGATGATACAATGATTCAAGCTTTGTTCTGATTGGCTAACGCGTTTTGTGCTCGGTTTGTGCAACGGTGCAACGACACAGTATTGACACTTGCGACACCCCAATAAATACCTCCTCTTACATCACAAACCTTCTCTCCTCTTCATCAATCACACCAACTCCTGTGACGGAACTGACGATCGTATTCCAACACTCACAGTCTAAACGGACGTTTAGGTGAGTATTTACTTTCATCCCACCACTTCTGACCCTCAAGGGCAAGAATTAGGACCTTGCCTTGTGCACAAACCATCTGCTGACCGCAGCCAGCCTTGCTGGTATAGCTCACCATCTTGCATCTGCGACAACAAATTAGTGCTCGGCCCTCTTCTTGCCATACTATTTGAAGTGAACTCATACTCACCCCATTACGCACAATGTCGGACCGCGAACAATCCCCAGGTGGCGCTGCCAACCCAGAAGAACAGCCCAAGACCGAACACTTGAACATCAAGGTCACTGACAACAACAACGAGGTCTTCTTCAAAATCAAGCGCACAACCCAGCTCAGCAAACTCATGAACGCCTTCTGTGAACGACAGGGCAAGACCATGCAGAATGTTCGATTCTTGTTCGATGGGGCTAGAGTCAACCCGACTGATAGTCCCGACTCGGTGAGTGTGGATACCTCCATCATCCATCACTCGGCTTGTCCGCTAACATCATGCTCTGCAGCTCGAGATGGACGATGGGGATACCCTCGAGGTGCACCAAGAGCAAGTTGGTGGGGCTTGAACTACACATGTGACTTCCACCACAGGATACGGGCACCGCTCGTGGTCTGTTTTACAGCGGGCGCATCTGGCGCTGTGTTGCTTTATATGAATGGTTGATTTATGGTGGGTAGGGTTCCCTGGCCAAGATATGCAAGATCATGCTTGCACACAGTCTCACCAACACAACCTAGCTTTCCCTGCACCAAGTGTAGCCTTTCTTCTGCACCATATGTGATCGTCAAATCTGGATCATGCTCTGCGAGCGGCTTTATGCAGGATCTAGATTTGTGTTACTGTTGGAATGGTGCAAGGCATCTTATTCAGCACCATCGCTGAGCTCTTGATGTGGGTCAATTTGCTTCGCCCCTCTACCATGCTGCCGGACATCGTGCATGGATTCGACACTTTGTTGGCCATAACTAGCCGCTTCCCTTGCCGTCCCCTTCTCGCCCTCTCGTACCCTCAGTCATCCCAAACAGCCCTTTTGGCCTCCTCCTTCTCCTTCTCCCTCCTTCTCGCCTCTTCCTTCTCATTCTCAATCCTCTTCTTCTCCTTCTCCCTGACCGCACTCTCATATTTCTTCTGCTCTTCCGTCATCTTAGGTCCCCTTACTCCGAGCGCTCCTGCAATCATCCTGCCAGCTGCCACGCTGCTCTTCTCCGGCCTCTTACCAGATCCCTGTGTCTGATTCGATATTGGAGACGGCTTGTCTTTGCTTATGCTCGATTGGGGAAAGTTAGACCAGTCTGTACCCCTGCTAAGCCGATGAGACGGAGACAGAGGAGTTGGCGGGGGAGGGTCAGGCTGTGTTGGGGAAAGTGGAGGAGTTGCTCCAACGGATGATGAGGCAGGAGCAGCTGAGGCATTGGCTTCATCGTCCCAAGTTTCAGGCGCTCTCGCTTGCTTCGAAGATGAGATCGAGAGATCTTTTAGGGGCGCATTGATGTCTGCAGAAAGACTGAGTAAAATTGAAGACTCTCCAATGGTTTGGGTGGCTGAACCTGCGGACCCACTCTCGGTCTTTGTGGTCATTGTCTTAGATTGAGGGTCGGAAGAGACCCTGGTTGTCTAGCTATTCACAGAGGTAAGGCGGAGCGTAGACCAAATCGTGCATTCAGGATAACGCCTGTCGCTCGTGACTATCAGATCCAGGAAAAATGCAGTATTCACAATGCTCTGGAGCAGCTATCAAGCCATGCTCATCTGTGAGCCAGCAAGGCAAAGTGGCGAGAGCATTGACGACCCTTATGAGATGATCGCATCGAGGAATGTACGTGTGGATTACAATGGCCAGAATGTGCAGGCTGCGGACGTTGCAATCGTGCACACGGCTCTGCACTTTGTTTTTGAGTAGAGAGCCCCTCGCCTGATATCCTTTTAAGGTACAGTAGGACATGATAGATCTGCGGCCGGGGGTGCCTCGGGCGGTCATTCCTCATCGACTAGCAGCTGGTCCAGATCAAAGGCGGCATCGAGAACGGCATGTCAATCAAATACCTGTGCAACGTATGGCCGATCTCATTATTGAGTCATTCTCATGGCTGCATCAATAAGCCTTCCTTGTGAGTCTTCAGTCTTTACAAAAATACCAACCCATAGACATCCAATTCCACCGTAGTAGAAAGCATCTCTTTGAGATCGCAATGGGTAGGACGCTTGTTTACCCAAAGACGGTGAGAAACACCGTACACCGATATGGTGATCGAGGTAAGTCCGATGTCGAAGATTTGCCATTTTCATTGTAATCATATGGGAGTCTTCGACTGCAGGCACATATGATCTGGAGGAGATCCACCGTATAGTCAACACAACAGCGGTTCTGCATGTCTCCTTCAACTCTCTCGACCCTGAGGATCCTTTTCCCACTGTCCTCCCCATGATCGGGGCCATGGGATCCTACACCCACCCAAGCGCAGACTTCAATGAGCCTTTGGATTGCTACTTGCACGGTTACGTCAGTTCAGGCATCATGAAGCACGCGCGAGCAAATCCTGAAAAGGGCCTTCCAATCAGTATTGGAGCCACCAAGGTAGACGGGATTGTTTTGAGTCTAACGCCCAACTCCCATAGCTACAACTATCGATCTGCGATTCTGTTTGGTTATGGAAGTCTGGTCGAGGATGCGGAGGAGAAAGTGTGGGCAATGCGTCTGGTCACCAATTCCGTAGTCGCCGATCGTTGGGAACACACTCGGACTCCACCAGATGCTTCGGAAATGGCTTCAACCACCATTTTGAAGGTAAAGGTGCTGAGTGGAAGTGGCAAGATTCGCAGTGGAGGTCCGCATGACGACAAAAAGGATAGTGACAGAGAGGACGTGACAAGTCGCGTCTGGACCGCCGTCTTACCTGTGTATGAGACAATCGGGCAGCCCGTCATTGGAGGCGCTGGTCGAGCCTCCGAAGTTCCTCGGCACGTCTCCAAGTTTTTAAAGGAGACAAATAGCACGAATAAGGAGTACGCAACCCAGGCTGCTGTACCTGACAGCTGATGTGCTTCTTCCCTCGGCGACTTTGGTGCGGTAACTGTGGCTTGGGTCTGAGATATCGTGTCACTTCTTCGGGACGAAGGATAAAGAGGACCGAGTGCCTGTTTCTGTGCACTCAGCCTGCTCGAGGTTCTGGCTGTAGAGGCTGAGACTTCTTGTCGTCCATTAAATTTCCGACAAGGCTTTAATCACAAGATCCTTGCATCTCTCACTCATGGGGATCTCAAGAGCCAATTCATGTCCCTTGTCACTCATCTTGACCCAAGTCTTTCGTAAGATCGTCACAATCTTGGCCTCATCATGTTGTTTCTCAAAGTCTTCGAACTGGTCATCCAGGAACACAAGGCAAGCAACGTCTTCCAGAGCCTGCGTTTCTTCGTCCCGCTTCAGATCCTCCTTGCGTATCAAGCAAGCAACCCTTTCGGCCTCGTCTTCAGATAGACCATTGTCCAGACAAATTCTTGATGCGAGGTCCGCCTGTCGCTTTTTGAGATAGGTGCGCCACGCATGATATCCCGGTTTTGTCATTGGATAGGAGTCTCGAGGAACTTCCCATCGACGTAAGTGTTGAGCGCGTATCGCAATCTGGAGTGTTGGAGACGCCGAGGGGCGGCGCTTCGACAGATACTTGGTCATCTTCTCGCTGTACCACAGCTCATAGGGTATCTCCATACTGTCGACAACATGCTTTTTCGGATCCTGAGCGTGCGCTTCGTCTATCTGGTCAAGAGTGATCTGGTATCTATCTTCCAACATGCTCAAGATTTGGTTGTAGGTAGGCCACAGTCAAGACCAAGAGTTAGGCCCCAAAGCAGAAAGTCGCAGAATGTTGAATGCGTAATATGATACCGACTTGATTGCTGGGGAGCTCTTTAGTTTTGCGTTTAGTAAGGGGCCGGAGAATTGATTGGCTCTTAGACTCTGTGCGCCACGTCACGTGCGGCCGTTGCCATGGCGCGTGAGTCGTAAACGTAAATATAAATGCAATTCGCAAACGACGCTGTAAATGTCTCTTTCATCTGAGTATAAGATAGAGAATCATTCCGGAATAGTCTTCGAATCGAAATGGTGAGAAGCCTGTCCCCCTTCTCAACCCAACGAGATTAATCCCCTCTGCAGAATTCATCCACGCTGCGAAGACTCGCCAAAGATCATGGCGATTTGCGCTCACATGACTTGCCTCCGCACTGGCTCTTTTCACCGGAGAACATGGGCTCAGTGTTACCCGATGATCTCACTGAGCTTGTTGTCCTCCTTGTTGGCCCCGAAGGCACGCCTTATTCGCAAGGTATCTGGAAATTAGCCTTAAAGATACCGGAGGACTATCCCAAAACGCCCCCAAAAGCATATTTCAAGACAAGAATGTGGCATCCAAATGTCGATGAGAACTCTGGTAGTGTTTGCATCGATACGTTGAAAAGGGACTGGACGCCCAATCTGACGTTACGAGGTGAGAGTGTTATAGGCCAATTCGTCAAGGAATGAGCGGTGGGGCTGACAATATCTTGCATCCAGACATCCTTATTGTAAGCCCTCCTTTGAGTTCTGTCCATGTAGGTTAGCTAATCCTGACCACGACAAGACGATATCCTGCCTACTCATACAGCCCAACCCTGACTCTGCATTAAATTCTACTGCAGGCCATTTGCTGCAAGATGACTATGAATCTTTTGCGCGCCACGCACGGCTCATGACTTCAATCAATGCCAAGATTCCCCCAAACCTCAAGGAAGCTGCCCGCGTTGCGAAGGAGCGTGGTAATGAGTCTGTATCTTGCGTCGAGAACGACGATGGTCAGCCCGCAGTCGCAGCAGGGAAATCCGAGGGTCCATCCAACGCTGTTGTGGCATTATCACCACCGCAACCCGCAAGAGCCGCACAAGCTTCAGACTGCAACCCCCACATGTCCGCGATCATGTATCCGATCGTGAAGGGGCATGGGGCTTCCGAAAGTAAGGAGAACGATGCAAGCCCTTCGCAGAATCCGATTGCATCACATAGCTCAAGAGACCTATCCCAGATCAAACGTCCTCTGTCTGAATCCTCCAGGTCAACACAACACGGGGAAGAGATAGCGAGGCCCATAGGCTGCCTGGTGCAACGAAGCTCTCAGCCTGGCGCAGAATGGACACAGGGTTCAGAAATCATTCCGGCTAACACCGAATCGAGTGAGCCATATCATTTGAGTCCTCAGATGTGCAAAGGCGTCGATAATGGCATTACAGACCATCAAACACCCCTGGCTGATGACCCCAGAGTAGCTGAGTTCGGGCCCCCAGCCAAAAGAGTCCGCTCGCATGAAGGGAAGGCGTTCGCTGTGCAATCGAAGCCATGCGGTGTAGCAGAGAGGCCTCCACCGTTCAAGGCAACTTCTCTAGGCATTATACCAAGTGATGTGCGGAATGTTCTTCCAAGGAAAAGTTCTGCGCCGGCAGCTGTCATGGGTCCTAGTAAAGGGGGACGACCCAGGCTTGGACTCAAACGACTGTGACCACGCCCGTTATCACATGACGTCTAGCGAAAAGACTTGATGAGTTTTGTTGTTGTAAAACCAGAATGGGACTGCACAACGACTGGATGAAAGCATTGTATTTGTATAGAGCCCGAACATTAAGGCGAATTCCGGGATTGGCTCTCGATGCCAGCAGGCAGAGATTCTTTTGATAGCAGATACACCATGCAGTAAGAGGTCATGCATTCAATCCCAAACCAGATAGCCGAATGCGTAATAACACAGCCCAAAGAAGCTCAATGAAGTCCTTGATATGATCAAATTGAGTCTAATGATCCTGCAGGAAAAACTGCCATGCAGAGGATACCCCTGACTAAATCTGATCAGCTAAGCAGCGATGGACCAATTGTTCTCAGGCCTCATCAAACCCAATTTGCGACCCTTCTGTTTTTGACCCTTTCCGGCTTTTCCTCTTTTCCTCTTTTCCCCCTGTCTCCAATCTCATTTTTGTATTCACACCTTCTGCTTTTCATCAACAGTCGCCATCCAACTTGCACCACGCTCCTTTCAAGTGGCATCAAATATTTCCCTTGAATCATCCCAGCTACACGTTCCCTAATCACTATTATTCCTGATCGACCCCCATTCAATCCTTTGGCCATGCGTTTCACCTCTGCCGTCGCGTTGGCAGCGGCCGTTGCTCCCCTCTCAGTTTCTGCAACAGGCAGACTTGGCTTTGCTCTCGGTGTCAGGACCGAATGTAGGGATAGCAGGAATTCTCTCGTTGTGCCTGAATTATCTTCATACTAAAGCAACCTCAGATGCGGATTGCAAAACCAAGGACGACTACCTGGCCGATTTCAAAGTCCTTCAAGGAACCGGTACCAACATCGTCCGGACCTACGCTGCTGTGGACGGTGGCTCGCCAAAGGCCAAATGCTATATTCTCGGCGATCTCCTTCAAGCTGCTCAAGAGTTTTCACAAGGCAGTCAGACCAAAATGCAGGTCTTGATTGGCCTCTGGTAAGCCCTTGCAACAGCTGATATCTCATCAGCCTCAAGAAGCTGAGTCTTCATTTACAGGGCAGACACCCAGGATGCGTTTGAGGCTGACTTGGGAGAGGCCGCTAAATACGCTTCCCAGTACGCGGATTATATTTATGGATACACTGTGGGCTCAGAAGGTCTCTACCGATATCAGCAGGATCAGACGACCGGCTATACTGCGTCAGATCTTCTTGATCGCATCGGCCAAACCACGGCGAAGCTTGGCTCGGACATCACAATTGGCACGGCGGATAGCTGGAACAAGTATCAAGATGGCACGGCAGACCCGTTGATTCCTCACCTCAACCTGATGTACGTGTGCTCCGTGTTGAAGCCAGCACATCCAACTGATATGGACATAGACTCGTCAACGCGTTTGGATATTGGCAATCGCAAGATATTTCCAATGCCAGTCACACTTATTTGGATGATTTGTCGCAAGCGTACGGCCATATCCAGGACGTCGCTGGATCAACTGACTCCATTGAACTCTGGACTGGTGAGACTGGGTGGCCGACCGACGGTAAGAAATCAGGGCAAAGGTCACAGAAGTCGCAGCTGATTCGCGCTCAGGTGGCTCCAACTACCATGACGATGCATACTCCACGACTGCAGTTGCAGGCACCCAGAATGCACAAACATTCTTCAAGGAGGGCGTCTGTGCAGCTCTTGATTGGAACTTTGATGTGTTCTACTTCGAGGCATTCAATGAGCCCTGGAAGCCAGCGTCGAAGGGTCTTGGAGGTCAAGATGGCGATGAAACACACTGGGGTGCATTTGACAAGGATCGGAACCAAGTCATCCCCGATCTTACTTGCTCCTACTCCTCCTAGATTAGCGACATACGGAGCCGTCATTCTGTGTAAAGGCTGCTGAATCCTGGGTGCTAAGGTACAAGGCGGGAGACCAAGGGCGACGTCAATTTCTGGGCCTACCTTTCCTTTCTCATAACCCTCTGGCACGACCGTTGGTTGAAAAAAGCCATTTGCTTTGACTATGGAAACTTGGCATGGAGCATTGTTTTGAGGGTCTAAAGATTAATAGCTTCCTAGACATAATACAGAGAGTCCTTGGTTCTCAGACTCTCCAATCACTTTGCCTTGTGAATGATAGCCTGTGGAAAGAGCGCTAAACCCAGAATAAAGGGGGCAATCCGCAGGGTCGACCAGCAAGATGGCAATAAAATGGGTGCTAGTCGGTTAGCGTGCGTTTGTATATTCACGTCCAAAATCCAATTTACTGACACGACATTGGTCCGGGGATGCAATTGAAAAAATCCAGATGATGTATCTTGGACCTACTACCGACATGGGCTGCTTCGATGTCTCCATCTTCGAAGCGTCCGGCAGTAATCCCATCCTTCTTGCCAATTTGTTGTAGCTCATCGTAGCGCCCTTGCGACTCAATTACGCAGCGTCAGCAGAGCATCACTGTTTACAGGCAAGATCTCTGCTTCCAAGTATTGGTCAACGGTCGAGACTTATCAATGGGTAAGTCGTGGGGACTCCTTACCTTGGTGAGGCTAATGCGCTCTGAGCAGAACGGAGCTGAGGACCCAAGACGATGCCCCGAACCCTCTGACGAGCATCGGAGATTATCAATACGCATCATGGGCTTGTCCCGAGCCTGAGTCGAACACCGTATGAAATGATGGTGCCGGATTGCGCGGCATGATCAAGAGGACTTTTGTTCCATCAAGCTCGCGCGACAGGCCTAGATCATAGCTTGCTTGAAGATTGGCCACGCATTGATAGCCACTTGCGAGCATGAACGTTCCTGGTCCCCTCGAGATCCTAGATCCTAACATCTTAAGGCAATCACCTAACAGACTCAAGATGGCAGCGGAAAGGCCTTTGCCGCAACCTCCTTTCCCTTTCGACCGGACCAAGTCTGATATCCATTCGCCGACTACCTTCCTCGACCATCAAGCTTCGCCATCGCACTCTGATAGACCGTCATTCAAGAAACGCATGACTTCGCGCAAGAAGACTTGCATTGTAAATCTTCCTCCTCAGAACGAAGAGGGACAGAGCACAAACCGGCAAGCATACCTGAAACCCGATGAGGTGGAAGGCCGGCTTCAAAGATGGAAAGACGAAGGGTTCGATACTCGGGGCTTCGTTGTTGTCTCCCCTTTGGAGGATGCCTCGAGCTGCTATTCTCAAGGGCAAAGTCGTGCGATGCATCCTTCGCCCGAGGATGAAGCCTTGGAGCGCTCAGAGCGGCCGTATCGTTGGACCATTCCTGACAAACGCGAGTGGGATACTTATGTCGAGCGTCTCAAAGAAGAGACTCTGCGAGCGCTAGGAGTATCGTCAAGCGATGATGATTTGCCCTCAAGGAAATCCCCGGCCCTTTCGCTGATGGATCGGCTAGCGTCACCACGCGTCGTTGATGGTAATTTGCCCCATCTCCCAAGTGTTGCACACTTTCCACGCTATCCACGTGCCCTGCAACACGGCGAAAATGATCCTGCCAGCGCAAATCAGTCCCCAGTGTCTCATTCCACAATACATCAACCCAACCTCACTTCAGGATACGTGTCTCAGCTTGGTTCCAAGATGAAGTCGCCTTATGAATCTCATGAGTTGCCTCACAGCCTCGTGGCATCGCCCGCTCCAAGAGCGACGGTCCAGGTCAATCAAGCCCCGGGGAAGACAGATGCGCTAGGCGCAGCAACCCGGTCCTCACACCAGCCTATGCAAATACTGGTACCCCAGCCACACGTCAGAAGATACGAGTCACCAATGTCATTTGATGGCACACAGGACCGAGAAGTTCAAAAGCGTGAAGAAAGTCATATCTTCACCCCGATTCCTCGAGGCCATCATCAGAATCCCAGTGCAAGCCTACAACGGGAGGTCGAAGAAGCTGAAGCTTACCTCGAAGAGCAAGATCTGAAAGCTTGTGAACCTCGGGAGCCAAAGTCAGCCGAGCATCAGGAATCGGTACCTTTTGAGCCTCAAAACCAACCTTCAAAGTGTGAAACAGGGCCAACTAGTGTCGACCATTCACTCGTACCACCTGACGCTTCAACAAATGGGGACAACGTTGAACAGGAGTCTTGCCAGATTCAAGGCAGAGATGATCAGATGAAGTCAACGGGCAACCAAGGCGCAGATCTGTCTTCAACGTCGAAATTGAACGTCAATGCACCAGAATTCAAATTCGAGCCTAATTGCTCAACAGAGCCCAGCAGTGTGAACCCACTGCCAGCTCTATTGCCTGGCAGACCAGTGCTAGCAACTTCTGGTTCCTCCCCTCTTGCAAAAGAATCATCAGTCGCCCGTACATTGCCCAAGTTGAATGCAGCAGCCCCTGCATTTACGCCTGGCTCGACGACATTGCCGAGGATTACACCGGTGTCGAGGGTGTTCAGCTTTGGCTCAGATTCAAATCTCGGGCTTAGTGATGGCAATGATTTCCACGGGCCAAGGAGGGAGTTTAGTTTCTCCAAGGCTGCAAATCTCAACCCTGACGCTCCAGCTTTTAATCCCACCAAGTCCACGAAGACAAGCGAACCCTCAGAAAGAAGCGATCAATCGCAGAACGAACAAAAGATATTTGGTCATATAGACTTCACTGAACACATTCAGCCTGCGAAGAGATCAAAGGCATTACCGATCATTGCTCCTCAAGCAAAGAGCAATAGCGACGAGGAGGCTGATGGCCTCGAAGACGAGTCAGGTCGCATTACTCAGACTGATGCACGTCAGAAACGACGGAGACGCGATTTGAACGATGGCGACGAAATCCCCAAATTTGCGTCACCAGGACCGCACGATCTCAATCATAGCCCGGTGCTTTCAGACGATTCTCGGTCAATCTCTAGCGATAGGCCAGAGCCTACCACTTTGGACGCTGCCAAATACTTACTTGAGGAGATTATCGATGACCTATCTGCGTCCGACTCCTCCGATCCTGTTGATGAGCATGATCCGTCTAGTCTTGGCAGAGATCCGGATGCTACACCGTTTGAACATGCTCGAAAGGTGTCGGCTGTGACAAACTCAACAACGCATCGCCCTAGGCTGTCAGATGATGTGCGACGAGCCTCCGACTCGCTTGTACCAGAGCCCTCTCCAACTCGGACGACGTCTGGTCACGGATCATCACCTCAGCAAAAACATGACGAGTATTCTGGCTCCAGAAGATCATCATCCTCCGCCTCGATCTCGAGGCCCTCCGTCAACGAACGAAGTGTTCCAGACGAGCGCATCAGTCGCAAAGATCACGCTTTGGGTCAAGGATCTATTCGCGCAGATATAATGGACGGTGTCAGATACGTGGACCCGTCTTATGACGGGATTGACGCTGTCCTGAAGCATCTCAACCAGGAAGGAAATTCCGACCTAGGTGTAGAGCGAGAGCCCAGTCCATGGCGACGGAGAGAGCTTCTTGTCCAGCAAGATCGCTCTCCTCGGGAAGCGCTTCAAGCGGCAGTCACTTCTCAGCTCAAGGCACCTTCACACATGAGGAGCGATGCTCCATCGCCGAGTCCGAATAGATTGCGGGAGCCCTTTCAGTATCTCCCTCCCACAGACACTGAGAGCGCCGACAGTGCCGATGTCCGAACAGTGGCTCACAATGCACGTTTCAGTCCTTCTTACCGACCCTCTCGAAGCTCAGAAGCCATACACCGTCTGAATAGTCCAGGTAGCACACCCCCTAGCGACTGGAATCAAGAATTCTCCTCTGTCGACGAAGACCGCATCAGAAGCAGGACGGACTTCTTCGACTTAAGGGTGAATGGGCTCGTTAGTGAGGTCGTTCGAAAACGACTGAGCCCAGTAGAAGCTACACTCGCTGACATTCAACAATCTCTGGTTCGACTTTCGAAAGATCCGGCCACCGTAGCGTTAGGTCGGAGACCTCGAAGCGCTGGAGCTGTGGAGGCCGTAGATAGTGACGCCGACGATGAAGACGAAGCCTTGGAATTACGTGCGCTCAGACCTACATCCCCACTACGAGACCGGAAGTACGATCAAATCAAGGCTTCGCTCAACGAGGTAGTTACTACCCAGCGTGATCTTGCTCCTGCTAGTCAAGTCGCAGATCTTTCCAAGGCTGTGCAGGAATTGAAAACGTTGCTGGCCCAAACTCCAATCATTCCTAGTCAACCCAGTGACATCGAGAAAGTAGTGGAGGAGGCTGTATATCGGCAAATGCGGAGTAAATTAGCACCTGCGATCTCCAGCATTCAAGCTGCCGCTGAGGAAAGGAGCTCACTACAGATTACTGGCCTTGAAAGTATGCTGCAGATCGCAAACCATCGCTTGGAAGATGAGACGAAAGCACGCAGAGCCACTGAGGATGCTCTGGCGGACAGGGAGCGCCAACTCAGACAATCGCACCATGAGGCTGCTCAACAGCGAGAATCTGCAGAGGCCACGGAAGCGAAGCTACATGAATATCATGAGGAGCGTCAACATCATTATAAACATTCGGCAATGCTGGAAGGGTCACAAGAGATGATGGAGAAGACGGTCTCGGATCTATCTGAGAGGAACCAAGCTCTGGAGAGTACAATCGCCGAATACAGGCTGTCACACAGTCAGTGGCGTATTGATATTGAGGACTCCAGACACCAAAACAGACAGATGCATCAAACGCTGCACTCTCACAAGAATGAGCTGGAAGGAAGTCGTGAGAGCGAAAAGGCCCTGCGGTCACACTTATCGAGGTTGCAGAACGATGTGGCGTCTATGTCCCAGAGTCTTGCCGCCGAATATTCACGGCAACGCGAAAAGGAAGAAGAGCACGAAAGCCGTCTTGATCTACTAGGAGCCCGGTCAGAAGCTGAAGCCAAGACAAGAGAAAGGCTAGAGTCCGACTTTGAGAGACTCGAAAAGCAGGAGCAGAGTATGATCACAGCACGCTTGGAAGCTGAGCAGACCCAGAAAATGAACACTCACCTCGACGAACTTGTAGCTCAGCTTCGGTCGGAAAGTCATAGTCATCAAAACGCTACGGTCCAGCTGCAACGCGAACTTGATGCTGCTAAGGATAATAAAACCATGGAGGTCCACCGGATCCGGTCAGCAATGGAGACCGATCTAAAGGCGGCAAAGAGCAATACCAACCTTGTCCAAGCTCGACTTGGTGATACCATTGCACGACTTCAGAGCCAGGTGCAAGAACTTACAGCAAGCGCTGAAGAAGCCCAAGCGAGCCGTGACACTGCGCTCAAGGAAGCGTCTGGGATAAAGGATACGGCGCTACGGGAAGCCGCGAGGGTGAATGAAAGGCTACTACAAGAGCAAGCCCACTTTTATCACAGCAATGTGGAGGAGCTGAAGAGCAACCATCAATCCGCGCTCGACACTGTTACCGATTCGAGGCAACGTTTTGAGGCCTATCATGGTAATCTGCTCAGTCTTGCCAACGAGAAACTCGAGCATGCCCAGGAGAAGATCATTCACCTGGAGGAGAAGCTTGAAATTGCCAAATCAGCAGGGCAAGCTGCAGTGCAAGCTGCTCGGGCTAACAAGAAGTTGTCTGATGCTTCCTCGGTCCCAGCAACGCTCAACCAGACATCTGATATTCCCGAGAAGGTCTCTCCCCAAGCTCTTCGAGAATCGATTCTGGTCCTTCAAGAGCAGCTTCAGGCTCGCGAATCACACATTGAGGATCTCGAAGCAAGGCTTGCGGCAGCAGATCCTAATGCGCCGGCCCGACTCAAGGAAGCCGGGGATGAAATTGTATGGCTGCGTGAACTGCTCGGGGTACGGATCGATGATCTGCAGGATATAATCAAAACTCTCTCTTCGCCATCTTTTGACCGGGACAGCGTCAAGGACGCTGCTATCCGTTTGAGAGCAAATCTGCAGATGGAACAACAAGAAAGGGAACGGTCTCTCATTGGAATGGGGACATTGCCCGGCCTGGCTGGCTTGACCAATATCGCCGCGTCACCGAGAGCTTTGCCAATGGCAGCTGCAGCTGCATGGGGAAATTGGCGCAAGAGCCGCGAGACCGGATTGAATAGCATGGCAAGCGCTGCTAGTCCATCGAGAACATCTGCCTCACCCCAAGCATTCTTCGCCGGTCTGGTGGCATCACCGAGTGCTAGGGTCAGGAGCGGCGCTCAATCACAAGGTCCCAGACGTCCCGAGACTCCACTCCCGCAAGGTCGCCTACGCGAGGAATCAGTGGGCATGTTGGGCACTGCGCCTCTGAGTGACGGTCGAAGACGCCCTCAAGGACCAGTAACCCCACCGCTCATGAGAAAGAGCAGCTACGACCTGGATGCAGCGGAAGCAGCCGTTTTTGGCGAAGAGCATACGGAGCCAGATACCGAAGACCCACTGGGAGACATCAATACAAGAGCATACGAGGTTGCTCAAGAGGAGGAGCCGTTTGGGCCGAGACTGGGGACTTTTGCGGCGTAACGCATGTGCTCGTTTGGACTCTTGTGAGGAGCAGGTTGCAGCAGATTTCTTCTCGAAACCGGATCTATTGTTGCTATCCTAGGACTAACATATTTTCCTATGTGGTTGTTATTGTGCATTGTTTAAGGCGAAGATACCCATTCATTTCCCCTATGGCTCCAAGTGGCAGCGTTTGGGGCGAAGGTAGACTCGGCATTCATCAATGCTCGAGTGGACATTGCAAACTTTAAACTTCTCTAGTGATCAGATAATCAAACATGCCACCTCAACAGATCAAGGCTTTGGTAGGACAGGCTCTCATATTGAAGAGGATGGTCAAAGTTGTTGCTTATGTGGTCAATTACACTTCTCCATGCTGCTGCCTGATATGATTATATAGAAATTGAAGGGCCGCTTGCAAGCTTCAAATTTGTTCAAGTCATATTATTCACCAGCTACACGGGGCTCAAACCCGTCCATGTAAGTTCACTGGGGTGTCATTCATTCGTCCCCTGAAGGCCTGCCTTGAAATTCGCAACGAGAGCTGAAGACAAACAACGAGACAACGACCCAGTCAGGGAGCCGCTCACGTGACTAAGATAGCCAAGCTTTTTAGGACCCTTTCTCGTACGGCTCAAAAGTTTTTGTGGCCTCTCAACCAGCCGTCATCAAAGCACTCAGCTCCCCATACTTCCTCCTTCCTTGCTGGAGAAGTAGACGAGATCTAGTCACCATCCTTTGGTAAGCATCCTGGGTGGAAATCTTGGCTCAGCCATCCTCTTGATTTTGTACTCTCTTTGTTGGTATCGCGCGGCGGCCCCCCAGTCTTGTCCCCTGACTTTGACCACCGCTTCGGTCAAGCTACTCGTTGTCAATAGTTCGGAAGGGTTTCTGGGCTGACCGCGTATCAACTAGAGCTTGGACCTGTGTGCGCTCGACTCGACAGCCTGAAATTCCTCCTTTTCCCCCGCCCACTCTCACTCTACCGCAATCATGGGTCTCACGTTCTCCAAATTGTTCGATAAGCTCTGGGGGAAGAAGGAAATGCGCATCTTGATGGTTGGTCTCGATGCGGCCGGCAAGACCACCATCCTCTACAAGCTGAAATTGGGCGAAATCGTCACGACCATACCCACAATTGGTAGTCCTTCCAGCACGAGACCGCAGCAAGAGAAACCTGGACTAACCCTGAAAAAATACAAGGCTTCAACGTTGAGACGGTAGAATACAAGAACATTCAATTCACCGTGTGGGATGTCGGAGGACAAGACAAGATCCGACCTCTGTGGAGGCATTACTTCCAAAACACCCAGGGCATCATCTTCGTCGTCGACAGCAACGATCGCGACCGTGTGGTGGAGGCTCGTGAGGAGCTGCAACGTATGCTGAACGAGGATGAGCTCCGAGACGCCCTCCTTCTGGTCTTTGCCAACAAGCAAGATTTGCCGGTATGCTTCCCGCTGCGTGGAGAATCCCCCGTGGGTCGCTACGAGGTGTACTAATCAAGGGCCGTGCTAGAATGCCATGAACGCAGCCGAGATCACGGACAAGCTTGGCCTGCACAGTCTGAGGCAGCGCGCCTGGGTATGAATGATACTGCACACAAGATGATCTGGGCCCAGGACTGACATGAGTGCTTAGTATATCCAATCGACTTGTGCAACATCTGGAGACGGTCTTTACGAAGGTTTAGAATGGTTGAGCAACTCGCTCCGGAAGGCTGGTCACAATTAGGATGCGTGTCTGTATAGCTGAGGCTCCGATACTCCCTCCAAGTTGTCCTTCCAGTAGCGGCAACAGACTGTTTGCACCAAATTCCAGCTTTCTGTCATTCGAGCTGCTTCTGGGGTTTGAGCAAGTACCTGTGTTGGAGCATCGGTCTTGCCACATGTCCCTAGAGTCAGAGGTCCTGGGCGTTCTTCGGTAGTCTAGCTTCAGGAACGTCTTTGTCATATACTTTGCCTGCGCTGCCACCGTTTCACCTGAGAAGGGCTTCATATCTACCTTGGCTGATCCTGCTGTCGAGGCCTCTGACCCCGGTCTCGTCATCCCGCAAAGTCCCTCAATATTGATCAGGTCGCCAAGGAACTCAATGGCTGAAAGTCATGCACCCGGCTTCACATCCCGCAACAGGTACAGCTCCTATACTTTCATCGACAGCAGCACGGACAAATCCCCCTCACCCCCACAGAGCCAGCTGCAGAGCAAACAGAACAGCGTCCCCTTGCGACACTGGCCGCACGTACATGCACATTCGCAATTGTCCTTATCCTCCGTCTCCTTCTCCTGTCCTGCCTCGGCGCTGCACTGATTCGGCGCAGCATTGGCTCCCGGTGGTGGTGGTCTGGCGCAAGGTGCCTACGCTGACGGTGGTTGCTGGTAAGTCATACCCTGAGGCTGCGGTGGCTGCTGGTATCCTTGCGGTGGGTACCCAGGCTGATAGCTCGAGTAAGAGTTGCCCTGCTGGGCGAAACCATAAGGCTGCGGGATTGGCTGGCTTTGGGCAAGGACTGGATCCATTCGGCGGGGGGGAGCTTTTTTCCAGAATTCGATGAAGCTGTGTTGGTCCAGGAGGGGGAAGGGGATTGGTGCAGGGGCGATGCAGAGGATAGTAGATGGAGAGCCTGATGTTTGGAACGTAGGTGATAGGGAATTGCAATACACCGAGACCCAGTCGAAAGAGTGTTGAACGCTTTTACACCCAGGTAGGTCTTCGAATTGTGATAGTCCTTCCTCGGCATTTATCAGGACTCAGGGTACCACAAAACAGCAGAATAATTGCATGATGGTTGTCAGATTGAACTTGAAGTTGTGATCCGCGGCGGGTGAGGGGCGAAGAAAGGGTGCGCTACGTTCATTCTGTTGGACATGGTATATACAAAGCATAGCTTTCTTTTGGAATGGAAGAGTCATGTGACAACCGATTTGATTGATTATAGTGGATTGTGAAGCCTGTTGAGCACACTGGAAATTGTAATATATGCCCTCGTCTTTCATCATCTCATTTTGAAACTTCACCAAAGTTACAATAATGCTGTGACATCAAAGTTGAAACGCTCACAGGTAGGTGTCAGCTGTGGTGTCTGTTGTGCCGCAGAGCTGGAACGATAGTGGCCCGAGTTTTGTACGATCAACTCATTCCTTGGATGCGCTATCATTCTGCCGTGAAATTTCACTTGATATTGCTCGACCTAGTCACTGATCGTAATTCTGCCTCTTTTATTAGGACACTTTTACAGTGCCTGCCCATGAAGCACGTATGACGTCTATCAAACCTGGGCAAGCTTCTAGCAAGACGAAAAATTGGAGCGCTCTTGAATGGAAACCCAATTCCCATCTTAGTGGAGCTTGTGGAGCAAAAATAGCTCCATTGTGACTCTGTGGATGATCTGCGGTCCGAGCCAGATGTAGCCGAGAGAGACTTTCAAGGTCTTGGCACCTTATATCAAAAATCTTCTCACACTAGATGCATGGCCAGCCTTGTGCAATGCTGATCCGACGTGGCGCCGCTTTATCCAGAACTACCATTCACCTGCTCGTTCACCTGGTGAACCATTCGAGTAGCTGCTAGAATCTGTCTTGGGCAATGGTGGATTTTTGTATTCGTGTCTATTCGGCTCGCCTTTCAAAATTGGCGACATCTGCAAGTCGAGACCCCTTCTTCTCATGCAATCTGGCTATTAAGAATCTCGGAGCGGCGGATGACTGGCTCAATGTCATCAACGATAATCTCAAATCATTCAGGACCCCGTCTCTAGAGAAAGGGACCTGATCGCTCCATGATTCTTTTCGGAGTTCGGGCAGCGCGAAGAAGCCTGGCCACTGGATCACTGCCTATCAGAAGGATACAAGTTTCCGGTCTCAGTCCTTCCAGAGTTTTCTTCTTTCCGCGAGGAGGAGTCTCCGAGAAGGGTAAAGCGGCCGCGCCCATGCATGAAACCAAATCAGTGCCTAGAAGGCAGGCGTAAGGTCGGTGAGGGTTATGTGAGCAACATCTATCTCGCGAAATGGGTACAACCCAATGACATAGCACCAAGCTCATGCACAACGGTCAGAAGATGATTCATAGGCCGAGGTAGAGAGTCCTCATGCATTATATACAGAGTCGGTAGATTGATTGCCTAACAGAACAATATGTGCAATGCGTGGAATGACTTGGGAAAGGAGGATCGAAGACCCAACGTCGGACTGTTGAATTTCGTCATATTCCATCGTATTACCGCTTCCAACGCAATATCTTTAACAGCCGTGCCTCCTCGGGACACCAAGTCATTTTAAGTCAACAGCTCTCTCACTGTAGCCCACTCTAGCTTTTGATCATTTTGGCCGGGGTACGTTCGACGTCTACAGGAAGAAGGCCATAACCGCGACAGCCGCGCCAACAATGGCGGTGGCACCAGCGAAATTGGTGGCAGCACCGCCAGTGAACGGGCTCACGGTGGGTGTTGGAGGGGTCACGGTGGTAGTGTTGGTGCCGTTCGTCGTGGAGCTGTTGCTCAGCACAAAGCTGGCGCATGTCAAGCGCGTAGTGTTGGAGGAATGGACAACGAGCGAACGATTGCCGAAGAAAGAGCCCAAACCTGCGGCTGAGGATACATAGAGATCAGTGTACCTGCGAATACACCAGCGAAGTCAGTCATGGCACACCAAGGGAAGAGTAGCAAATTCGCAAAAGCAGCAGGCTGGAGCATACGAGGTCTGCAGGCCTGGAGATGTGATGTTGCCGTGCTTGCCAGCCAGGTCACCAACTTGACATGTCTGTGGCTGGGTGGCGTCACAAGGTGGGACCTCGCCGCGTACGTATGGGTCCAAGTGAGCCAAGGTTGCGGTACAATTGCCGTTCGCAGGCACTGGCTGATCGTGGATGTGATATACTGTTCAGAATCAGCACGCTGCAGTGGATCGATGATGTCGCATAAGGAGACCCACAGAATGGGCCCAGAGCTTCGGTCGGGAAGCCGAAAAGATTCACGGTAAAGACGACACCAGTTCCATTGGAGGCAGAAGTGCCCGAGACGTAGCCACGAATCTGTCAAAGTCAGGGTCTGTTTCATGTCACAGCAAGAGCTGGGAATGATAACATACACCACTGGTCTTGGAATTCGGCAGAGTCGCGATGTAAGTTGCGCCAACTGGATTGTTGTTTACAATGGCAGCATCACCAAGCTGACCGGTAACGCCAGGTACCGGAGGTGTTTGCGCATTGACGAGGGCAAAGCCTGCCAGGGCAGTTGCGACGATGGTAGAGTACATTTTTGCCATGGAGAGGACGGATGCTGAGTGGATGGTTCTGTTCGAGCAATGTCAACGAAGTGAAACTTGATGGGCTGAACAGGTGAAGGTCACAGAGATGAAGCTTGAACAAGTAAATTACTGGGGCGCGCAAATGAAATGGGAAAGAGCTTGATATTGTTGTCGATGATGTCAAGATTGGCGCAACGTCAAGGAAGGCGAAAACACGCCGGTGTTTGAAAAGCACAAGTGGATCATGTCATCGACTTACCAACGAGCGATGATTTGGAAACCACAGGTCTTCGATCAACGAAGGTATTGGAAGGGACACTTCGGATTTGTAGAATGAGCTTTCAGCGAGAGACTGACAGTTGATAGATGCAGACGCAGATGCAGCGGATGTGAGATGAAGGCAAGATCAGTCGATCAGATATTAAATTTGAAATGAGCACAGGTCGATGAAGTGATGGGAGCACTGATTGGTGGCAAAGCAAGAATTGGCGCCGCTTGCTAGCATAGCCCGCTGGTGACAATTCACGGATCGTTAGGAGGGGGGCATTTGGTCCGGTTTCAGCCAGTGGATCTGGACCTGCTACCGGCTTCATCTTCTTCAATTCTGTTTGTGACATCGTACGGATGGACGTCCCCCACACTGCCCTTTCGTTAGCCAAAGTAATCAACCGAATTCGACTTGTACGACTCCCATGTGCTAGGCGCGAGGGCTGCTGTTGGTTGTGTACTAAGCTTCGGCACATGGGGAACCGCTAAAATTAGTTCTTGAGCCTAGCTGAGCTATGAATGATAGCTTCGAAGCCTTGGTACCAAAAGCTCGCAAAGCCGAGATCCAACTGGCAACAATTGTCGCGTTCCAGCATGCTGCGACACATCTGTCCCAACGGGAACAACACGACTCTCTTTCCCTGATATTAAGCATCAACGCCGAGTCCACGGGGCTACAAAGGTAAAGAAAGAGTCACCAAGTAGTGTACGACACCATCCGGAAGTCTGGAACAGCTCAGAGGTCTTGAAACTTGAAAAGCAACTTCACCCGGGTGCGCGATCGGCGCTAACGCAAGGCACACCACCAAGCATCGCATGGGCCGCAACGCTTTGTTCCTCGGGTCGCACAGCCAATTCAACGGCAGTACGCATCCGTAAACATGTCATATTCAGCTTTACTACGGTACAAATCTTGCGCACATATTAAATTCGCGCCGGTCAGTCCATGGACCGTCGGCCTCCTCTGCTCTGAAGCCCCCTCTTGAAAAGTGCAATGAAAGCACCTGTGGCGGACTTGTATATCAAGCTCCCTTCCAATGTATGACTGATTATCCCAAACCCAACCAAGAACAGGAATGAAAGTGCCATGATGACTGCGAAGCAAACCCAGTAAGTCTTTGCAGTATACGTATTTTGAACTTCCGGGATTTGTATCGAGAAGTAGCCTGTCATCAGACTGACAGGCATGAAAAGAATCGTCACTTTGGCCAGGAGTATTGTAATTCGTGTCAACTTTTCTACCGCCTCCGACTGTCTCATGGTGATCAAATTGAAGTTCTACCAACACGGTTAGCCTCCTTGTCTGATATCGGCATAGTGCGTTGTGTATGGCCGTCTTACCAGGAAGACAAGAGACTCTTTCTCGTCCAGACACTCTTGAATCTCGCTCAATGCATATAGCTCGATTCGATCCTTCAATCTTTCAAACTTGACAATGGCCTTTGCCGTCAAAGGTGCTCTGAAGGTTTCCTCCTCTCCATCGCTTGCTGCTTCATCAATATGCTCGCCTGATCCAGCGTTGCTGCGATTCATAGGGTTGTCTTTTTGATTGACGTCTTTGGGTGCTTTATGTCTTTTCACGATTCGTTCGATGATCAATGAATAGCTTTGATACATCCGTTTCAAAACTGCCAGCTGACGGCCCGTCTCGTGCAGCTGCTGGATTCTTGCCACCACGGCCTTTTCAAACATTCTTTCGCGCTGGTACGAATCAGTAATGTCAAGCTTGTCAAGCATCTATATGTGCTCACTTACTAGGCGATTCAGGACCGTTGAATATCGCTGCTCCTCTTTGGCCACCAAACCATATGTCGTATACCAATCGTCAAAAAGGTAATAGAACAAGAGACCTGGAGTGTCCGACTTTGTCCCCATTGACGTTGGTTTCGGAGACGGAGAAGAGTAATTTCTAAGATCGAGTGTCTGCAGCGGGTTCTGAGCACGCCAGCCATCATTGACCCTGGAAAGCTGCATGAAGACATTTCGAAGATTCCCTCTCGCGGATTTTAGTGTGCGAGCCTGTTCCGGACCAAGATCATCTTTGCATCTGGGAAAGAGGTTCTCCTGAATGGAAATAACCGTGTTGTCATCGCACAAGAGCAGCCAGGTCCACACGCGCCTTCCGTTGGGCTTATTTTTCGTATTCTTACGAACGTTGGAATGTCTCTTGGTAGCGCTTGAACCCTCGTCGTTTGCGTACTCAGTCGGTGTCTCCACTGACATGCCCGAGAGTGCGTTGTAACCAATGCAAACACTTTTCGAACTCCAATCCGTCGAACAGTAGTGCCAAACCTCGTCTACGATGTTGTAGTGGCTCAAATCCATGCCGCCAGCCTCCGAGTCCGACTGATCTCCTGCGCTGTCCTTTTCAGCATCTGCCGCTTGCATTCTTGAAGAGACATTGAAAGATTTGCGCGGCCAGCTCTGAGTGCAGTCTTGATCGCACTGCTTTAATGTGCTTTCCTCTCTCACGACCTGTGGCGTCGCGGGTTCCGCACACATGATGCCTATGAGTCGTGGTGATAGATGGTATTTGCGACCGAGGGTTTTTATGAGGTCTTGCTGTCTCTCTGGACCGAAAATACTGATCCATCTTGTCACCGGCGACGACTTACGTTCCGTACCCAAAAGAGCCTGGATCTTTGACTCACCCAAGTCTTGCGCGATGTAAGCCTGGCTGTCGTCAAATTCCACAACAAAGTTGAGCGATTCCACCTTTTTCAGAAAGCTGTAGCTCTTCTGATACACCCCGGGATCGTCCAAATCATCGAAATCGGGCAGTTTCTCGAAGCCCATATTATGATGTCCCTCTCTTCAGATCCCCTTGTCCTTTCTTCCTGTTAAATCGACCAAGCTGGCGCAAAGCGATGAATCCAGGGTGTGGACCTGCGTGTATTGTGGTCTATTCCGCTTCAGCGCATGTGTATCGAGGTCGGAGTCATGCTCGAGACTGAGCGCTTCAACTGAAGAATTTTTGGAGGCAGAAGAGCTTTTGATATATATGTAACAGGTATGAACGTCAGATGACCAGGCTGTCCTCGGTGACTTGGTGTCAGTCTACGGTCGGAGAAGGTAAGTCGATGAGCTTGTGTATGTCATAGAAATCATGCAAGTGAAGACAGGCAGAAAGCAGGTAGCTGAAGACAGAAATGATGAGTGAGCAACAAAGTGGGCAGCCCAGTGTTCATACGATCAATTCAGATTGCCTTTAAAATAGCTTGTAGATTAGAAGACAATGCAGCAGACATAATCAGCTGGACAGTGACCAGGCGCACGAATTCGAGACGAAAGCAAATCACATAAGGCTCATGCCACTCGAATCACCCGAAAAAAGACGTGCCTAGGCGCCAGGTATGAATATTTGGTTATTATTAGCATTGCGTTCTCCACGAGAAGTTGGAGGGCTGGCAATATGCACGTGTAAGGCACGGGATATATCAACATTAGTGATGGGGTTGGCGGAATCCATTCCGTAGGGCTCGCCACACACCCTCACAACTCGAGATTTCGCCATTCGGGATTGCCAACATCCATAAGCACAAATCCTCACCAAAAGAGCCAACAACTCCTCTTGGAAGACTGTTCTGACCATGTCGAAAATCACAGTCGGTACGCTGATGGATCTCAATCGAGCGCAGGCAGGGAGGAAATTGGCTGACATTTTACCTAGCCGGAGTGCGCACCAATGTTCAATCCTTGCTTGACTATTCTCTAAACGAGAAGAAGCGTAACTTCTTGGAGACGGTCGAACTCCAGATCGGCCTGAAAAATTATGATCCCCAACGTGACAAGCGTTTCTCCGGCACTGTCAAGCTGCCACGAGTCCCCAGACCAGGAATGAGCATCTGGTATGTGCCTGTGGCTTTGCCCATGATCATCACAATTGCTGAATCACGATCTGTCATGCAGTGTCCTGGGTGATCAGCATGATATTGATAGAGCCAAGCATCATGGCGTCGATGCCATGTCAGCAGATGATCTCAAGAAGCTGAACAAAAACAAGAAGCTCATCAAGAAGCTCGCACGCAAGTATGATGCCTTCGTGGCATCAGATGCTCTTATCAAACAGATTCCGCGGCTACTGGGGCCTGGACTTTCCAAAGGTAACACTATGATGCAGTACCTACGCGAAACCTGCTAATCCGAGTGCTTCCAGCTGGCAAATTCCCTTCCCCTATTTCACACAATGAGGACCTCAACAACAAGATGACCGAGGTCAAGTCTACAATCAAGTTCCAATTGAAGAAGGTCTTGTGTCTGGGTGTAGCGGTGGGCAATGTCGGTATGACGGAGGATGAGCTCATCGCAAATATCATGTTGGCCATCAACTACTTGGTCAGTCTGCTGAAGAAGGGTTGGCAGAACGTGGGCAGCTTGACTATAAAGGCTTCAATGTCACCGCCAAAGAGGCTGTACTAGATCAGGCTCTTGTGCAAATTAGAGATGGCAAGAACAAAATTTAACAGTGCCCTATTCACTGTATTGCATCCCAAGCCCGTATGCCTACATTACATTACATGGCTTTCATGTGTCAATTGCCTCTCCGCGTTGATGCTGTAGAACGTGCGTCTATTGGGCAGTCAGAGCTCAGTCAAGGAGCAGCTCAGGCTGGCCAGTGTTATCTCATTCGCGAAATTCACAATCAGGAGAGGCGCTGGAGAGACGCTGATTCAAATCCCCGGTGCCCCCACTGAGATTCGGAACTGGGGCTGATGAACGGCTTCCTTTTGGCCAACCGGGTGATACGGTGCCGCGTTGAATATGAATGCTCTCAAACATCAAACAACCGCAAAGTCGCATGCAAGAGACCACTGATTGAAGACAGCAGACAGTCTTCGATTGACTCATGTCGCCTCAATTCCACAGCCCCGTCCCACTGGAGAGGGATCTCACGCGACTGATTAGGAAAGAACCCAGGCATTTTGCTCAAGGGAGCCGGGAACGGAAGACCAGCCATTGGCGAGCTCGGAAGAGTTCGAACCAGGATGGCCCTCAGCAAGCCACAGTAGTGGAGCTCCCATAAGTAACAGTGTTTAGTTGCTACTGATGATGTAGATTGGAAAAAAGGTGGAAATTCCTGCATGAAGTTTTCGTGCTTTCGTCCAGTAGCGCGGGCGGGCAGGACCGCCGAAGCCGGAAGTCAAAGTTGTATGGTCAAGGAGGTGTCAGCTACAAGCCCAAGCCTTGTTGTATATACTGATGAACCTTCAGCATGATGCACAGACCAAGACGACCAGATGTCGCGTTCTGTTGCATCATCATTTTACGTCAGTTGACGGATCTCTAGACCAAAAGCGTCCATGGCCGAATGACCCTGGGAATCTCTAACTTTATCCTCCAATACGGTCTAGTTGCTGAAGGGAACGATCCCCGTTCGAGCCTTCTATTCTTCATCTTCGTCCTCTATCACCCGCCTTCTCTTTACCCTTCCCCCTCCAGAGGCATCTGTCGTCCGCTCTGCTTCCTTGGGTTGCTCTACCTCGCCCGGACGCTCGTCGTCATCTTCTCCCTCACCGTCCAACTCCTCCTCCTCTTCTTCGCTGTCCGCTCCAATCTCAGGCTCTTCATCGCTATTGACCAGAAACCCGTCATCTTCATCGTACTCATCCTCCTTGTTGCGAGCTCGTCCTCGATAATCCTCATCATCGCTATATTCGCTGTTGCGACGCCTGTTTCTTCGGGCCTTCGGCTTAGCTTTACGTGCTCTAGCTGCCATCATGCCTTCGTCATCCTCCAAGCCGCCAATTGTCAGCCCAGCGCCCATTCCTCCGGTACGCAAGCCGGATCGCTTGAGGACATTGTTTGCACGGGTGTTCTCTCGATCCTGTTGAATTTGGTATCGGCGCTGCATCTTCACCTTCTCCTTCTCCGCTAGCTCGGCTCTTCGTTTCGCATTTTCTGGATCTTCGCTGATGTCTATGACTTCGACGCCTCCATCCGCGGTGGCCTTATTACCCCTTGTTGCTGCGGCTAAGCCTTGCTGAAGTCTAAGGAGTGCATCATCGTCTTGCTCGGCAGATTGCACGGTCAACGATGTCGTGACATGATGGGTATGGCGCATCAGTCCAGCGTGTTCATGGGGCGCGGCGAGGTAAGTGTGAGAATCTAATCTCGGGTTGTACGTTGCAGGGACGGCTTGATCGGACTTGATCGATGTTGGCGTGGGTTTTTTCGATTGGGTTTGTGGTTGGGCGAGTGGCCGAGCGGCAAGCTCGAACTGCTCGCGAGCATTCGATGCGAGCTGAAGGGTCAAAGAACCGTCAGACCAGCGGTTGATCCGCGCATTGGACTGTACGATAGACGGGCGCTTTGGAGAGTCGCGCCATCGGATGGTGCTATTGGAGGTGCCAAAGGCGGAGAAGGCCGCGGAGGGTGGGCCCAACGAGTGATGATCTGTACCGGGGGGCTCGAAATCTTCCAGCGTGAAAGCTTTGGGGTTGAGGCCTACAGTCTTCGGAAACTGAAGCAAGTACAGCTGTGAGAGTCTTAGCAAACCTACGACGGAGTTCGCTTGCCAGGCTTGCATACTTCGCCATCACTTGGTAATGGTCCTGGATGTCGACCTATAGCAATGTCTGTGACGACAGCTGTTCGCTCGGGCACGTCTTCTTCCTCATCTTCCAGACCGTTCTTCAACCTCTCCTCTCGGCCCTCATCGTCTCCAGAATCTAGCTCGGAATCATCCAATCTGCGGCGCTTGTTGCTGTGGCTTGCCCGACTGCCAAACCGTCAGTCACAGATTCCTGTCTGGCAGGGCGCAATGCAAATCACCCCGAGCCTTCATTTTCAGAGTCAGAGCCGAAAAGACCACCGCCACCATCTTCGCCATTGATGGCATCATCGCGCTTCTCCAAAGTATCGGGACTTGCCTCGCTTGAGGGACTGGACATCGACATCAGATCTCATGGATAGCTGGGTCAATAGCTGCTCGAAAGGTGGCTTCAACACCTGAACTCAAGGGAGCATTCGAGGGCACGGAGGCGCCAATTGCTTTAGATGAGCCACTCGAATACCTGACTGTAGATGTAAGAGAAACCTCGCTTTTTGCGATTGAATGTGCAGTCCATTGCTTGAAAAGGGCAGAAAGAGAGGCTCCGAGGTTCCGTTCTGGTTGAGCGTCAATCTCGGAGAATAGATCTACCGAGACCGAGCCCATTGTCCCGCGCTTCAGCGCTATTGCTGTCAGGTTCGGTTTCACCCAATAAGCGATCATCAGTGCCTATTGCCGGCGCAGGGGGTTAAGGATCTGCGTAAATGCACAGGAGGTTTCACACCTCTTTTCATTCATTGTCCCCTGAGAAGCCTCGCTCTTGCGCTCAATCCACCACGGTGCATTCTGCATGAGCATGTCAGGACGATTCTGACTTACCATATGTTGGGTTTACTGCTGGAACATGGCATCATTCTTTCGTAGCGTGTAAGTTGTCCGGTCCTGTACGTACCTTGCGAGCTTTTCATCTCTTATTCAACATAAAGTGGATGGCCGTCTTGTTTGACATACGGGTTTGTCATTTCCATCGCTCTCCATAATTCACTTTGTTTCTTTCCTCTCTCTACTCTGTTCGAACGATCGTTTGAGAACATGAAACGGTCCTTCTTTCCCACAAAAGGCTCCCAATATCGCCAAATCCTTCGGATCTACAAGAAAACGTGCTAGAAACAATTTTGCTTCAATATCGATTCACTCGTGGACAAGCAAAACTTCCTGCCCGCACTGAAGACGAGAACTTGGTCTGAACACTGCTAATGAGCACGACAGGCGACAAGGATTCAATCGCCAGCCTGAAGTCAACACGACCAGCAACCACAGCCAAAACCGAGTGAACGGCGTCCACGACTCTTCGCCCACGGTCGCCTCGCCCACAATGGCAGGGCTCAGCCCGTCGCAATCTTTCGGATCTTCCACTGGCCTTCAGTCCGACAGCACAGCCCCTCCTCCAGACGCTCACCCCCCTGTAGAGCAGCCGAAATATTTTTTCCGCGAGAAGTACGCGAAGCTGGGCGTCAAGGGAAATTTCATGCCTTTGGCAGCCCAGCCAATAAACATCGGTCTTGCGGACTGGTTGGCTCACCAAAGTAAGCTGTCAAACTTTGTAATCGTGATCCTTCACTCACGCAACGGTGTCAAGCCGTTGAGAATTATCGGTTGGTCAGCAGCATTGTAGCATGTATTCAGGAAACGGACCAGGGAACGGGCAAGCCGATATGCAATCCCGAGTCGTGTCCAAAGATGACTGCGGGGAGGTGAGGTCTCTCCTGAAGGCAAGGTCCTTGCCGAAGCTAATGCTGCTGCTAGGCACAGTTATATATGGCTCGATAACAACCGGAGACCGGTGGCAGTCTCGGCTTCGCAGTATATATCCCTTGTGCAACGATGGTTGAACGCCAAGGTGCACGACCCCAAGGCTTTCCCCACGGACGCACCAGGGACAACATCTGCTACATATGCCTCGGGCAGTGTAGCGACGCCCGCTTCAGAGATACCGATAGCTGCCGGGCCTACCAATCTGAACGCTCCGCTCTCTCAGCTGGCGGGCAAAGATTGGATTGGCCGAGACGCCGGGTTCCCGGAGTCATTCTACAATGATTGCCGCACATGCTTCAGACAAATGTTTCGGATCTATGCTCATATCTACCATTCCCACTGGATTGATCCGTTTTGGAACCTCAGCAGCAGCTCGACCTCGCAAGGATGGACAGACCTCAACTCATGTTTCGTGCACTTCTGCACGGTGGCCAAACTCTACGGCCTCTTAGCGGAAAAGGACGTTGAGCCTATGCAGCCACTGATTGATCTATGGATTGCGAACGGCTCAATCCCTCCGGCAGCGGCCAATGAAGAAAGCAAGATCAAGCCACCACAGTGAGTGGCGGAGTCTGGGACGCATGATGAAATGGGGTGACTACTTGGGCATACGGCTCGTTTGCACTTGCATATCAGCGATCTTGAATGCATCTCGTTCACGGACGGCGAAATGGCGCCTGGTTGGGTCAAGCAAGAGGACGGTCAGGATGAGGTTCTTGGGTGTGACGGGATGAGCGCATGTATTTTATACCACTCCGGTGAAACACGCAGGTTTTCTGACAAGTACTTGTAATGCCCGCTCTGCTGCAAGCCCTCAGTAACCGTTCCCCTACGTGGCTTCATATCCCCAAAGACTCAAGGTTGCCCGAGCGAGCAAGAGTGGCAGATCATATTGCATCGATGCAATATCAAAGCCTTGTAGACATTGCTCGTCTATTGCTAAGCCTCTCATCATTACTCACCCACTGTGAACTGTCCAACGTGCCCAAGATGGGAGATGAGATGGCATGTCAGCGTCATCTATTGAGGCTTAGTATTTCTTGGCGATCTTCCTTTCCTGATTTCGCGTTGCTCAACTTGCTTTTAGCTCCTTATTCAGCCAATTGCAAGTCACGAGAGCATACAATTTGCCTCTTCGGCCTCTTGGATGCTTCATTTTCGATAATATGAGTTTCAATCTCCTACCAGCACCATCGCCTTCTGATTCGTACTCGTTTCCCCGGCCCCAAAGACGACCGCTGTCTTGCCCTCATCTCTTGCAACCCTGAAGATCCTATTGCCAACCCAGACCTGCGCCTCTCATCTCCCAAAGCCTTCCGGCTTTTCACTACCAAGTTGTTCCGAGCCGGGTCCCTCTTACTCAAGAAAATTACTCGCCCATGGCAACTGGTAGTGCCTACGAAGGCGATCATGCTCTAGATGGGGCATACAAGCTACGCGATAATAGCATCGTGAACACCGCCGTCAGCGCGACCTCTAGACTGGCGAACGGTTCTTCTAAACCCGCGCAAAATGGCAGTGTAAATCGTTCTACAGCGGATCCAGCGCCTACTGTCCAGTCACAGGAAGGGTATGGGGAGGGCCCAGCTGTCTCCAACGTGGGGGGCGCCCTTGAAGTCATGTGTGGACCGTTATTGAACTACAAGGGGATGAGCACAGCGCCAGCGAAAGCATCGTTATGGCATGGCAGTGTCCTACTTGTGACCAAACCAAGCCAACACCATCCAGAGCTCCGCTATCACTGTCTTGGGCCAGTCGGCCCCGAAAATCATGCAAATCAGACGATTGAGAATGCTCCTGGCATGCAAGAGCAGACCTCGCGCGGGCTTCAGATCTATGCAGATCAAGACCGGATGTTCTGGCGGTTTACCTTCAGTCTGCCCATGCAGGACTTTGAGTCTTTCTGGCAATACTCGATCGCAGATCTACGCTTCCTCTCCGGTGCAAGCTCCCGCAACTCGTCTGTCAGACG
The DNA here is from genome assembly GCA_003073195.1 of Ramalina intermedia. Lineage (NCBI taxonomy): Eukaryota > Fungi > Ascomycota > Lecanoromycetes > Lecanorales > Ramalinaceae > Ramalina > Ramalina intermedia. Next base: position 37,010 of record PEKF01000191.1, on the reverse strand, counting down.
ATTTGCAGTCCCAGCCAGGTCCCAGTCAATGCGCATCATGTTCCACTCGTGCAACGGTTTCTCCGTTGGCACGGATGAGGATGCTTGGTCTGGACCGGCACTGTGGAACGATGTCCTTCGTGTGCATGATTCCAAGCCATTCCACGTCATGCTGGGGGGTGGAGATCAGATATACAATGATGGCGTGCGAGTAGGTGGACCCCTGAAGCAATGGACCGACATTGGCAATCCTCACAAGAGGAGGGAATATCCATTTGGGGAACGTCTGCGGGAGGAATGCGATCGGTACTACTTCGACAATTACGTGCGCTGGTTCTCGACTGAGCCCTTTGCGACTGCCAACGGTCAAATACCGCAAGTCAATATATGGGATGACCACGACATAATAGATGGGTTTGGCTCCTATACAGACCATTTCATGAGATGCGCCGTCTTTCGTGGTATAGGCGGCGTATCCTTCAAGTACTATTGTCTCTTCCAACATCACATCCCGCCGCCCAAATCGACCTTTACCACCGACTCTGCCCCCACCATGCAGGCCCAAGGCCCTGAGGGCGCAGGTGCCGATCCTCTGCAATTGAAGGAAGCCTTCGTCCTCCACGATCAAGAAGAGGACCCAAGCTGGATCATTGGCGCTCGGCCTGGTCCATATGTGGAGGAACGCTCGCGATCCTTGTACATGCAGCTAGGCGCAAATATTGGCTTCCTGGGTATTGACGCCCGGACCGAGCGGACGAGGCATCAGGTCAACTACCCGGACACATACGATATCATCTTTAACCGCGTCCGGGCCGAGGTCTCGAAAGCTCCAGCCTTGAAGCACCTTATTGTTCTCCTCGGGGTACCTATTGCATATCCTCGTCTGGCTTGGCTGGAAAGTATCTTCACATCCCCGATCATTGGACCCATCCGATTCCTGAGTAAGCGGTTTGGAGTAGCTGGGGGGTTCTTCAATCATTTCGACGGGCAAGTTGATTTGCTCGATGATCTGGATGATCACTACACGGCCCGGCAACACAAAAAGGAACGCAAAGACTTGATGCTTCGTCTCCAAAAGTTAGCCCACGAGAACGATGTCCGCGTCACTATTCTAGGCGGCGATGTCCATCTTGCCGCCGTCGGGCGCTTCTATTCCAAACCTAGCCTCGCAATCCCGCCAGAGAAGGATCACCGTTACATGGCAAATATCATATCATCCGCCATCACGAACAAGCCACCGCCCAAGGCAGTGGCAAATCTGCTGGCGAGGAGGAACAAGATCCATCATCTTGATCACCAGACTGATGAGACGCTGATGCCCATGTTTGACAAGGATCCAGGCAACAGCGCCAAGACGGCCAACTCGAACAAGTGCACTATGCCGAGTCGGAATTACGCAATTATAACAGAAGCACCAGCGCATGAGGGCGCAGTCAATGTCAAGATGAATGGTCGTATCGATGGCGTGGAAGCGACTGCTCAGCCAACCCAGTCGAAGAAAAAGGACGGACACATGTTCTTGCACGCGGGCGAGGACGGCGCAGGTACGAAGCACGTCGCTGCTAGCGGCGTACATCGGGGAGCCATGTCGGATGGACTCGATGTAAGTATCAGGGTGGAGATTGATCAGCATGACCGAGAAGGCAAGACGGAAGGTTACGGATTTAGCATTCCTGCATTGAATACCAAAGCGAGTGCCTGAAGCGTGAAGGCTTTGATTGAGGTCTTGTTAAGCCTGACACCATTTTTGGCGGATACCCTTGGTTGTTGGCATCACCGTTTGGTGGCGGCTCTCTGGGCCGAAAGGCTCGAATGTGTAGTACAACACGTTGGGATAGCAGCGTTCACTCTATCGATTCAATCAACAGTCATACAACGTTGATGATCATGTCTTCTCCCTTCATCATTCTCACCCAGCTGAAAACCTCGACGTTAGCCTGCCTTGCCAAACCCGGTGAAGGCGGAAAACATAGTCAACATGTTATTTCCGAGACTGTGTGTCCATATGCTATAAGAGGAGTGTGTCTCATGCAGCATGCAACGTGAAGCGATCGTGTGCATTGCATCTGGCCCAGGAAGCATTGCTCTCCGTAAAAGCAACGAACATTTGCCAAGACAGAGACTTGGGGCGCGCTGTCTCGCTCAAGGGTTTGAAGCCTCCAGCGTCAGACACCAGCCAGCATCTCATTACCGGTCGGGTCTGCTTTCTGCTGAGATTCGGCCCAGAAGTCCGCCTTGTACCCTGATAAAGTGCAAAATACCAGTGCGGATCATGGCTTGGGTAACGTTCGACGCTCATCCACATTCTGGGCTTTGGCCGGCAAGTGTCTGGTTGGAGCCGCTCTGTGCTATCTCCGCCGTTGCTGTCTGACCCTTCTGTCTACCCAATCCGGAGGTCCAGAAGCTGTTCCTCTCAACGTCTCTCCATTTCGGGTCATAGTGGCGAAGCAGTAAAGCTCCTGATAAGCCAGTGGCATAGCCTGCCAGATGACCCACGTGGTCAATTAGATTCTGCGATGTGCTCTTACCCGCCAGACCCCCTTTGCGAAGCCCACTGACCTCCAGAAGCACAAAAAGGGCCAGTATTACCCCCGAGTTCAGCCAGGACGTCGAGTCGGCAGAAAGAAGGGGCAGAGCGATAGTACGCCTAGGCGAATGTCAATATAGGGAGAGAAGCTTTTACCATTCACGTAGGAAAACTCACCCTTCGTTCAAGGTACACATTGCGCCTATGATTCCACAAGCAATACCACTGGCGCCAATGGTAGTCGCTGTCAAGACGTTGGACAAGACGTAAGTCGACATTGAAACATATGAAGTGAGGACAGCAGAAGCGGAGACAATAGCAAGAAATTGTCCACGCCCGATTTCATCGTGCACTGCAATTAGGTGAGCGAGGCTCGTTCATTTATCAGAGTTGATGTTGGCTTACGACGTCCCCCAACGAACCATATCATGCCCATATTAACGACGAGGTGCATGACTTGCTGGTGACTGATTTCGGCGAGAAGCATGGAGGCCGCTCTCGGCCGCAATGGCACGACAATGAAGTATTGGTTCATGAATGCCCACATGGGCGGCAATCTCCACAGTATGAAGACAGCAAGGTTGATGGCCACAAGCCCGAGCAACGTTGCGGCTGCTGGTGGCGTGTCTGGAAACATGCGAGCGCGCTGCCCTGGTGGGATGTAGTTTTGGGCTAGCCAAAGTGATAGGAGGACGACAGCCGCTGTGAATACGCCAGATGGGAACAAGCGTGCAAATGTTGAGATGGTCGGCATTTCCGTTTCGGTACTCCTTCTTCTATACTCCTTGACCCACTCAGGTTCCTCCCCTGTTCGCTCCTTTCCACGGGCCAAGTTTCCCAGCGTTCTAGGCGTTGCAACCAACTCTCTGCTGCCGTTGGAGGCTGGTGCAGTCAACCTCTCCTTCTCTTCATCAGCCTTCCGCCGCTTCTCCTCTCTATCGAACCGTTTCTCGTTCTCCTCTCGTATGCGCATGATCTTCGACTGGCCATATGGACTATAGTCCACATGTGTCTGTGGAGCCCGGAATTGATGATCCAGCTCCTTGTCGACCCGGGCAATGATAGCAGCGTCTTCATCCATTGGGTATCTAGCCCTCAGATAGTAAAGACCTGAAGCGACAGCATCGGGCCCAAAGTCAACTCTGGCGTCCGGCGTACCTCGAAGTCGATGCATCTGCAGCTCAGATAACAGCTCATTGCCCTCGTCTTGGGACAATCGTTTGGCAAAAATGATGTTGATCCTCCTTTGGGGGAGATTGAAGGCTTCTTTGGCATCGTTCGAAGGATTCTTGGCCTCATCCGCGCCTGCGTTTCGGGTTGGAGAAGAATGTCTGGCAAGATGGAAAGACGAATGGTGAAAAGGTCGGTGAAAGGGTTGGCAATGCTTTCCCGGGGTCAAGAAAGCTGAGGGTGGGGGCGGCTCGCGCGAGGTGTTGTGATGGATCTGACGCTGAACGGAAGTCTGCCATGAGGGCTTGCTTGAACCCACCAGTCTACGGGTGAAGATCCTCAAGAGCGTCTGCGCATTCCCCGAGGGTTTCAAGCCAAATTGGGATGGTTGCCAACAAGACTTGACCACTGTGCTCATCTCCGCAACGACTGCAGAGCTACGGGTGGCGACATTCCATATTGCTGTAGCTTGTTCAAGGTCCTACGCTTGCGACGGTACAAACCGTACAAACCTTCTATCGGAGGCCGCCCGAAGAAAGTCTTGGCAACGCAAGGGAATGAAGACAGATTGTACACTACCGAGACAAGACTACGTTCCTCGAATTTCCAGGTGCTCCGAAGAAACAAATGTCCATCTCACACGGCTCGACCATGACAGATTCGTTCACCTTCCCGAAATTGCAATAAGGAGGTCGCCTCACGACCCATGCTAGACTGAGCATTTCCACATGGTGTGAAATATGGCGTATACGTCGAATATCAGCGTGAATTGATACCTCGTGGCCGCATCTCATGACCTGACCTGCCCGACTGCTCTCAAAGCGTCTCTTCATCTCATTGCTGCCTCACGGTAGCGATTGCCTTAGATCTTCGTCCAAAGGCCTTTCACGCGTCTCCGGTCGTACCCTGACGCAAGAATCCTCGAATCGTTATGAGCCCATTTGGCATTTTGGCAAGCGAGGTTTTTTTCCATGATGCAGGCTCTGCCGTTTTCTTGTGCCAGCTGGAGCGTTACGTGCGCCAGATCTGTTCTGCTGATAATATCGATGACGTCTATTATCTTCATGATACATCGCGATTTTCCTCCTCTTTGTCTCGTTAGCCTCGTCAGCAGACTGAGGTTGCTTTGGCCGCTCGTATGCCGAGTGCGACCGGGCGCGTAGATGCCGGATGTCATATTGTCTTCGAGACACCGCTCGTTGGGGACCATCTGGCAATGCTAGATCACACCACAGGCATACACGGCCCATTTCCGTTTCATCAAGAGACGCCTTGCATGCTTCTCCGTAGCACTTGCCAATCTCATCTACCGACTTGGTGTTCTGTATGGTCTTACATTCCAAACATAGATGACCATCCTTTGCCGAACATGCGCAGATGTCTCCAGCTCCGGCAGGGTCTGGCCCGGATCCACACTCACGGGATCCTTGATCCAGAAGCTGTCGTTTCTGGTGTCGTCCAGTGCTCCAACACTGAGCGCACATTTTCCGGGAACGGTTATGGAACGTCAGCTCATTGGGCTTACTGAAGGAATCTCTGATGACACAGGCCTCGCAGACCGGAAACGAGCAGATTCGACAGCTCCTGATCGTATGTTTGGTCGGTCTGTGCTGGGTCTCCGCACATCTCAGAACGCTTTTCGATTTGAGAGACTCCCAAAGTGCCGTTCTGTGCTCTCCAATCCGGAGCCGAGGGTTTTCCTCCGTAGCAGAGAATTCGAATCCATGCATCACAGCCCGGTATTGGGAGCTTACCCTTGATAGCCTGATGACATCGCCCAAGCCCATGTGTGGGACCAGCTCCTCTAGAATGGGGTAGATGCTCAGGAGATTGAGTAAGACCGGCATTTTCGAGGATGGGAGATGGAAGTGGTGGAAGGCAGAAATGATTCTTCCAGAATGCTGCGATGCTGAATTTCAGCTAATGTCAGCCTTGTCCGAATCGAGCCTTGCTTGCCTGGGGCACTGTGGGGCAGCCTTGAACCAACCCTAAAATCGTTGACAGGGCAGCGGTCGGCGGGAAGTCCCGGCCTCCGCGGGGGTGCTTGAGTCTTGAGGTGCCGACCGGGAGGACCGCACGTTTTCCACCTTAGATCAACGTCTTAATCGAGGATCATTCTACGTAGAACCCCCAACGTCACATAGATCATGTCGCAGAAATGTGTGCATAAGGGGTGCGGAAAAAGATTCGAAGACGCGGAGGAGGAGTGCGTCTACCATCCAGGGCCTCCCATTTTTCATGAAGGCCAGAAAGGTGTTCGCGCGCCCGCTTCCCCATGCCGTTCTCCAACGCTTCGGAAAAGCCGGAACTGACGCATTGAGCAGGTTGGAAATGTTGCAAGCCTCGTGTCTTGACCTTTGACGAGTTCCTCACCATCGATCCTTGTACTACGGGCAAGCATTCTACTATCGATGATTCGCCTGCGCCCGAGCCTCAGAACGCAGCTCAAGATGAACCGCCACCTGGCCCAACAACCAAGCCGTTACCTGTTCCTCAGCAGCCGGTCGACCCTCAATCAGCCCAGCCTACTGCACCTGTAGCTCCTATCCCGTTGCCGGCGGAATCCGATTCTGATGATCCTTCAAAACCAGTAGCGCCCAGTACGACTTGTAAACGGCGCGCATGCAACGCCACTTCCACCACCTCAACTACGACTTCCCGGGAAGGGGAAGAATGTGTCCATCACCCGGGTCTTCCGATCTTCCACGAAGGCACCAAGGGTTGGACATGTTGTAAGAAGCGTGTACTAGAGTTTGATGAATTCCTGGGAATAGACGGGTGTGAACGCAAAAATCGTCATCTGTTTGTTGGAAAGAAAGTAGACGGCGAGTCAAAGGAAGAGCTCCAAAGTCTGAGGTGGGCATGCTCCAGCTTCCTGCCGTATTTCTCGTTGTTCATCAATTTTTAGACATGATTTCTATCAAACGCCGACCACAGTCATTGCAAGTCTGTTTCTGAAGAAGATTGACAGAGCAAAAGCTCGCATACTCTTTTCGGAACCGTCCACGGTACACTTGGAGCTATATACTACGGACAACAAGAGCTACCAAGCTGACATGCCTCTCTTTGGGACGCTGAACGCTGCCAAGTCGACGTTCAAGATCATGAGCACCAAGCTGGAGCTCACTATTGCGAAAGCAGACCAACAAAGCTGGCCCACCTTGAGGAGTGATGAACGACGTCAAAGCGGAATTATACAAGTCGGGCAGGCCGCCCGAGCCTGAACCAACACTAGAGTGTCTCCAAGCACTTGATCAGCCGGGACTCAGGGAGCCGCACGCGGACTCAGGCCTGACTTGAGCAACAAAGTCGCTCATAGTGTATTTTGGCACTTCGATCCGGGCTTTGGCTTTGCTTAACGGCGTGATTGGAGAGCATCACTATTAGACCGTGGTGCTCCGGCGACACCACGCTGTTTCCAGAGAGCCCTCCTCTCGGCTTCACTGTAGCATAGACATGACAAGAAATGTGCATTGACCGATCGCTGGTACGTCTGCTTGGATACGAATGAGAAAGCCGATCAGGGGCATTGTCCCAGCCCTTGAAGGTGGTCACGGCAGCTCTGGAACAATGTGGTGCAGCTCATTCCATGCCCTCAAGTAGTTCGGCTTTGTCCAAATCCATATTCCGTGTCATTGCCCAAGCCCTCAAATTCTCCCAGTCTTCGCCCTCCTCCAGACCTCTCTTTAGATAATCTTTAAAGCCCCAAGCTTGTGCGATCCGATCTGTAAAGAGCCTTTCTTGCTCCCGATACCACCTCTGATTCAACGGCGTGCCAGGTCGCCACGTAATTCGATCATGGTTTCTGGCATCTGTCGTCACGGCCGCGAATCCGCTAATAGCTACCATGATGAAATAGGTCATGAAACATAACATCGAAGACCACATGGCGCGTTCCGGATCCAATCTGTCTTGGAAGTTGGCATATGAGGCCGCAAGCGTGTACGCCGCTGCTGGTGACAAGCCCAAAGCGATGGAGGGCACAAGAGCCTTGCGGAAGAACTTGGCACGCCTGAAGGAGGAGGTGGCGACCGTGGTGGTGATGACGTTTAGACATAAAGCCAGGTCTCGCTTCTGTAGCGCAGCATCCATCGCATTTGATGCTATTTGAAGCGGGATTGCAACCTTGGCACTTTCGGGGTTTTGTTGCTTATATCTTATCGGTGACGAGCCAGCCTGAGGGATGGGTTTCGTGGCGTAGAGATCGAATATCTGGGGAAAGGATTGAGGACGGCGGAGCAGTGACTGAACGTTGACATAGATACTGAGTGCCTGGGACGACAGGAAGGTCTTTGGATCCGTAACTATGCGCTCAGCACTAGCCGAGATCTCATCTCGCAGCACCTCTTGTACAGGCGTCTTCAACATCGGTTTGACCGGAGCTTGCTTATTTGCCTGATCCTCCAGCGCAAGTAGATTTGAGGTTGCAGTGTTGGTTGGCTTCAACGGCTTTGCAACATTGTCAGACTGATCCAACTCTTCCACGATGCTTCTTGCCAACTGCTCACACAGTCGCAATGCGTCCACTATCGTACTCTCATGGGGTACTTGAGTAGTGTCAATGACTTGGAGTGCCTTTCCGAGCTCTGCCCGTACAGCCTCAGGCAATGCTTGTGGTAGACCCTGACCCCTGGCATCTTTTTGCTGTAGCGCCTTTGCCGTTACATGAAAGCGACGTTGGCGCAAGCCTTCTGCTGAAGGTCTTGCATATGAGTCAAGAAATAGGGACTTCCTGAGCGGGACATCTGGCAGCAGAATTGCGGACGGAAATTGCCATCTTCTGGCGCTGCGATGAAATCTAAGAGGAGCAAATTGAATATACTCAATAGATCTCAATTGCATCTCAGCAGTGGAAGAGCTTCGCAGGGGGAAAAGAATAATGTAAGTCTGAATGACCAATGCATCGAGCTGAATGGACCAGGTCTTGGCGATCATAAAGATTGGTGGAGAGATTAGATTAGAAGGGTCTACCCCCAGGTCGGACATACCCTCAGGTCGGACAGTACGAAATATTCACAGACTCATACTCAAAAATGCGTGCAGCTCACCCGAAGGCTTTAGGGAGCACATGCGTAATTTGAAGTATGGAGACCAGAATATTTTATACTGTCCGACCTGAGGGTATGTCCGACCTGGGGGTAGACCCTTCTATCCTGTGTAAGTTAATACTCTGATCTGAAATAGAGCGGATTTCAAGCCGCACTCAGGCTGCTATTTCAAGTCAGGTCTGACCCTTGACACCCCCATGGACGTCGCCTTCTCTCAATAAGTTCTGCACAACTCGATAACCCTCTTATATGCAGAAGCGCAGCTTGACACCTTTGATCCAATATGCCTCCTCCGCCTCCTCCACCTCCTCCTCCCCCGCCTCCACCCCCTCCGGGATCTGGGGCTTCGGCTCCTCCTCCACCGCCGCTACCTACGGGACCAGCAGCACCCAAGGGCAACCTTCCTTCAGCGCCACCAAAAGGCGTTGCTAAAGACCGAGTAAGGCTACAACGACCGTTCTGCATTTCACCGTCTGACTGAAGCTGATGATTGCCCAATGAATAGGGGGCGCTTCTAGGAGATATCACCAAAGGCACAAGACTCAAAAAGACCGAAACGAATGATAGATCCGGCCCCCTGCTCGACAAGTCCTCTGCCTCGGCGGGAACCGCAGCTGTTGGAAAACCTCCCGGGGGCCTTGCTCCACCGGTCCCGTCCTCGGCCAACAGAGTCAGAAGCAACAGTGATGGCGGAGGCGCAACAAGTGGAGATGCGGGTGTAAGCCCAGCACCTCAACTGGGCGGTATCTTTGCTGGCGTGGGCATGCCCAAACTACGGAAGACTGGAGGGGGTATCAGTACGGGAGCAGATCGAGAGTCGAGTTACGCATCAGACCCGGAGCCAGTGAAAGCATTCCCAGTGAAGCCGCCCCCTTCATCCGCTCCGAAGCCTCCAATAGCAGGCAGGCTCAATGCACTTCGACCTGTTCCTCAGTCGACAAACTCATCACCGCCGCAGCCAACAAATCCTTCCATAGCTAGCCTTAAGAAGGTTCCTCCCAAACCAGCACCAAGGCCGGAGTTTTCTGGACGCACCACATCTGATGCACCGCTTCGGGCGCCCCCTCCTCCTCCTACAGCGGCGAAGCCATTACCACCTCCTGTTACCTCTCGGAAACCTTCCACGCCGGCACTTCCCCCACCCTTAACCAGGGCAGCGACTCCGCCTTCCGCTCCCCCTTCAGTACCATCATCTGCGCCTCGGCCACCGATTGTGGGGCCGCCGATCCCACCGCCAGCTCCACCTCCAGCTCCACCGCCAGCCCCACCGCCCGCGCCTACAGGCAACTCCCCCCGCCCGCCATCATCGAGATCTACGCCTGTTCCACCACCCGCACCTGTTTCCGCTGTCGAGAGCACCGGTCAATCAATAGCCATGCAAGCGGCAAGGAATGCGTTTGGGAACGGGTCTAATTCTCCAACAGCAGCACCCCTGCCACCGCCACCCCCGCCACTGCCATCCACAGCTTCGCCATTACGGCATTCAACACCAGCAAGTCCTCCACCAGCTCCTCCGCCCGCGCCTCCACCAACTTCAACATCCAAGATATTTACCCCAGCTCCCGCAAGGACTACACTCGACGCAGGGAGCTACAGCCTGTCGAATGGCACGTCACCGAGTCATAGCAAGTCCTCTTCTCATGAAGCAAACGTCTCAGGCAGGAGTGAACTCATCAAGATCGAAGATGCCAGGTTTCATTTTCAAGGTGATGCTCAACTTCCCAAGCCAAGGGATTTCTTGGGGGTGCCCAAAAGGTATAGGGCGGGAAGGGGAAGTAGTGTGCCATTAGATTTGACCCCCTTCCGATAGATAACAGGAGATTGATCCAGAATCCAATGCGCGTCATCATGACTCGAGTATCTCATGTATACTGAGGACACTGGAGACACCGAAAAGCACCACAAGAGCCTCGCAAGAAAAAAAGGGGCGCTGGCGGCGCTATGCCCATACCTTAATATCCGCCCGACACTCTGCCGACATTGCTATTAGCTTGTCAAGCCTGTCAAGCCTGTCAAGCCTGTCAAGCCTGTCAAGCCTGTCAAGCCTGTCAAGCCTGTCAAGCCTGTCAAGCCTGTCAAGCCTGTCAAGCCTGTCAAGCCTGTCAAGCCTGTCAAGCCTGTCAAGCCTGTCAAGCCTGTCAAGCCTGTCAAGCCTGTCACACCAGTAGCTAATTTCTCAGCATCCCAATCGTGGACAATCGCGCAAATGCGAGGGACAAGTCGCCTTCTTCAACATACGGCGCGTCTGACGCTATTTACTCGCCAGAATTGTAGCCTCTGCAATAACGCCAAATCGATACTCAGCAATGTCGGCAAGTCGAGGACATTCGAGCTCCAAGAAATAGATGTCATGCAGAAGGGCCAAGAGCACTGGAAGGCTGCTTATGAATTTGATGCGCCAGTGGTGAGCGTTTGCCACTTCGAGACTGCCTGACATCCCGTCTGACCAACATATTCACAGCTCCATGTTCAGCGAGTGCATCATACATATGCAAAGCCGGACATTGCTACCGAGCCGAGCAAGCTCTTTCATCGCTTTGATAGCACAGACGTAGAGAAACTCATCGACGACGCGCAGGGCCATGCATGAAATGGCACATGTATTATCAACCGTAGATCGGCTTGTGCCTCCCAGGCCTTGCTGGACTTCCTTCAACACCATTATTGCGCAAGCTATTGTCCAGCGACCATTCTACCAATCCCTGATATAGCACCTTTGCCTGCGGTCGCAGCCGAATGCATATAGGATCCTTTGGCTGAAGTCAAAGCCTCTGTCAGCGCCTTGGGCAAGGCCACCATGTCGGTAACGGCGGATATCTCGAAAGTGGTCAGCAGCCAAACCGCAAGACTTCCATCGTACTTACCATATTGAACCCCTGGTCCGCAAATTCTCTCGCCTGAAGCACGAATCTGGATCAGCCTCGCTCCATGAGATCTGGTGCTACGCATTGCAAGTCTACTTGACAGCTTTCCACGGATCCTGCAATGAAGATACTGGGGTTGGAGGACACGGCAGTAAACTGTGATCGGATTGCATGCTTACCTGGTCGCCAGAGGTGGAGTAGATGCCACTACTCTTCTGGTTGTCCTTGGCAGCTTTTTGGATGGTCGATATGGCTTGTTTCAGCTCGTCTAGACGGGCGTTTCGGAGTCAATGAGATTGATCCATGGGTCCTCCGAGCTATCTCGAGGCCTTCTCCCAGCGGACGGAGGCCTCGACACTCCCGCAAGCTTGGGCGATAATAGGATGTCTGCTCGGAAGATGCGTACCTTGCATAACATTGTCGATGATTGAGTGACCAATGTTGTTGCCAAGGTCAAAGGGTCCAACGAACAAGCAATCAATGCCAGGAACTTTGGCAATCGAGTCGACCTGCGCTGACATTCAGCGAGAGAAGCTTTGCGAGAGGATGATGTGGTCCACACATTTTCCAAAGCTTGCTTGGTCTCAATTTGCACAATGGTCACGAGCGCATCATTAGACTGTTGAAGGTATTCGGTCATGGACACGCCACCAAACCTTTCCATTGCGAACGGGGAGCCGAAGCCTCTGTTGCCCTTGGGAGGGAACTTGGCTGATCTGACCAACCTCCTGGCGTCCTCGGCCGTCTCAAGCAGAGGGACGATAATACCATGGGCTGGAATGGTCATGGGCTTCAGTGACCAAGCAACGGCGCAGGACTCTCACGAACCGCCGGAATCCAAGGCCCCTACATACGGTCAGAGGCAGGTTATAGGCAGATGCAGCAACATGCGAACGCTTCACCATCCAGCCTTCATTGGCGGCAACCCTGACAATGGGACTGACTCCACACGCAGCAATGGCGGCGACAGCTTCGTGCATTGCACCGTCTGCAGCTCGTGTTAGCGGCGGCTGCCACATTGCCGCTGCTCGTCCGTCTAGAGGATTACAGAAGATTACCGTCTATGTTTCCGTGTTCGGTGTCAACGCAGATCCAGTCGAATCCACATTGGGCTACTGTCCTTGCATGGTTGCTCCCAGGAAGCATCTGCCACGCACCGAAGGTAAGACCTGAAGAAGTCCGAAGAGCCTTTTGGATCCGATTAGCAGCCTGCATTTCGAGGTTTTTTAGGGGTTTCCTGTTGGTCTTTTTGGCAATCTGCAATCGGGACACACTGTTCGTAGGAGCAGACAATATCGGGATGATCGGAGAATTACCTCACCAACAGAAGATGCTAAGCAATATTGAAAACTGAGGGGTTGGTGAAATGAAACACGAGTTTGGCATGACGGCACACGGGCTCGGAACAAACGCATGGCCCCGCACCAGCGCTACCAGTACCATTGATTGTCTCGTCGGTCGAAAAGTTGTAAATCCGTTGGTTAAAATAACAATTAAACTTAGGTATATAGCATTATTATCTTTGCTTTTATTTTGTTTGCCTTCAGTTTTGTTATTCAACCTATGATGTGTTGAATGATATCTTCTCCCTATATGTTTAGTTTTAAATTCCCATTTGAATTTTGAATTATATGTATATTTTTTAACCAGGAGATCCTTTTGTTTTGCCATATCTGGACCACCTAGATTTTATGCTTCTATTTCAAAAAGGAAGGTATATTCCCTTATTGCTAACACGTTCGTTCAAGAATTTACCAAGGACGGGCATCCTGGTCAACCTCACCTGCGTGCCCCAAATCCATTCGGGCCAGCCTGCTTTCCAGTATGCCATATCGTGTGGAGGATGACGAGGGGTGCATGGATGGATGATCATAGTGCAACCAGGGTATTCCCGTACATGGATAGATTCACGCCAACTCACTTGTTTGTTCTGTGCTTGGACACCATAGGAGGATGCATATTCACAAGACGTCGATTGCTTGATGATATCTGATCATCAACTACAGGTGCATGCCTGGATCCTCACGCTCGCTTGCCGAGGCTCGTTGCTCCGGATGGGATCCCGAATTAGGGTCGATGCTGGCGCCGCCGTTGTTTTGTTGCGACACAGTTGCTTGGGCCTGTCCATTCGCTGAATGGTCATCGGTCAAGCCGTTTACCTCTCCAACCCCATTAATGCCCTGCTGCTCATCGATGCCAGGTCCCACTTCAGCCCACATGAAGCCTCTCCGCTCCACTTCCTGCTTCAGAAGGGAAACCCTACTTTCCATTCGAGAAAGAACGTCGACGTTCTCCTGCAAAGCCTCTGCGCAATCTCGGTCACCCTCGTCGGCAAACGTCTGCAACTGCGCATTCGATGCTAGTAAGTGCTGCATCGAGTTGCGAATCTCGGCCGCCTTGGAATGTAGATTCCCAAGAGGCAGATCTTGGATGGCTTCCGCAAAAGTGGCGGCTGAAATAGGCGCTGCAGCAGAGGACATGACTACTCCGGGAATAGATACCAGCCAAACCCTGTGATTTCACATTGTTCGGGTGGGAGATAGAATGATCTGATTTTAGAAATGAGTGCAACACTGATTCGCACATCACGTGACAATGTTTTGTATCACACGCTATTAAACCTGGCTTACGAATGTTTCAATACATTACCATGTTGTATTCCCACTCCACGTTTCTTCCCCTGCCACCATCCTTGGCTGATCAGAATATCAAGGACGCTTTTTATTGATATGTCCCTCCAATCATATGTCAATGGTAAGGACAAACCCTCCATCTGCCGCATTTCCCACCTTGACCTCTGACAATCGCGTCATCAGAGAAAATCCTAGTCCTCACAGCGGACGGAAGATCGTTGACAGGAACCCTGCTTTCTTGCGATCAGCTCACCAACCTCGTCCTGCAGAACACAATTGAGCGTGTGATTCGCCCTCGCGAAGACACCGAAGATAGTGAGGAGGTCGCCCATGGGTTGTACTTGATTCGGGGGGAGAATGTAGCCGTGTGCGGCTTGGTCAACGAGGAGCTCGACGCCTCGATCGACTGGACCAAGGTCAGGGGCAATGTGATAGGGGGGGTGAAACATCAATGAGGCGCCAAGGGTCTTCAGAAGGAACAGAGGACGCGATGGATCATCGCAAGCAATTCAGTCGGTCTGGGAAGATTGAAGATGTGCGCGGCAAGGCGTAGCTTGTATCCACCAGCCAAGCCCGCCCAAAAGGTCGTGTTCTTGGTACCTGCTGTGGGCTGTTTGAGTGTGACTGGATTTGAAGGATCTCGGGAACCTTCACGTCCCGTTGCGGGCATTACAGCGAAGTAAAATACACGTCTCTCCTGCTGGGGATTCGAGAAAGTCGGCTAACGGGGTAGCAGCAAGACCTTTTGCCTGTCTTGCTCACTCAGGCCCATCGGCCTTCTTGTTCTTGTGCTTGGTGTTTCGAGCTTCACTAGAAGCGCGCTTGAATGAGCAAGAGGCTGAAATGATCTAGATTGGTCTAAAGGCAGTGCAAGAGCAGGATGCAGATACTAATATGGTAGCAAGGAATCAATTCTTCATTTTTGGGCGTCATTCTGACTTCGCACCCAGTCCGCAAACTCTCTCCTCTTGGCCTGGTTCCCGAAATGATCTGTCAGCCAGGTTCTGCCCAAACAGATTGCAGCCTTGGGGACATGCGTTGAGAGCCACCTGTCCTGGGTTCGCAGGACATTGGTACTTACCCTTATGTCAACGAACCCCATCCTATCCTCCAAGCCTTGATACGGTCCCCCTCCCCCGCTCCTTCTCTCTTGCTGGCCAGCCCATATCCTCCAGCTGATAGGCTGAAGCTGATCCGCACCGGATACGATGCCAACACATATGGCCAAGACGGAGATAATTGTCTCCAGTGATATGTCCAGCGGTATGCCAGCAACGCCAGAGGACGAGATCTGCGAGTGTCCAGCTGTGGAGGTCTGTGTACGAAGGTAGGTCAAGGAGGAAAATTCGTAGGCGGAATAGCAGCTGTGGTTGCATTTCGAAGGTCAGCTGTTCTTCAAACTCGCAACCCCTTTGCTTCACTGCCGGTTGTAACGTACGCATGACACAGCGCTAGCACTCCAATCGCAATTAAAGGTCGTGCAACTGCTGAAGGCATTTTGATTGCGCAACGAGATGGGTGTAGATGAAGGGATATATCTGCCATGAAGACTGGGTTCGATGCATGATGTGTTTTCCATTACGGATTACTGTACGGTTCGGTCCGGTAATTAAAGTAGGAAACCCCTGTACTGTACGCTAATGCTACTACAGCTAGTTGGGGCTCGGATTATTGAGGCTACAACATACGTCATATCAATTCCCGCCCAACTGAAACTCAAACTGAGCGTAACCATTCACTGTCACTGCCATAGGCAGTGAAGCAAAGCGCTGCGCTGGACGTCTGGACAGCCAATTCAGATATCTCACCCTCAAAACCGTTTGCCATCAGACCCGTTTCGCTTGGGTTGTCCTTCTCAAGTCATACAAGCTCATTGATAGCACGTCTTGGGCTCCCTGTGAAGTGCAACTCTCTTTCGTCCACGGCGAATTGGCGTACATCCATGGCCAGAAAATTTCTTGCCATGGTTTCAGCCATCTTCAAGTCTTCTTCCTCTTCGTCTGATACCTTTGCACACGCCCCCACAAGATCCTCACCTTGGCTGGCCCATCCTTCGAGCTGTCTTGATCGAGCAACGATTGCTCCATCTATCCCATTGATTGCTGCGCAATGGCTCCCGTGACTTGAGACTTCACGACCTGGTCGGAACGTGTAAAGATATGTCACTTGCTCCTCCAGCTTTTCCGTTCCGTCGACCCGGACCTCCATATGCCCAAACGCGATCTTTGGGCCCCGCCGCAAGTATCCGCTATCGAAGATCTCATGAAAGTGCGTAGCCCCAAGGATTTTCGGCATATCATCCCTCAATCGCAGGAAGTGTTCAAATATTGCACACGCGAGTGCAGCGCCATCGGCGGAATCGGTGCCTTTGCCGAATTCGTCAATGATCACGAGGCTTCGTCTTGTAGCGAGTGTCGCCGCCAAAACGACCTGTTGAAGATCGGTCATGAAGGCACTTTGCATCTTCGAGGCCGTCTCTCTTGTCGCTATCCGAGTCAAGATCTTGTCTGTGATGCCTATCACGGCTTGGTCAGCTGGAACAAAGCTTCCGATGTGCGCCATGTAGACAATGATCGCTATTTGTCTGAGGTAGACGCTCTTTCCGGAATAATTCGGGCCGGTCATCATAAGTAAACTTGGCCGCTGCTTTGAAGTGGATTGCCTGTCAGCATGCGCAGGTGCTGCGAGCATACTTTTGTCTGCGTATCCAGGCGCGGCCGATGGTGATTCTCCTGCTCCACCTACGAGACGGGCGTCGTTGGGGATATAGCAGGGTACGGTCAGCTCTTGTAAGAGGTGCCTACACGACATCAGCGTGCTATCTCCAAGGCTGCGGTGTCTCGTACCGCCCGCTTCGAATATCGATAACATTGTCCTGCGTTACCTCTGGTCTACACAGGTTGTATTTCCGTGCACCTTGGGCCAATGCCTGGAGACTTGTACAATCAGCTCGCCTGATATGAATCCTGATAGACCTAAGGCACCTGTCGAGCTCGCCGCACACGTCCGAAATACTGTTCAGTATATCCTCAGCTTCGAGGACCAGCTGGCCCAAATTGTACACAATCTCGATTTCGCGGTCTTCCGACGTGAAACGGCGAGTCAGCAGTGATACGAAGTCTCCACATTAAACAAAACATACCGCAGATTTGAGCGTATACATCACCCCAGGTATCATCAAGATCGCGCATCCGGCTGTCCTTGTAATAGACTCGTTCTGATGTTGAGAAGATGCGATCCCACGGAGTAGCAATTCCAGCCGAGCCATCATACACTGCAAGGCCCGTGTCGCCATCAAGAGAAATACATATCAAGAAGCCTATTTGCGGAAAGAAAATCACGTTCACATCAATGTCAGCATACTCATCCGGCATCGTGCGCGCTACCAGACTAGTCGTCATGTTGAGCATATCGTCCATTCCCTTGTAATTCTTCTTCAGAGTGTCAAGTTCGAGGTCCACTCCTGGCTTGACCACGGTTCGATGCATCTCATGGGAAGCCTCGAAGTCCACCTGCATCGATCAGCGGTTTGGGCCGACATCAGGGATTCACTAAAAGGCTTGCCGTGGCGTTTACGTGCTCTCCTACCCTAGCCAGCTCCCGCTTGTCGAATCTCTCGTAGACCTAGAAGATATCTAAGTGGGCTTTTTGGGCAGGTTCTATTCTCCTGTTCTGACCTTGTGAGCAAGCCTGAGCCTTCCGGCGGCTGGCATCTCAGTCAGGACGTCTCGAATCTGTAGCGAATGGTATGCGAACTGGATTGGCCTCAGCACGACGTGCTGCGACAGGGACAGTTGGGTGTCACTCACTAGCCGGATATTGGACCAGATTCCACTTTTGATACTGCCTTTCTCAGTGGCATTACCCATACCTTTTCTCAGACATGTCAGGGTGTTTCTCATGTTCGTTATCTGGCCCAGGTTCTTGACAAGAGCTCGCAGCGAGGACTCATTCTCTTGTTGAGAGAATATGCTTACGAAATCGAGCCGTCCATTGATCGTTTCCAGATCCAGTGTTGGGCGGAGGAAGTACTGTCGAAGCAAGTGCCTGCCTTGCGGCGTTTTTGCAAGATTACGGAACAGGCCGTACACTGAAAGTCCTTCCTTCGCCCCTGACACTCCTTTCGCTGGTCCCTGACTGTGTGCATTTGGACTCGATTCTGTACTCAGTATCTGTAGAGAAGCCAGTGTATCTGCATTGATAAACCTAGAGGAAATGTGAACATACCAGAGTGCGTGTCACAAGTTGACTTACATCAAATCTGCTATACTGAACATTTCCACCTTGAAGATCGAGGGTGTTTGTCTATCCTGATCATGCTTAGTATGGTCTCTGGTTCTTAGTCGGCCAATGAAAGCGATAATGGCTCCCGCGCATCCTACAGACAGTCGGCTGTCCATGTCGATAGCTGCTGCAAGCCTCAGTAGCTTTCCATGCCGCTGTGTGAGTCCTAGACCTTCCTGCTGTACGGAGTCTTCATACGCCTCCCCGTATCCGGGCGTGACAAAAGCCATCCCGCTCTGCTTATTGGTGTCAGGTCGCATTTCGGTGAGTCTCTTTTTACCTGCCTCATACGCAAATTCTGTCGATGGACGATAATCAATGCGATAAGGAAGTCTGAAAGACTCGTCTTGAAGACCTTAAACTTCTAGTCTATTCAGTCTCCATGGCCCAGATCAAACTCACCTTGTTCATTGCCACCCAGCTCAGGGGCCGTACGGCGGTCAAACAACGACTCCACCGTTCGGCTTCCGCGAAGCGACAGTAGAACCATTGTGGGTTGCACGTGAAGTTTGACTTAGAATTGTAAGTCAAGCTCGATTGCTGGATGATCGGAAGGCTACCGACGTTGCTCCAGGATCTCTGTGCTCCCCCCCCCGTTGATGTCTGACATAACAAGCAATCTCCGCTCTTCTGCCAGGTAATAGCAACATCCGATACTTCCTTTGCTGCTAGCTTCGACTGCCATGATCACGTCCTCATCAAGTTTCTCACTGTCTTCGTCGTCTTCTTGGGAAACCCGTTGTTGCCCTGATGACCCGCTAGGCCGGATGTGCCCCAAGCGAAAGGGCAAAGGGGGCTTTGCTGGATTATGAATGTCCCGTTCGGTAACTCCCTGAATCTGCGGGGTGTCTCGAATAGAAACGATAGATGGACGTTCGTGAGTTGCACGTTTGTGCGCATTCAACGGCGGGCAATTATCAGGGCAGGAGGCTCCGACACTGGACGAACCATGGCGAGGTCTTTTGGCAGATGACATTCGGACGAATATGTCTTGAGATGGATCAAATGACTAGGTAGTGTGTAGCAAAAAGGATGGCCTATGAAATCGGAACGATAGATCCTACATGGCTTAGGTAATAGAGTGCCTTTAACCCCAGATGGTTATCCAAAGGGAGGGCCATACTTCATTGCGCGGCAACCACGAACAGTAATTCTAGGCTTTCGATATGATGGGCCCAGGTCCACAATACCATCGATTATTGAAACGGAATGCGAGCAGACTCACTTATATGTTCAAAGCTGAACATGACAGTCGTCCATCCTGCCATCAAGGTGTGGTCTACCCATGAAGCATTCAGAAAGATCATGCTCCCTTCCCAAATTTCATCATAAGTGTAGAAAGTCAACCATGGCATGTAGTGGAGTCTTTTCCTGTCGACTGTCAGGATTGACCTTCCTTGCCTCATTCTTTTCATAAGACTTCTCGAAGGGCTTTGTAAAACCATTCATCCTTGCTTACACGGACTGCTGCTTGCTTTGGTGACCAGTCCGAATCTTACCTCTCAATTATATCACTTTGAGATGAGGCGGTTAGGGGCCGCGTGCCATATCTAGTATCGTACGGGTTTTGGACTAGCCGTTTCTTGGAATGACCAGCTACCTCCAGCACTGCCCATCTGTCTATCAGACCCTCTGAAATTTCTCTGGGGAAAATATTTACACCTTCGCACAGCGAAGACTGAAGAAGAGGTTCGAAGACGTAGATTCATCCTGCCGATTGGTACAGTCGGGTGCATCGACAGCACGCCCATGATCTTTTCTTTAGTCTCAGCACTGCGGACTCCCTTTGCATCATGTCTGCTAGAATTCCGGTCACAAAGAAACAATTTGCTTGTGTATACATGGTTGCTTCAAGGAGTTCTGGGGGATAATGCTCACTGTTCAATAAGTTTGCAATCACAATGTATTCCAATATTTGAACAATTTACGGGGAAATCGCGACAAGAATATGGACTATTGATCAATTTCGCCTGGAACTACGACCGATTTTGTCCAATTCTGGTTAGAATAGCTCAAGCACTCGGACATTGCACGGAGAAACATTTTATCGCTCCAGAATTTTAGGCGAATCTTGAACATCAGAACAGGCATTTGGAGCAACACGGCTCACACTCAATCCGTTGCAAAGTCCCTTTCGAAGTAAACCTCCTTAAATTCTCTCACAATGGGTTTTCTTGATCTGATCACTGACGCTGGGCTGTCTTGTAAGTCCTGCCCGCGCCTTCTGCCTCCCCAGAGCCAGCTCACGCTCATACTGGGCAGCTTTAGAGTCTTGGACTCGCACACGAAGCTACATTACCGGGTGAGTAATAGTATACACCTTTCTGTCCCACTCTATGACGAAATCACCTTGGTCCGTGTTGCTTAGAGGCCTAAGACACCTCGATGCCGATTCGAAGGCGCCTTTTGCGCACCTCTGATTAGCCTCAGAGAATTCACCCAGCGGATGAATTACATCTCGAGGTATCGCTGATGTCGATGAGCAGCTATGGCCCTTCACAAGCCGATGTTGCATGCTTCAAGGCAATCAAGGCAACCCCCGAACCCGCCAAATATCCTCACGCGTATCGTTGGTTTAAGCACATCTCGTCATACGAATCCGAATTCTCCTCGCTACCTGGGGACCCTTCCAAGGCCTATACGACATATGGTCCCGAAAAAAGTGAACTGGCGATGAATCCCAAAGATGCCCCAGCAGAAGAGGAAGAGGAGGAGGAGGACCTTTTCGGCAGTGATGAGTCCGAAGACGAAGAGGCCAAGCGCGTCAAGGAGGCCAATCTAGCAGCATACCAGAAAAAGAAGGAAGGCAAGGTGAAGCCGGCCGCCAAAAGCATTGTCACACTTGATGTCAAACCTTGGGGTCAGTTGCCTCAACCTTGTCGCTTGATATGTTCCGACTGATTGTCTAGATGACGAAACGGACATGAAAGCGCTGGAAGCGAACATGCGCTCCATCGAGATGGACGGTCTCACGTGGGGAGCTTCGAAGCTGGTGGCGGTAGGCTACGGTATCAGCAAATTGCAGGTCAATCTTGTTGTAGAAGACGAGAAGGTGTCCATCGATGACCTGCAGGCTCAAATAGAGGGTGACGAAGAGCACGTCCAGTCTACAGACGTAGCAGCCATGCAAAAGTTGTGAGGAAGAAATCGATCAGATAGGAACATCAGAGCGTAGTAAGAATACAGTGCAGTGGGACACCGCCATGCTTGGACTTCATTGCAACGGAATTATCTCGCTTCCATATGTGTGTTCTTCGACTATGGTTCTGATTCGGCAAGCCTCCTCCGGTCTTCAGGGGCCTTCTCGCAGAATTGGAAATCAACGAAATCTCTTTGACCGACGGACCAACAGCAAGGCTGGTCTCGCTCGTCCATCTCGGAGATAGAGAGCGGTTCAGCTACGCTGCGGGAAAACTTGTTCCATTGATCAGGTATTGTGACTGGGCGGCATCTGCTGTACGCACACTACTCTCGCTCTCGCTCCTTGTTTCCTTGTTTCATTCTCTCGGACAAATTTGACGAAACGGACAGACTCGCCATCCATCTTGACCACCCCTCCAACGAAGTGGATCTCATTACTTGAGTAGTAGACCACCAATGACAAGAACATGGACCGGCATCCAGTCGCAACATCAATGGGTCTTCTGGCGTTGCTTGGGTTTCAAATGAACGAGATCACAGCAGCATGCGTTTCGGTGTGAGCGGCAGGGGGGAAAGAAGCTATAGTAGCATCCTATGAAAGTGCTCTGCCCTCTCGGGAATGAGTAGCCTGTGTCGCAAGGATCGCTGCGCGCCCGGATCCTTGCCTTGCCACATGCAAGCTTTCTGGTTATCACTTGCTCGACTTTTCCCATGGAGCCGTTGAGGGTCAGGAACAGGACCGATAAAACATTAATTGTAAAATAATAGTGCGTCCAAACTCGCGTTAGGGTTGGCAACAAGCACATATAAAAAGTCCCCAGTTGAGTTTGTTTGAACGGGAAATGCCATCCTAACTTAATCTTTGATTTTAACGGCTGTTCTAACACGATAATTTGGGATCAGACCAGAATCAAAAACTAGCCGCGATAATCTGGCTCCCCTTCAGCATTAGCAGCTTAACTTCTGGGATACTTCCAGCCACTAACATGCGTGGTTTTGGGCAGGGGCGCGATTTTGATCGAGCTCTTTCCGGACGACGCTGGCCTGGGTTCTGATGGTGAACAAGGAACACCCTGGTATCAGAAGGATTGTTGGCTGTTTCAGGTCGGGCAAATACCGAGAGAAAATCCTTCGACCAATTGGGACGGCGCATTAATGATCAGTCCACGTGAGTCTTGGGATCAGCGATCAATGAGAGGCTCGGCTTGCATTGACAATCATGTATGGAGGGTGGTGCCACATGGGGAGGCAGTACAGAACCACGTGGACTGTACAGCGATCGACAGGTACAGGCTAGGGAAACTGCCCGTACCCCTTGTCAATCTCGAAGCAAAAGCTCGTTATCTCCTGCAGATAGGTTGTGGCACGACACCCAGATGATTCGGAAACCGAGGCAATGGTCCATCCAGGAATGAGGATGAAACAACTGTCCCGAGCGTGTTGTTACGCAAACTTGACAGCAGCGCCGCCCTCATTTACAGATATGGTAAAGTACGCGAGATACGACATCAACCCTGGACCAGTAGATTGTACTGCGCAAAATGTGCCTTAAACGCAACTTAGTGGCACTCTACTGGACCAACAAGCCGACGAACGGAAGAAGGCGCAGCGTTTTCGGTAGGAACGGCGAGTTTTCCGAGAGAATATCGCGAAGACTGGCAAGAATTGCGCATCGAAACTTTTGCTTGCGATGTTCGCGAAAAGATCGGGGATGGCATCAATCGTAAGAATGCAAGGCGCCAAAGCTGCGACCGGAGGTGAAGGGTTGAATTGTTCATTGGGCGTAGATGTACCTATACCAGAACGGATCATCAGCTCCGTGACTAGGCGAATTCTACAGGCGGCCTTGTCAATAAGCTACCCGTATGTACGGTAGCTGGGCAGTCGGTCGAAAAGGGCTCCTGTCCGTTGGCAGGGTAGAGAGCAAGCCAATCGCATGACGCAACTTAAGAGTGCTGACGGAGCCGACGAGTCATCCAAACAACCCGACAGGGCTGATGGGTGTTTCAACCAACAGAAGCCCGGAATGAATCAGTACATGGTGGCCCTAGGCAAGACAGCGTGTGGGCCTGTAGGGCCTGGAAGAAAGCGGTGATGATTACGAGTAGAGTTGCAGTGCATCTGATCCACTACATGCTCGCTTAGCATTCATATCTCGATACCAAATTTGATCTTCATTTGTCAAGGGAGCGGTGAGAACTTTCCAAGATATGTCATACGCAGTCATACGGTAAAAAGTCTTCCATGTGCATGGGAGTTGGGACCGCATGCATGCACGTTGCATTCCCGATCTGGGCCCAGTGTTATCTGCCCACTGCTTCTCCCCAAGACTCCAAGTCCATGTCTCAGGTGCAGGGCTAACAAATGAATAAGCTGCTATTGGAGCCCCACACAAGGGATCCTTCTCAGCCGCATCACAGTTCCCTCCCACCTTGCCCTGCTCAGTCTGACGGGGCGTATGGCTTTGGCAATAATACTTGCAATATATAGGGACATAGGGCGGTGGAGGTATCTCAATCATGCATTGAGGCCTGCCTCTGTACATGGATTTGAACTTGAATTGGAAAATGGAAGCAGCAAGAGAGGCGGTCACCACTCTTCAGTCACCACGCGATGTTGCAAGCCTAAAGGATCGGATCAGGATTCCCTGCGTAGGGATGCTGGGACAGCTTTGGTCGCGGTACGACCGCCGATAAATAATCAACATCGGATTCGCCATCTCGATCAGTAATAGCGTGGGAGCTGTCTCGTAGGACGGTAGGAATAGGATCATGAGACCTAGACAAGGGCGCCGATCGAACTCTACCGCTTCCTTTCGCTACGATGCTAAGTCCGCATTCCGAGCCCATCTGGGGTTCAGCAATGATGTGTAAAGACCGCAAAGTAAATGAAAGGAAAGTAACAGGAAGCGAAGGTTTTTGGAATCATTGGATCCTTCGAGTCATGCCTGAAGCTTGGCCCACAGCCCCTATGAGCTACAAGAAATAGATTAATCTGTGACGAGGATGGTGCCAGCGAGGATCCGAATAGTCTCCGGATGCTGCGACGGAGAGTCCTATCCGCCTTTGACCGCTTCTTTCTTTCCACCTTTCCCCGTGTTCAACTGTGCAGGTATGACTGGTAAGGTTACGGCGGATTGAGGACTTTCTTCAGGCGCCCCAGGCTCCAGCCTTAAAGACCTCATCTCAAGTTACCGACCACGGTCTGCGGAGCAAGTGCACTGCCCGCCCCGAAG
Organism: Ramalina intermedia; assembly: GCA_003073195.1. Lineage (NCBI taxonomy): Eukaryota > Fungi > Ascomycota > Lecanoromycetes > Lecanorales > Ramalinaceae > Ramalina > Ramalina intermedia. The sequence continues at coordinate 12,129 of PEKF01000191.1, read as the reverse complement.
TCACTCGGTGCTTGGTTACTTGGTGCTTGGTGCTTGGCCTAAGCTCTCGTTTCTTTTTCGCCAGGCACGGGAAGCAGTGGCTGCAGCCAAGTGCAGTGCCATAAATATCTCACTCAAAAGCCCCTCAAAGAGACCTATTATTGATCATTGACAAAGCCTCGCTTGCATGAGGAACGAGCTTCTTCTGGCCTAGCCGATCCGGTCATCCTATAAACAGACCACATCTTGCGAGATTCGGCTCCAGCGTCAACTGGATAGGCTACCCACAAAGCAGCATAATTAGCATTCTTTACTCTAATTTGACGTGGTGTCGATGGACGAGATGCCCATGAGCCTGCTCATTGGTTACCGATGGTGTGCATCGCATGCAGCGCGCCATCCTACTCAAATGGTCACCTCGCTGCGAACGATGCTTTTGCGCAAGGATTGCAACCTCGAGGTTACTATTCACGGTGAAGGAAAATGCCTGATCGCTCCAATGAAATGCAATCGTCGCGTTGCTGTCCGATTTGTCCGAGTCGTCACCGTGGCCCTGCAGCTGTTCGCTAGTCCCACCACGCCGTTAGACTCCAGCTCGCGAAAAAGCGAAGAAATTAGCTGGGGGCCCACCCATGATGATTAATGTTAAAAATGCGATCGACACGTAGGGCACTTGTCCACGAGCCTTTTGGCGGTACCTTCCATGTGTGAACAGGGATGCTGCATGTAACCAAAAATCCAACTGTCCAAAACATGCAATACGAGTTAGTGAGTACCTTCAATCCTTTACTAGTCCTTCGAACGCGGATGCATCTTCCTCCGCCGCAGCCTGATATATTAGACCCTCCTCCAGCCTTTCCTCGTCTCACCCACCTGGTTCTTCTGTGAGCCATATAATAGCAACTGCACACATCTCAACCCTCTTTCCTCCCATCCACTTCCACCCCAGCCGTTGATTTTAAACTCGACCCATCCACACGGATCCTTTCGGCTGTCCCGGATCTCACATCACCTCGTTCCCCTCTCTCCTCTGGCCCTCTCTGCTTTGTCTTGACTTCACTTCCCTTCTTTCGCTGTCGGAAGCTCGCCCTTGCAGCTCCGGCCTTCTCACTTGACGATGATGCAGCGGCATCAAAATTACCCCATGGCATACACAAACCCGTCTCCCAACATGCCGAGATATTCTTCATCGCATAGCACCAGTAGTGCTTTCAGTCCCAGTGCTCAGCCCAACGAAGATTGGACCAAGATATCCGATTTGGCAGAACGCCGAAGGATACAGAACAGAATTGCACAACGCAATTACCGTAGGTAGCAGGTAGCCCCAAAACACTATTGATGTCGCTAAAGAGAAGCATAGGAAAAAAGATCAAGAGACGTCTCGAAGATCTTGAGAAGAGGGCATCTTCTTCACCATCTCCGGAACAAAGCCATCAAGAACTTCATGTTGTCCCCAAAGCAAATTCGCGACGCAACACTGGACCCAGACGGCACTCGATCAAGCGCGAAACGTCACATTCGCACGGCCGTAAGAGCCCGCCGGCTCCCCTTGTCACCCCGTACTCATCTTTCCCTGAGGGGCACCCTGGAGCCTCGTCGCCTCAGTACAAACGAGAACTCTCAATGTCCCCAGAGCCTCCGATGAACTATTCATACTCACTCCCTGACCCGAACATGTCACAATCGTTCGGTCACCAGCCGTCCTACAGCACGGCCGCCCAACCGTTCCATGAATATGCGAGCACCTCCCCTTATCTTCCGTCTCTACCAACAACATTACCATCCATGGCCCCGTACGATCCCAGTCCGGTCAAGTCGAGTCACTTTTTCGATGACCGCAACGGCATGAATCAGTACAACGTTGGCTACACGCCCTTCACAAGCATGGAGCTTCCAATGCAGCAGCCATATCAGGAGTCTAGCCTAAATGTACATGACCTCCCCGTTGAGTACGGTTTTCATTATCAGTATTAGTCGTTGCTTGCTTTTTGCCCAATTTCATTTTGGACCAAAAAAAAAAGAAAGCTTGAGAGGGAAGAGGCAAGATTGGTCTCCTGAAATGACGTCCGAGAATATTTGTCTGATTTCACAGGCTTCATCTCGTCTTCCTCGACCATTTTAGGCATCCTGTGAGACTGACAACGCGCTGGATTAGACACCACCATTATCTCATTCTCGATCATTCGACAGATCAAGGGACGGATCGCCAGCGCTAGTGTTCCCAGTCACACCAATCTCCAATCCTGGCTCACCTCGCATGACGTTCAGATGACGCCAATGAAAATAGACTGCTTTCTGCGCGGTGCTTTGGTGTATCGAATGAAAACAGCGGGATTGCTTGCTCCTTCAGGAAGGAGATTATGCTACAGGCGATCCTGATGGGGTTTTGGCAGCAAAATGAGTTGTCCCAGTTATTCTCTTCAAAGCAATGTGAGGCTTGTACAAGGCTCAAAGCACCTTCAAGTAGTCTTAGCCGTAACGAAATGAAAGCTTTGCCTTAACATTCCGTTAAGCTCTTCCTCATCCAACCTCCTAACAGCTCCTAGAGCAATAGCACATCATCATTTGGTATCTCGACTCGGTGTAGAACAAGCACTTTATCAAGGCCTATGATCTCCGGTGCACGCCATCCTACCAAAACACCAGGAAGGGCAGCAATGCCAAAGTGGTCTTCCCACTCCGTTGGACGAACATCAAGGTACAATAGTGCAAAGATGAGAATGGATACAGTCGATCAAGCAATCAAGTGAGGTAAGCAGTTAAAGGAGACCCCAAGTTCCAACAAGGGTGAGATTCAGAGCACCGTCGGCTGTGGTGGCCGTATGTGCTTTAGTCTTTAGGTTAAAGGTAGGGTGAAATTTAAAGCGCTGATAGTGATGCGGGGACGGGCGTCTGGGGCAGCCTAAAATTAGCTCCGGCAGTTGGCCAATGAGATCGAGCGTCTCCGCTTTCAGCATAGCATTAGGGTCTGTATTATTACGATTCACATCTCGTTGTCGGTTTCTACTTTATCTGATGTTGCACCAAAACGAGCCATTGGACTAGCATGCCTCGATTGAAGCGACAACGCTTGACAGAGCAGGGCCAAGACCAAGTGACTCTGGTCGAGTCTGAGAACGTTGGTGTGCCACTGGCTCGCCCGTCTAAGCACAATGACAGCACTACCATCGTCGAGGGCGAAGACGGGAAACCGAGTGGTCGTGCGACACTCTTCGTGAGATGCCTTCCAGAATCAGTCACTTCCGATGTTTTGGCGCAGTTCTTCTCCCACTCTTTTCCGACCAAACATGCTACCGTGGTCGTTGACCCAACGACAAAGAAGAGCAGAGGCTTTGGTTTCGTGACCTTTGCTGATGTGGATGATGCACGTAGCGCTCATCAGGCTCTACAAGGCGCCAAGCTCGATGGCCATAACATCAGCCTAGAGCTTGCGCAGCCGAGACATCGACGGGGAGGAAGCCCTCCGACCGGCTCGCCTAATCTCCTGGACCGAAGCTCCCGGTCTCAAATAGCTCAACCAGCACCAAGATTGATTGTAAGGAATCTTCCTTGGTCCATCAATTCCGAAGATCAACTTGCAAGATTGTTCATGTCTTACGGAAAGATCAAACATGTCAACATGCCAAACAAGCGTCAAGGTCTTGCTCCAGGGTTTGGCTTTGTGCTGTTGAGGGGACGTCAGAACGCCGAAAAGGCGCTCGAAAGTATGAATGGTAAAGAGGTTGATGGAAGGCGTATTGCTGTTGATTGGGCTGTCGAAAAGAGCGTTTGGGATACATTGGAGCGCGACACCACCACGCATGGGGCAAGCACTCACTTAATTGGAAGTGTCAAGTCAGAAGACGGAGGAGACGCTACTCTCCCTATCCAGGCCCCCGAAGGATATGCAGAATCTGTTGGGTCTGACATTGTGATTGAGGCTACCGAGGGGAACGGTACCAAAGAACACAAGAGCGAATCACGATTGCACAAATTCGCCGGGAGTAGTGATGACGATCCACATTCGACCTTGTTTGTTCGTAATCTGCCCTTCACAGCGAACGATGAAGCTCTGTCGTCTCATTTTGCCGCCTTTGGATCTATTCGTTATGCCAGAGTTGTCTTGGACCCGGCCACAGAGCGATCGAAGGGGACAGGTTTTGTGTCCTTTTACAGCCCAGAAGACGCCGATGCGTGTCTTCGTAACGCCCCACGACTGCAACCTCTGCAAGGAATTCATCAGAAACCCGCAGCTCGAGGCGACACAGTCCAGGTTTCTCGGAAGTCCATGCTCGAGGACACGAATGCCGACGCCAACGGATCATTCACTCTTGATGGTCGTGTACTTCAAGTCACTCGGGCTGTTGACCGCGCAGAAGCAACCCGCCTTGCTTTCAATAACAACGACATGCGCGAGACCCGGGACCGCGATAGGAGGCGGTTATATTTGCTATCCGAAGGCAATATATCGTCCGATGATCCACGCTTGGCAAAGTTACCCCAGTCCGAGATTAGGTTACGCGAGGAGAGTGCAAAGCAGAGACAGGCATTGATCCGGAGCAATCCCGCGCTTCATTTGAGCCTGACTCGGCTTTCCGTCCGTAATATGCCACGAAACATTGATTCCAAGGGACTAAAATTGCTAGCACGGCAAGCCGTGGTTGGTTTTGCTCAGGATGTGCGGAACGGGGTGAGAAGGCAGCTTTCGAGAGAGGAGTCAACTCGTGGCGGGCCAGAAATGACAAGTGCAGAGAAAGAACGCAAGACCAAGGGTAAAGGCATAGTGAAACAGGCGAAGGTTGTCTTCGAAGGACGAGATGGAGGCAAGGTTGCTGAAGGCAGTGGGGCCGGACGCAGTCGGGGCTACGGCTTCGTTGAGTATTCGTCGCACCGGTGGGCGCTGATGGGACTCCGATGGCTCAACGGGCATGCTGTAGATCCACGCACCCTTGCGTCAGACGCGCCCCCGTCCACACTTCCTGACGACATGCGGAAGAAAAGGCTTGTTGTGGAATTTGCAATTGAAAATGCGCAGGTGGTTTCGCGACGACAGCAGAACGAGAGCAAGGCCCGGGAACGCTCAAAGCTTGTATCAGAGCAAAGGGAGAGGGAAGGGGCGCCAGGTCGCAGCAAGCAGTGGACCGCGGACCAGCTGATGGCGAGAACGAGGAAGGGCCAAGAAAGCTCGCGACCACTAAAGCAGAAGCCTGGCAATGAACGGGAAGAGGAGCTGGGCGTGGAGAGGAAGCAGGTATCGGCTGAGGCTGAGAAGGCTGCGAAGAGACAAAGGATCATTGGGAGAAAGAGGAATGTTCGAAAATCGAACAGGAAAGGCTGAGCCTGCTGTGCGACAGGCACCGCTCACTATATTATGTTGCTTTTTGATTATTGAACGCTACTCAGCAATCGACTCGCCATTGACCTTGCCCACAATATTGTACCTCTTGCTGAAGAAGGTGAACCAATCCTTGAGTGTGCCCTTCTCCTTTTCATCTAGATCTTGCCAGCGCGAGCTGCAGTCCTCTTCTTTCAAAGACGTCTTGGCCAATGCTCTCGAGGCGTCCTTGCCAGCAAACACTGATATTGGATCCACATCCTTAGCCAGAACTTTTACAGAGATGATGCAATCCAACGTACAATGATAACCCGCGCCGGGTGCGTAAGACTTGTTGCCCGTAACGTCGAAGACGGTGCCCATGATGGCCACCCAGGTAGGTCGACCCTCATGATTCCCTGCATACGACTTTAAGCGGCCCACGAGCATCGCGTGAGGACGGGTCTCCAACTCTGCGTACCGTCACACTGGGAAAGTTGCTCGACACTGATAAGGTCATCCTTTGGAGGGTCAAGCTTCGGAGGGTCTTTTGGGGCGAATTTCTCTTTGGGTTTCTCGGCTTGATCGACTTCTGCCATGATCCAGCGATTTTACAGGCAATGAGCGTGCGACATTGAGTGGGCGCAGAGATCCTGGTGAGAAGATCACGAATAAGCTTCAATGGATCAGCTACGTCAGCGATAAGATAGAGTAATCTAATCGAGGCTATACCCCTGTATTAAACGCTTTAGTAATGTCAAAGTGGTTCAGTACCGCTGGACAAATTTACATGTACTGCTCTCAAGATACAGATCGAACCTTTCTTCAAGTGGGACCCTGTTTCAAATTTGGGGATGATGGACAATCCAATTAACGTTGCAGGCATCCTGCCTCATGCTAGAAAGTGACGATGTACATGTAACCACCAACATCATGGGCTGTTCCATTACTCATACAGGGAGGAGCTCAAGGTAAGGACGACATATCTCACTTGCCCGTTTTCATCCTTGGTCGGCGTCCAGTGAGTGAAAAACTTGTCATCCCTCTTCTTGGTGATTGATCGTAGGGTGAAAAGGTTGATGCTGGCAGAGATTGCTTGCCCATGCTTCAAGGCGTACTGCACCTTTGACTTGAACTCCCTGGGTAAGGCTGTCGTATGTTGGGCAAGAAACTTGAAGACGTTATTGCCCACAAATTCGTAGCCCGATTTGTTGCCAATGCCAAGGAGGTCCACGACGCCTTGGGAGTAGTGTTGAATGTTGAAGCTGTCGTATTTGATGATTAGGTATTTGGAGTAGGCCGTGTAGAAGAGTTCCATTTGAGACCTGAAATTCATCTTCTCAATCTGTTTCAGCAGGGCCGGTTCCATACCTGCGTCACGCACTTCTACGTTTCTGGTACTCTGAGGCACTTGGGGCGTAGACGCCTTCCTTGAGAAGCCGAAAAGGCCACGCCTCGTACTCTTGACCGGTTGGATCTCACTCGCGGTATCTCGATCATCTTCTACATCATCGGACATGGATAGGATGCGAAGCACGTCAGTATTGCTCCGGATAGTGGTAGAGCAATTAATTTGGCCCCCGATATAAAAGGTGAGTTTGCCCTTGGCATCGTACAAAGGAGCTGTGTGCTATGATCAGCCATTTTGAACATGCTGGAGGCCAGCAACGAACCCACCGACGTAGAGTAGGTTCCAAAATGGCTCCCCATTCTTTCTGTAATTAAGCAACAACTCCACCGTCTCCTCTCTCGCTTCGATCGAGGCCCTTAAACGTTTCGTCGCGCTTCGGTCTGTATAGCTGCCCTGCAAAAATCTGCAATTTCTTGGCACTGGAGAAATTAGCCACGAAATGACATGCAAAACAGGTCGAAACATGGACGACCCTTGAGACTGTACAGGTAGAGCGACAGCGCACAAGAAGAAGCAAGGGAAGGGTCTCTCTCGGGGCATTTGTCGACTTACCGATCTCTGTTCTAGAATACCCGGTCACATTCACGAAACCTGCAGAAATTCCATATTAGCTCCCAAATCTTCACACACTTCGAAGGGATATATGGCACTAGCACCAGCAGGCCAGAAGAGGATTCAAAGATGGGAAGGGGGCCAGGTTTCGTACCATCTGACGCATACACGATAGGATTGTCGGCTTTGCTGAACATGGCATGTCAGCAGAAGATCATGCGAGTCGCCGAGAGCAATCAGTGGAGCACACGGGACCTTGCTTACTTTGGATCCGTCAAGCAGAAGCAATCACCAAGACCCTGATACCTTTCACGATCCGTTGACAACGCCTTCGAGGCGCTATTCGTCATCTGATATTTTACAAAGCGGGGGTATACGGCAGTTCTGAGGAGACCTTCGACCTCAGATTGGGCATCGGAGAACACGACTTCCATCGAGGGTAGCGTCGAGGCCGTACGCTCTTTGATCTCGGCATTGATACGACGAAGAATGTTCACGTTGACGCCGAGCTGCTTGGGCGCTTCGTTCGAGGTGTATGATTGATGAATTTCGGTCATGATGGTTGTGACCTCGTCAAGTAACGCATTGTAGCGATCTACCTGTACACGCGATAATACCCGTCAGACCGCGTCACACACTGCATGCAATCCATTGCTGTCCACGCGAGGAGGAACCAGAAGCTTTGAGCTCCGTTTCGACAGAGAGCTGCTGGCCCATACCCAAGCTTCGTGTCAACGCCGCCAGCCCAGGCGCATTTGGTGTTCTTTCATCTTCAGAGCAGGAGGGTTCAAGGGTGGCGCACCTTTTCCAAGAATTCCATGTTCTCGCCGCACATCCTAGCTTGGCTGAACTTCAGCAATCGGTGGGCTGTTGTTGGGTTATGCAAGACGACCTGAAAGACCTCAGGACTGTAGGGATCAGCCAGAATGAAAATGAGCTTTTCTATCGATGACGAACCTGAAGAAGTCGGCCAAGCCATCGGGAGCTCTCTCGGTCGATCCACTTTGCTTTGGGATAGAGAAGGATGAAGGGGGCGCATTGTATTCTCGAGTATCACTCCCATTGCTGAACGACGAATCCTGAGAGCGTTCTTGCACGTTGCCCTGCGGTTGAGGTGAGAGATGTTCGGGTGTGTTTGCGTGTCCGTTGGGGAGCTGCCCTTTGCCTTGGGCGGCCATTTGCAAGGTAATATATATACACGTGAAAGCTAGATCAATTGTATGAAGAGACTTTGCTAAGAATGCTAAAGGAGTGCATTCGTTCTATAGGAAGCACGCGACGAGCAGTGCACCATCATGATAGAGGGCTTGGGAATGAGCTCGCGATTAGCTTGAGACGGGAGGTCCTCTGTAAAGATTGATTTACATCACTCGGTACATAAGATCGAGAGATTGGGCACTAATCTTGATGGTTCAGGGTTCAGATTCCCGGGGGGTGGGCATGGTTCCACGCTAATCTGGAGATTAACAAACGCCCTAATTTCTACAAAGCTACACTGATACATGGTGCTCCATGGTCGAGGCCCCGCGTGTTGGAGGCGTCGAAACTCGAACCCATGCGATATTATCATGGAATCGGTAAGCTAGTTATTGGCCCTTGTTGCTAGTGAAGATGCAGGGAAATTGATACTGCCGACACTAACATTCACTCCCCGATCTACCGGCTTAGGGGACCCTTGCTGATGACAACGGTAATTACGGTAGCTCTGAATTGGACTATCGTACGGAAGTAGTCAACTGGCTGCGGGCTGTCGACTGTCCAAAGAAGTTGGCGATAATTTCCAAATCTCTCACTGTCTTAAAGTGTCGTCATGAAGCACTTTCCGTGTATTGTTGCTGCTGGATCTGCGCACACCTCGAATTATAATGTTCTTTCAAGTCCAAACGAACAAAAATAGAGCGTTCCATGCCCTCCTTCTTTGATGCGTAAATGGCACGAGACGTGGATGATGAATTTGCATCCGACCCTGAATATCCACTTTCCCCAACATCCCCACGAGCAGACTACGGCCTCAATGAAGATGATGGCTTCGATCCGGCGAAGTACGACTTTTACAACCAGGTGCAAAAGCCACGACGAAACAAGTACATCCACTCCCGGCCGCAGTCTTGCACCAATGAATGCTGATGGCAAATTCTCATCTAGACAGATAGCAGACAATGGCGCCGAGGAGACATCTTCCCCACCCAATTCTACTGCCGATACTGTGCCTTCTTCCCTTCAATTGCCTCCGATTGAAGAACAGGAGGATGATCCCCAATTGGCTATGGAGACAGCTAGAGACGAAGAACGTGCTTCAAATCTTGCAACAGGAGGCGAATCCAACAAACCTCCTCTCCATGAAGCTGGCATGGGTCCTGAAGTTGACGAGCATTCGGCATCACTGCACAAGCTCTCCGACTTCCTCTTCTCTACGCAACATCTACGGCTGGTGCTTGAGGACCACGACTTGTTCCATGCCTTTGAATCGTTCTTGAGCTTAAAAAGGCCCGAATCAGCTTCTCTATTATCTTCCTACGTTGCTCTTAGAAAGGCCCTGAGAAGTGTTGAATATGCGGCCGCTGTTATGGCTGGAGTGCAACCCGTGAGCGACAACGGGGACATTCTCAAGGATAATTGCGTTGCCATGCCATGGGTTGTCCAAGACCGAATTGACAGGATCTTGGATGCCCTGATCCCTGGGGACTTTCGTGCATTCATTGCCGATGTCTACGCCAAGATGGTCTCCGCTGCGCTTGCCGATCGAGTCACTGGAAAAGGAAATTCAACCACATCAGACATTGCGGACGGCTTGGCCGAGGTCTTCGTGTTGTCAGATCCCGCTCGCCCAGATAATCCTCTTGTTTTTACGTCTGATGACTTTCAGCAGATGACGGGCTATAGCCGGAAGGATGTCCTTGGTCGAAATTGTCGAATGCTTCAAGGCACCAAATCCCCTTCGATGGAGACTGGCGGCTTCCGAGACTCATTGGAGAAGCAGAAGGAGCATTGTGAGGTGCTCTTGAATTAGTAAGTGTTCACGGCAAAGCGTGGGTTTCCTCCGACGTGCGATTGTGCTGTGTTCTTGCTGCTCATTGAATTTCTGGCCTCGCTTTTCTCTTCTCGTAGTTTTATTCGTAACACCGACGCAGTGTGACGAAGGCTATGGGGGGCATGTCTTGCATATCATTGTGCAAGGGCTCTTTATCTCCTCAAGAAGCTACTGTTCCCTATGGGCCAGTATGTCCTTGTGCTGTTTTTCTGATTCACGCCAGTCCTCAGTTTGAACCTTTCTCGGAAAGAGGACAGGTCCCATCTTCCCTCTTCTGCACCAGTCTTTGTCTTTTGTAAGCTGGAGTAGCTAATTCAAGCAGTCGGAAAGATGGATCGGCATTCTTCAACCTCATCATGTGTGTGCCTCTTCGCGATCAGTCGAAGAGGCTCAGGTACTATGTAGGCCTCCCTGACCTCTGACGACAAATGTGTGACTGACTGATGCCAGCTCGGTGCTCAATTGGATGTAACATCATTGTTATATAGATGTCGTGGGCTTCCGACTCTACGCTCGTTTCTATATCCTGCTTTATCAGCCCCGCCGTCAAACGACTTTGAGAGCAATGCAAAGGCACAAGGCCACCGCAAAGACGTCTTCGAAAAGCTGGGTGAAGCATTTGATCTCCAGGAGCTTCAGTGGTTGGCATTGCTGCACCAAAGAAGAGCGGGCGTTCTTGACAGCTCCACAACAAGAAAGTTCATGAAGGGAAATCCAGGATCTCATTTGACTAGGGGTCGTTCAGGACAGGCAAGTTTTATTGCGGAATCGAGCACCATACCCGCTTACCTAGGTTTTTACCAAAATGTCAGTATCTCTCGTGATTCAAATTCTGCGTCACTACTGACGATGCCCAGTATCTGCTTGTCAGACCGTATCCTTCGCTGCGAGTTTTATTCGCCTCCTCAGAGTTGGAGGCTGTCGGGGTCACGCAAAGACCGCTTACAAGTCTCATTGGGGGAAGCGCCCGAGTTCGTCAGCACCTGGCGAATGCTCTCGAGATCGGTAGGAAGGTCACTGCAAAGGTTGTGTGGAAATGTGGAGACGGAGAAGAGGACAGATTGTGTTGGATCCATTGTACCCCGCTGCTGGGAGCTAACAATGTTATTGGCGTATGGATGGTTATCCTGGTCGACACCGACGAATCCATAGACAACGAAGAAATGACGAAGCCCGCGACCGTCGTCCCAGACTACTATTCGTTCGCTGAGTCTACCCATAGTGCGGCAATAACACCTTGGGACCAGCGCTTTCCAACTCAATCAATAGGAGGCCTATCCAGTACCGGAAGGACCCGTCTCCGAAGCCAGTCATCGGGTCAAACTAGTCTGAGCTCCTCGCGCGATATCGAGTATCGAAACGGAAGCAGAAGGGACTTGGGCGATGTCGCGTCGGCTCACCATGTCCAAGGCACAAAGGCGTCTTCTGGTGGAGACCCGATCTCCCTATATCAACCCCAGGGGGACATGCCTACCTCACCTCTGCGCGACGAAATGCAACCGAAGACAAGGAAGCCCGGGCAGAATTCCCAACTGACTGCAGGAACTAAGTTGCCCATTAACTTACCAGGAGTTGAATGGAATCAAGATATGAAGCCGGAGAAACCCGTGGGCAGGAGGACGTATAAGTCGCTATCACCATATGGTGTCTTGTTTCAGCATTGAGATGGATGTTTTATAATCAATTCTACCTTAGTAAGGTATTTGAAGGTGTTGTAAGCGCGCAGGATCACTCATGCGCGTCCTATTGATCTACTCGATGTTTATAAGGATTGTCAGGTACCTATGGACGTATAATATATACCCTCGCGATTTGCTATTTAAAATAGGGTTATCCTTATAATTTATTCGTTTCCAGAGATAT